>OX940980.1:20285378-20683946 GCA_954871275.1 Leptopterna dolabrata | reverse complement strand
GCTACTCATTATTCGGCCGCCCCTGTGCTAAACTAACCTACCTATCTATACCCTAGCTACACATTCCTAACTTACCTCCTAATATCACAAGCCTATCACCTAATATCACAGACAATGAAGACCTACTTACCTACCTAGCCTACCACCTAATATCACAGACAATAATGCCCTACTTACTCCTACTCACCTACCTACCTAGCTGGACCTCACCTAACTTACATACTAATATCACAAACCTATCACCTAATATCACAGACAATGAAGATCTACCTACCTACCTAGCTGGCCCCAATGGCAGGGCCCACGGACCACCCCTCCTTCTTCTCCAAGACCTCCCAAGCATACCCCTTCCACACTTCATACCCTTCCTCCACTCTCACCACACTCTTATCCCATTGCAACCCCAGCTCTCCCACTCTGGACACCGCCCTCATGCGCTCCTGTGCAAATAGAGCACAGTCAAAGACAACATGATGGACGGTGCCCGCCTCTCCACACTCACACAACCCATTCTCCCTTAAATTAAACCCATGCAACCTGTCCTCGAAATCCCCATGACCAGAAATCAACTGAGTCGTGTGGAAGTCGAAGACCATCCACTCAGCATTCACCCTCTCAAACACACTTGGTAACCACTCATACGTCCACCTACCCTTCATACTCACATCCCATCTATCCTGCCATTCATGCATCAACACCTTGGTCATCCTAAACAGGGCTATATTGACATTCGCCTAGGGAGAAAAGGGGAAATCTTGCCTTCCTCTGTGGTGAGGAGCTCCCAGTCCTTTCCAGCGCTCGCCGCCTCTATTGCTTCCTTGTTGCGACATTTCATTGCAGCCGCTATCTCCCGTTTGGCCGAGTACAGTGTTCTAGGTGGATCAGGCTGGGCTTTTCTAGTACCTTCCTTTGCCAACCGGTCTGCCTCCTCGTTCCCCCTGACTCCACAGTGGCTCGGAATCCACTGAAGGTGACAGACACCGCCGTACTCTCGAACGGACTTGAGCGACCTCAGAGACCGCTCGTGATCTTGCTGAGGTTGTGGGGTACCAAGTGCAAGTATGGCGGCCTGGGAGTCCACGAATATAACAACCCGTGCCACCCTTCGTCGTTGTACCTCGTGCATGGCTAACAATATGGCCATGATTTCGATGTGTACGAAAATCAACACCGGAGACTCCCAGGGGGCAGAGTTACGGGGTGGGGGTAAATCCAACATGTTCTGTAGTGTACAGTGTCTTAGTCGCTGAGTAGGTGGGTAGGTAGATGTGGAGGTTTCGGTTTTCTTGGCGAAAGTGACGCGCCCGCGTCCCTAAATTAAGGACCACTTTGATCGCATTATCGGAATGTTTAGACTTCAATTTATGCTACTAACTTTCAGATCCATCTCGGTGAATCATCTGTGTGTTTGTGTGTTAGCAAACTCCAGAATGAATGATAAATTCAAAACTATTTGTGACGTTCGGTTTGATCAAATATCGAAGGTGTCATCGCCATATCGTTGAGATGAAAAATTGGAAGCTCAGTAAAACGAAGGGGCGAGAGAAACGGGAAAAAATTCTCTTGGGGGATAATCAGGAGCAATCAAGGCGACCCTTGGAGCTGATAGTGTTAGCAATCAGCGCCTTCAGTAGTTGGCATTGACCACCCATAGGGCCCTTCACACCCTCAAAAGAGCAGACCAGTCTTTCTTAACTTCGTTTACGTCAAATCATTTCATTGTTCGAAAAAGAAGACGGAGAAAAAAACGGGCCTTTTCTTCATAACTAACCGTTTATTCAAGAACGATGGAACCGTGGAGATAAAATGCTTTGGGATTTTCTTCGTGCGGTTTGATCAACATATTTAAATGTTCATTCGGATTTGCTAGCACGTCAATCTTGGTTTTGATATTCAGCCACTAATAGCTCTGGTATCTACTATAGCAATATTTTAAAACTAAATAATGTAACGACAGAGGACTTTATTCTTCGGGGATACGATCCATAGTAGGAACCATCATATCGCCTGATATGAGCGAGGGAAGTTTGCGATGTATTGCACCTGATGTTTTGTTCTTCATAAAGAAAAACAAGAAAAGCTGAATGATCTATTGCGGTATCTACGAGTAAAATATTCCCCTCAAATTCCCTCCTTTTACAGCCAACATTTCAGAACACTGTCTGTTTATATTGATTAGGTATATATATACCTCGTTACTAAATATGTAATGATCAGAATGCAATAACTTATTGACACTTTTAGCAGCGGAAATCGAATTTCGGGCCATAACAGAAGGCGATGTGTACCTAGCAAAACGTCATGTTTCGACGCTCGTTCCCCCACCCTCGTGAATCCTCCCTAAAACAGCGGGGGCGGCTGAACAAATTGACAGGTGAATGGCGTAATGGGATTTGTAACTTGATGGTCGGTCCGGGCCACTTACCAGCGCTCGGCTAAGCGGTTATGGGTGGTTATGGTAAACCAATACTCCAGCAACATGAGCGGCCTCTAGGGATCTTTCTTCTTGTGAAGGGGTGTGAAAGAGTGCAAAAGGCACAGCGAGCAAAATGGGCGCATTTTGGTGGCACAGCTCACTGCTTGCTGTGTCAAGGTGTTGCCAAAATCGGATTCACAAAAGTCCAAGCAAAAAACATCCTAAAACCCCATCAGAGGATTGAAAAAATCCTTCATATGATTTTTGGTTTATTATTTACTTCAAAATATGAAGATACAGCAATAGTAAACTCCGGGCTCGGGCCCGGATTTTCGGATAATAACATATTTTTTCTCCCGAGCTAGCTCGCAGGAAAATTTACTTAGCATAAAAACATGAATGTATTGTAGAGTTAATGGCATGTACCCATTTGTGGTAAGCGCATCAAGCCCCTAATATGTCAGTTTGAAGTTGTACTCCGTTTAATATTATTCTCTAGAGACCGGCCATGGAAAGTAATTAGCAGGCCTGTTGATTTGTAATGACTAGGGATAGGATTCGTATGTGTTCACATATTTTTTCTAGGCTATGTATCCATGATTTTCAACTAGATGTGTTCATACTGACACTTTGCGAACGTTTTAACACACTTTAATTTCACATATTTTCACATATTTCGCTATTATTACATATTTTCAAATAATTCATTGATTGAAAAACATATTTTCAAATATTTCATTAAATGAGACACCTGTTTATCGATGTCGACTGTTTTCCAACGTTTTGAAGAACATCGCCATTTTCGGATGGTTTAGGGAGCTGTGTAAACATTATTTAGCACTACATTGTTCATTGTTGAAACTCTTTTTGGCTTGGATACTCTGTTTTCTGGTGAGGAATGCCACTAAATTCACACTCAAATAGACGTTAGTTTCCGGATGATGCATACGCATTTTCTCAATTTATTTTAACTTCAAAATGTCTACCCATTTTTACATATTTCAGAAAATATATAGGTAAAATATTTCACATTTCACAAAAACATGTCAAATATTTTATGCATACTTCAAAAAATAAATACCTATATATTTTAGTTACATATTTCGCATTTTTAAATACCTACATAAAAATCCGATCTCTAGTAATGACTGAGCTGATTCGGTGTGTTTAGTGAGTGCATCCCACTATCATTCAAAGTCGCCAGACCTAACATTTTACTTTCTACGCAAGGCACTTCTTGTTAGGTAATGTTTGTGTCAACACAGAGTGGAATTTACATCGGATTTGATGTTATTTAAAAAACAAATAATAAATAGAAGGTTTACAAATAATTATTTTTCCTTTATCCGAGTGAAGTTTAATTAAGATTTTTTTCATGTTCAGTTAATATATGTGTACTACGGTTCGAGATTTTTGATCTATAGGTCTGCCACAGAAACTTTGCGTTCCTGTGGCGCATTCTTCTGGAGAACATAGAACTAATTATATCATCAAGCAGATTCCCGTGCGTACGATAATTTTTCGGAAATTTCTCCCCTCAAAAGCGACATGATTTCCCTCCTACTGCAGCTTGAAATTCGTGAATTTCCGAATCTGTTTTGAAGCCTATTATTCCACTATGATATTATAGTTCCACTATTATAATTCCATTATAATTGCTTGCATTATGACATAAATATTGCAAATAATGTCTATAATAAAATTAGTGATTACTCAAGTTAATTGCCCCATAAAAATACTGTAGGCACTCTCATTCGATTCGGAAAACTGTTAAAAATTGGAAATAATTTAAAAAACTGTTAAAAAAACTGTTAAAAAATAAATTAACTAAATTAAATAGGTATTAAAAATAAATAAAATTAAATAAACTGGTTATAATTATCGAGTTATTGTTCAAGTAAGTACACTTGCTAATGATCAAGGAATATTTTAGTAAAAATCTGCTTTTACATGTTTTAGGGGATTTTGAGGGGTAGGTGCGGATTGACACCAATATGGTACTATATGAGTTAAGTAGGTGAACAAAAACCGGACGGTAACATTAGTCTGCGCATGCGCAAACGTGTGGGTTTATTAGCAAATGGTCCAAATCTGATAATTGGAGTGTTTGTGGGGATTAGTAACCAGACAGCCCATTTAAATGTCATCAAGTTCCGACTGTAACCTATCCTCTCTGGGTGGAGTTTAGTGTAGGGTGGGTGTTCCCGCCCTATCCTACCGATACCGGCAGCCTAATTCCTGACCGAGTCAAGTATCCCATGGACTACACTAGAACAAAAAATTTATACGACATATTTTATAAACGTCTTTTTAGAGACAAGAAAGACATAAAAGATAAGACATTACTGATGTCATGACTAGACTTCCTATCCCTAGATCTGGGCTCCAACAATAAATCCAGAATTTGTTATCTCACATTACCGAACCGTACAAAATATTTATAATAGGGGCGATAATGACAGGCAGATACCTACACAAAATGACACATTTCGATTTGATTTCTTCCATTCTTATTGACACAGTCTTGCGGGCACCGACATAAAACTGCGTGTGAAGAGGGGGAAGGGGGAGCTCAGGGCATAAATATCGATCCTCCGGGTCCCCAATAATATGGAACATCCTCTTCCCTCTACTGCCCTAATTGCTTTCAAAGCTGTGACTAATTCGGTTCAACCGCCCCCTCAACACAATCACCCTTCTCTCATGTAAATACGGCGCCGCTCTCCCATATTATATTTGCAGGCATGTAAATCTGACTTAAATCTCATCAGCCCTCTATAACCCACCCCAGAATCCAGTTATCTATACAAAAGCCACTTCCCATCCTCGTGAATTCATTCCTGGGAATTTAATTTTTCAATCAAGGAACCAGTGAGTTGTGGGGAGGTAATTGAGGGTTGGATTCTAATTGTAAAGCTTTTTTGCTTTCATTCAAGAGGTGGCTACATGATGGAACCTTAATCATACCGCAAGGGTAGGAAACATTGAAAGTAGTTGCCAACCAGATTGACAACCAAATTTCTAATTTATCTATTTCAATGAACCAAATTTATCAATTTAAAAAAAGTCGTTGCGGGTTTTATTGTGATCCAGAATGTCAGTCAACCATGCCTACTGGAAACTGCATTTGAAAATGCATAAAATCGAGACCAGATTGTTCTAAGAACAAAATAATTCTGCTATACCTATATATTTGACAAGGAATGTTTTGATTTTGATGAAGCCAGTTTGTAATTGGAGTACATAATATATGTGAGTGAGGAACGCACCTCAAGACAGCCCAGTATGACGTCGGAAACACATACAAATGCCTTAGTTATTCCTGATTTTACATAGGTAATCAGTAGAAAAAAAAAATTACTAATTACCGTTGCATAAATTGTGCAGTGCCGATTTCAGCAATGTCATTTTGAAAATTAGTTTGAATTTTACTTCAAAATATCATTTTGAAGTAACACGCCAATAGACATCGATCATTTCTGGATCGATTAGTCTCTAGTAAACGTAGCTGACGAAGAATGTGCAATCCATCTAACTACGATATTTTCAACAGGAAAATGTATTGGTTATTCCTCACTCCTTCCTTTTCGTGCAAGACGGAGGCAAAACATTTAGTTACCAAGCATGAAGTAGTTGATAAATGCAGTTAAAGTTAAGTACACTAGATATGGTTAAGCTGCAATCGACAGCCGGCGCATTTCGTTTCGACCAACGGTGGCCGAAAAGAGGTATTCTAGTGACTGCGTTTCTACCCTTACCACACAACTCGTTTCGACCAAGTACCGCTAGCTATGTAACGTGCGATTTGTGGTAAAGGTCTCCTGAAAAAGGATATTGATAGGAAAACGCTGCAAAGTCCTTGTCACATGGGCTTATTATTCTACTGGACATAGTACAGAAATTTTGGCTGTTCATTTATTGATTCTTTCATGCGCAATGAATGAAATGGCTATTTTTGATGATTTCCACCAGTTTTGGTCCTTTCAACAGACTATTTTTGATCATTGATAGTACCATTTAATTGTCTTTATTCAAACCTATGGTGATTTCAGACAATTTCCCATGTTTTTGACTCATAAAAAGTGAATTTCGGGATCTTAACCCTCGTTAAAACCTCAATTTTTCACTCTTCGGTCAAAATCAACCAAATATTTGGCCTTCTCGCCGTAAAAAACATGGAAAGCGATACCTCACAAGCTCATGTTCACTAAAACCTCAAAAATCCCTCGAAAACCCCTTTTTTTACACTCGTTTTTCTCCCATATCACTCCTGGGTGTTTGCCGATCGGGCTGCTGTGTTTCAGAGCACAACTAGGACCCAAATGTGTTCCCAAATGGGGACCCGAACTGTGTGCGGAAAAACTACGATTTTAGACCCAAATTTAACGTAAATTTAAGGCTGGAAGTTCCTTAGAACCTCAATTTTCCACGCTTTGGTCAAAATCGACTACATATTCGGTCTTCTCGTTCCAAAACATGGAAAACAATAGGTACCTCAAAAGCTCATGTTACTAACATGTTACTAAAACACAAAAAGTACCTATTTTTATAAACATTTTCACTCATAACACCCCTGGGTATATTCCGATCTCGCTGCAAAGTTTCGGGACTCAACTAGGGCCCAAATGGAGCATGTGTGCGAAAGAACGAATTTTTTAGACCGAAAATGAAGCCGGTACACGTGATACGGCGGACGGACATTGCAAATTCGGAATCTACGCACCTTGAAACGGAAAAGAAAAATGTTGAGGGGGGGGGGGGGGGGGTTATAAAAATATTTTGCCGAGCGAATACATAGGTGAATTATTCACGGAATAATAAACCAAAATGAGGAGGCGCGGTAGTGTTCACCATTAGATTGGGGGGGATGAGGGGGGGGGGGGGGGGGTTGCACATAAAAGTCTGAGAACAGCTGACTCAGATGATACGATGGACGTAATTACGACTAATTTATATGAAAGGACGACGAGGGGATTACAACGGAAACACCAACCTTTGACGGACTTGGGAGAGGGCTGGTCCCTGTTCCAGGGCGGGTCGCCGTGACCCGAGAAGTCGCGGAGTTTGAGGTAGGAGATGGTGAGGCGGATGATGGAGGCTTTGTCCAGCTGGGAGGTGATGGCCGCCGGCAGCGGCAGCATTTTCGCCAGCTCGTAGAACTCGTAGTTCTCCTTCCCCCGTCTCGATCGCGCCGCATCCCGCGACTTTTCTTTCCTCAGTTCTAAGATGCTGCAACAACAAAGGAAAAACATTCCAGTTAAAATAAGATGACAGTTACATTTTCTTTTATTGTCCTGAAAATACGTAGTACATTTACATAATATACGTAGCGAACGCTTATGCTTGGAACTGTTAGGGTTTGGCTATAGGTATAATCTTCTCTACCTGAACTCTCGAGCTCACAAAGTTGGATATGATTTGATGCAAAAGATTGTTACTTGGCGATTCAATACTATTTTTTACGATTTTTATTCGTCGTCAAGCTGAATCAGCTACTCTCATATTATACACAATTCATCGACTGTTCAGTGGAGTCCCTGGAGTGATTAAAAGTGGTAACATTCCTCAATCTGACTGCAAAGCACTGAAAGAATGTGGAAAGTTCTGGTCCTTTTGAATCATAACAAACATAAAACACGCCAGTTAAAATAAGAGACGATTACATTCTTCTGTACTGTTTCGAAAATACATGTATACGCATCGTACGCTTTGGCTTGAGACTGCTAGGGTTTGGCTATAGGTATAATCTTCTCTACCTGAACTCTCGAGCTCACAAAGTTGGATACGATTTGATGCAAAAGATTGTTACTTGGCGATTCAATACTATTTTTCATGATTTTTATTCGTCGTCAAGCTGAATCAACTACCTACAGCATCAGATCTCTTGTAAACAATTCATCGACTGTTCATTTGAGTCCTTCGAGTGATTAAAAATGGTAACATTCCTCAATTTGACCGCACAGCATTGAGAGAACCTGGAAAATTTTGGTCCTTTTGGTTCAAAACATTCCCGTATATAATTGCCAGTTACATTTTTCTTTACTGTTGTAATTCAGAAACTACACCATTAGCTCTCATATTATACATAATTCATCGACTGTTCAATGGAGTCCTTAGAATGAAACAGTCCTCAATTTGACTGCACTCAATTGAGAGAAATTTTAATGTAATGGGCCATGGGCCTTTCGAATCATAACAAAACATTCCTCATTAACCTCAATAAAAAATTTAAAAAACGTTCTAGCCGAATATGCAATCAGCGCCTTTTCCTGACCGCTTGGTCGCTTTATGTTGTGTTTTGATGACATCCGCTGTGGTTGTGGGAATCGATCACTTGTGAGTTACCAAGCGATTACTTAACGCATACTTCTTTTTCACACAATTTCAGATAATTTCCAAAAGCGAGACTATTCAGGGGTACTCATGGGACCTAAACGAGTCTATGGCTACTCATATCCGTTGAGTAGTCGTGGACACACTCTACACACCCACGATACCACGAAAACTCCTCCTTCTGACTGCATCGAAGTCGGGTGAAAACTTCGAATATTCGACGTGTTGCATGACATTCCACAAAATCTCTTCCATTTGTGACTGTCAGAATCATCAAAACGACGAAGTGTGATAACAAATTTTGAGTGGTACTGCATTTGGACTGCGAATGTTTCTGATTGTCATTTCACGTCGAGCAGACAAGCACTGGGTTTCTTATATGAGTTTATTGTGATGGATCAGCAATGGGTTACCGCCTTCTTTTTTTTACGCCTTCCCATCATTTCGCTCTCAAGAAGGGGGCGAGAAAAACAGGGAAGGAAAAGTTACGTTCGAGCCGGTCTCGGGCGAGGGAAGCGAATTCCGGATAGCCGCTACGTGCTTACCCGCGGTCAACTTTACGACGGCCTATGCCCGACGAGCCAATTGCATTAGTCAAAATTGGCGTGGGAGGGAGTCGGGTTTACAGCCCCAAGTCAGCAGGGAAGGTAAACAACTTAGCTAGATAGAACGGGACGTACAAATTTACGGCTGCTGCTGACCTAACCACAAATAACAGAATACAGTAAAATAAGGATACAGTAAAAACTGTAGGCAATGCAGCTAAAAGCACGAGCAAAATAGTATTATACAAAACACACAGGTATACTGAACAATAATAAAACATTATTTTGTAACTCACTGATTAATATAGTGCATTTATCAATAAGAAAATTGGTGGAGCAAGTACATTTTTCAATGAAAATTTTTTCAAGGAAATGAAACCATGTCATAGTGCTGTTGAACATGAAAATCAACGAGCACAAAATAATCATAGTTATTTAGCTTTAAGGTCAAAATCCAACATTTAGTACCTTTTTTCGATCCCAATCCCAACACGTTTGGAGCCCTATACAGTAGAAGTGCTTAGAAGAAAGGGGGTTAAAGGAATAAGTCGGATATAAGGATAGAAACAGTCAGACCCCGATCGGCTGTATGTAAACACACGGGGAATAGGCCTGTTATAGTGACCAAAAGGGCGGTTATAGTGATCATTTTTTGAGTTTCTGGGTGTCAAAAGTCGGCAAAATAGGTAAAAATGGCTGAAATCTCTCAAAATTGGTATACATTCACCAGAAGCGGTACCTGTTGAATGATGATCCGAAACAGAACACAACTAACTACCTACAGGTTTTAATAGATTTACTCGACAAAAAAAATTAAAAAAATTAGGTCAATTCTTGGGGGGGCACAATTCGCCAATATTGATAAAAATGGCTAAAATCACCAGAGTATATTATACAGTAGAAGTCGCTTGTAGAGATTGGTGGCGTATATTAGTGATTGTTTCCAGTCGGCCCCAATTCGATCACTTTAAGCGACTTCTACTGTACATGGTTAAAATTTCGGATTTTTATGGTTCAAATGGAGAAAAATAATGTAGTGTAGGGTGAAGGGTTGTACAAGTAGATTACTTCGGAAACTCCTTCATTAGGACATGCAGCATGGCGAGCTTTTCGACCGAATGAAGGTTTTTTCTTTAATTTTGTCAAGCAAACGAAACCTTGATATACTCGTTCTTACCTAGTAAGTATACAACGATGTAGCGGTTGAATGGAATGGAACGGAAGTTTCATCTGTAGTCGGACAAAATTAAATTAAAAATGAATTCAGATGTTTCATTGTTTCAGATAATACAGGAAATGCCCAGTAACAAAGAAGAACTCTGGGTCGTTCTTTACTTGGTGAGTTTATCAATCAACTGTTTTGTAATAGTTTTTCCAACTTTTCGTTTTTAAACATGGCCTGTGCAGAACTTTATCTCGCTCGACCCATTCAGTTCGCCAAGGCTTCCTCATTTCCTCACTCAAAAACCTTTAACCGAGGGAAAAGGTGTTTAAAAGAAGGGACCGAAGAGGAGAAGGAAAGCAACATTTCAGATCAAAAGAAATCGAAATGAACTCTAGCTACAATCGAAGATCAGAAAGGAACTGAGAGAACCGAGACGAAAGTGGACGGGACGGGCATTAGGAGCTGAGGAGAGCCATTAGGAAGCAAAGTGGCCAGCAAGAGATGTAAATTGTAAGGGTGAGTTCTGAATACGGAATTCTGTTGTACGAGAGAGTTGGAGCCAACCCCTTTTGCTCCTAACAACTCTCCACTTGACGGGAGCTTCCTCCACGCTCTGTAGCACTTTTCCGACGTTTCCTTTTCAACCCTCTTCGCTCCGGGAAACTTGAAATTTTATTTTTTCAACTCTGATGTTGCGCTTATCTAGTTTGTTGAAAAGAGCAAGCGACTTGGACAGTCCTCTTAGTTTCGCCTGTACAAAAGATCTGGAGGCTTTGCAGTACATTGTGTATTCGTGGAAGATACCAATCTATAAAAGTTCCTGGAATGTAGCACAATTTTATGAACGAATTTTAGAAGTTATTTGCCTGAACCAATTTTAACTAACAGCAATGCAAACAACAACATGCTAACTTCAACATTTAGTGCCGAAAATGAAAACAGCAGCTGGCCAAAAAAGTTGGAAATATTTGTCCCCAAAACCATTAAGCCTTGGTTTGATCCATATGCCTAAACTTGAGGAAACTGAAATTAGGTCCTGTGGTTTATAGATAATTTATGGGGGGGAGGGGGGTTAAAAAGGAATGAAAATGTTTTATGTCTATTGAAAAGGTTTGTTTTTGTTAACGATTATTCTTTATGTAGGTAATTGTTAGAAGTTTGTTGAGTTTTCACGAAGTGAACATTTTTTCCCCCCATTTATTACGAGATATACTAAAATGTGTGTGTTTCTCCCACAACACGAGAACAACTTTTTTTTCGTTTTGAAATATCTTACCGTTTTATTATATTGAGGTTTTTTTTTGGACATCTACGGGGTTTGAGACGGATTTCCCCAGCCGGGGGAATGCGCATAGCTCATTGTGGGGGTATAATTTTGGACATTGGTTAGCATAAGATCATAATTTAAATAAGCGTATATTACAACGAGGCGCAATATGGTATTTTGAGCATTTTTGTAAAATAAAGTTATTTAAAAGTCGGAGCGTAGCAAAGTCGCTCATCCAAGTGGGAGTGAAGGATGTATATAACAGTATATACATAAGCCTATCCTAATGGGTAGTCTCGTCAATCCGCTATTTACCCGTCTTGTGCTCATTTCTGGAATGTCGTTCCGCTCACAATATTCCACGCCTGAAATATCCTAAGTCTCCCTGTCTAGCAGCATATTCTCATGCTCACGATGCGCACTGGTACGAACTAAATCACTCGCGAAGAACTAACAGTAGAATTAACAGTGTATTAGTGGAAATAGACAATTTGTGGTTTATTATTCTGTGAATAATACACCTATGTAATCGTTCAGCAAAAAATTATTATAACACCCCCTCAAATTGTTTTCTTTTACGTTTCAAGGTGCGTAAATTCCAAAAATGCAATGTCCGTCCACCGTACGCCGTCCGCCGTATCACGTGTACCGGTTTCATTTTCGGTCTAAAAAATTCGTTCTTTCGCACACAAGCTCCATTGTTGTGTCCCGAAACTTTGCAGCCCGATCGGAATATACCCAGGGGTGTTATGAGTGAAAATGGGTATGCGAATAGGCATTCTTTGTGTTTTATTACATGAGCTTTTGAGGTATCGTTTTCTTTTGGGACGATAAGACCGAATATGAAGTCAATTTTGACCAAAGAGTGGACAATTGGGGTTCTACCAAATGTTCAGCTCCCAAAATTGATTTTTTTATGAGTCAAAAACCTGGGAAATCGTCTGAAATCACCACCAGTTTGTATAATAACACTAGAAAAAGTGTCAGCACGTGGATCAAGACGATTAAATGGCACTACCAAAGATCAAAGATAATTTCAAAAAAAGGAGCGTACCTCATTTGTGTTTTGGGGACCAAAATTGGTGGAAACCACCAGAAATAGCTATTCCAATTATTTCACATGAAAGAAACAATAAATGAACAGCCATCATTCCTGTAGGTATGTCCAATAGAATAATAAACCCATGTGACAAGGACTTTTTACCGTTTCAATAACTCCGTTCTTCTTTGAGATGCGTACTGGCCTCCCAGCTCATGAATTACTAACTTTCGGCATTTGTTGCTTCACGCTGATCCAACTATCCAAGTAGGTATCTACATAAAGATTTAAATGCATAAAGCATCAAGTCTGAAAATAGTTCGTTTATCAACCAATCAATTTACTTCCAATAAAATGCTCAGTGGTTCTAGGCAAACGTGGAATCGAATTGGCATGTGGTAGAATTTACCTACCTACCTATATTTTGACGACATTTAGGTAAAACCCAATCAACTCAGTCCACAACAGTCGTTTTGGTGCTGTTGGCTTCTTATCATCAAGTCTGAACACAAAACACAGCTTTTATTGCACTGGCCGAGAGAAAAATTTATCCGAGATCAACACCGACGTAGGTAGTATCTAAACACAACAGTAGGTAGTTGACTACACAAGCAGAAAGTGGACACACTAAGAAAATGGTAGTTAACGAAACAAGTCGTATGGGATATATTCAAAGGGGACTCTCGGGTAGCAACCAAACGTACTGGGATGTTGAAAATTGTTAAAATTACTGGAATACACAGATTTGACCAGATATTTGCGATTTTCTAGTGAATAATTAGCATAATTCGAGGGCAATTACTGTCTCATATTAATTTCTAAACGGTAAACGAAAGAAGGCATTGACACATTGTTTATGGCAACTTAATAGAGAGTTGTTGCAACCATTTTCCGAAAAAGGAAAAACGCAACTCTAAAACGTAACTCTGTTCTAGGGTGACAAATTCGGATGCTAACTATCCAACGTAAGTTCCATGAGAAAGTGACGATAATTTTGAAGTGACGTTAACGTAATCATTTGTCAATGATATATAATTTGTCTGTCAAGTTAACCTCTCTATTCTCATACTAGCTCGTAACATAATTATTCAGTAATAGTAATTATTCCATTTTGATGATTTTCTATGAGTTCTGAACAATTTCTAGAAGAGCAATCGTGCCCTTTTACTGTAAAACTGTGGTACTTACAGCACGGTGAGACCTTGGGTCCTTTGTATAATTATTTTACATACCCGCAATACTTGCTAATTATAAGGCACTCACTTACCGTGCTCATCGCTTTCGGATGGCAATGCTCAAGATGAATTGAATTGAATTTATTGACAGAAAGAAAGAAAGTAAAACACACACAAAATGGCACATGGCAGATGAATAGGTGCACGAACCACATGAAGTTCAACCTTCCAAATATACCTAAAGAGAACCCAAAATTAAGAAAACGCAAACGGCGGAAAACCTTCCCGAGACCGGCTCCTCCTGGGGGCCTATTCACTAAAATAGATAGTGGAAAGAGATTATCTATTTTGAAAATCTCCCGCGAGAGATAGTCTCCCCTGGGAGACAGTCTCTTCCAATGTCTCCCGGGTTCGTCTAATTTTACTGAATAGCTCCAGAGACCTTGAGAAAGAGATATGGATCCTAATACACGAAAATGCCATAGTACCATCCAAGAAGTACGAGATGTTTGTGCCCCCGGGAGTTCAATTCCTTAATAATGAACGCGTTTCTTAGTAATACCTATTCAATGGGTAATTGGGTACCTACCTACCACAATCCATACTTGGACGTTTTTACTCACGAATCGGGTAAAAGTTTAAATGAAATTGAAAAAAGTATCAATTATAAACAGAAAAAGTCGAATTAGGGGGCGGCTTAATGCTTGTATTATGCTTACACCTAATGAACGGCCACTCTTAAGTAGGTATGTACCTACCTCAACCCGTACTTGGACGTTTTTACTCATGAATCAATAATTGTGTATATATTTTTAATTAAAATTGAAATGAAAAATTTATTCTTTATGAAATGAAAAAAATTTATGATGAAAAACTTTATGAAATGAAAAAAATACACGATCAAAATTACCAATGTGGTTGCGGATGAACGAGGATATTACACGACCACTGTGTAACAAACGAGAAATAGACTCTCTCTTTCGAGGAAAGACACCTAATTAGCTGTCTCTCTGAAAGAGATCGAGAATGCCAAGATGGCCGCCAGCTCTCTCTTTTAAAAGTTACTGAATAACCCTGTCATGGATACTATAAAAATCTATTTTGCCAGAAGAGAGAGTCGGACCTGAAAGAGATGTCTCTTTGGCTTAGTGAATAGGCTAGAGTGAATAGGTCTTTCTATAAAATTCGAGGTGACGCGATAGGGTAGCCATGGAGATCGAATTTGGTTATCCGCTAAGAAGTTTACTCATCAAGTTACGTAGTACGTAGCACTGAGACTCGCGACACGCATCTTTCCAATAGTTACGTGGTGCTGGACAACGCAAGTCTTGAAAACGCTAAAACTTACGTCTCCAACGTAACACTTGCGTTTACGTTCTCTCTCCCGATCGTCAATTTGGTTTTGGTCATCTGCTTCTCAACGCATCAACATGCGTTGCGTTAACGTTCAGCTCACAACTCACCGTATACCCACCTGCGGCGATCGTACAACAAACAAACCGTTAAGGTTTTAATTCAATTACATCCGTTGAAGATAAGATCGATGGTGGGAAAGAGATCGAGAAGAGGGAAGTCCAGGACGTCAGCAAACCATGGGCTTAAGTGATGGCCCATGGGGAGGGCAGAGGGCAGGTCTAATCAAGGGGTTGAAGAAGCTTGATCAGGTCCAGTGCTCCCTTGAGAGCGCAGGGTCGCTTCCCTGACGCAGCCAATCTCCTAACACCCCCGGCCCCAATAAAACTCGATGTCCTATCTCTCCTTCCTATAGCCCTCTATGTGAGCTATAATAATTAGGTAACCTGCAATTTATGGTTTCTTTTTCCTCAATTTTCGCCTCCCCTCTCCATTCGTATTTTCTTTCTACATGAATCAGTGATATCTTCTCTGTTTTATACCTACTGCTTCCTTGAGCATATTCGTAACTACAAGAGTCGAGTTTCAAGAGTTGTTGTCCCGAGATGTTATTTCATTTGAAGAATGATGGTTATTTCGAATTCAGTTGATAAGTACTTTTGGTTTATTATTCTGTGAATAATACACCTATGTATTCGCTCAGCGAAAATTTTTCTTTCATAACGCCCCCTCAACATTTTTGGTTTATTATTCTGTGAATAATACACCTATGTATTCGCTCAGCAAAAAATTTTTATAACACCCCCTCAAAATTTTTTCTTTTCCGTTTCAAGGTGCGTAGATTCCAAAAATGCAATGTCCGTCCGCCGTCCGCCGTACGCCGTCCGCCGTATCACGTGTACCGGCTTCATTTTCGGTTTGAAAAAGTCTTTCTTTCGCACACATGCTCCATTTGGGCCCTAGTTGTGTCCCGAAACTTTGGAATATACCCAGGGACGTTATGAGTGAAAATGTGTATAAAAATAGGTACCTACTTTTTGTGTTTTAGTAACATGTTAGTAACATGAGCTTTTGAGGTACCGTTTTCCATGATTTCGGGGACGAGAAGACCGAATATGACGTCGATTTTGACCAAAGAGTGGAAAATTGAGGTTCTACCAAATGTTCAGCTCCCAAAATTGATTTTTTTATGAGTCAAAAACCTGGAAAATCGTCTGAAATCACCATCAATTTGTATAATTACACTTAGCATGTGGATCAAGACGATTAAATGATACTAACAATAATCAAAGATAATATGGGGGAAAAAAGGAGCGCCTAACTCGTGTTTTGGGGGCCCAAATTGGTGGAAACCATCAGAAATGGCTATTTCGATTATTTCACATGAAAGAAACAATAAATGAACAGCCAACATTTCTGTACGTACGTCCAATAGATTAATAAACCCATGTGACAAGGACTTTGCAGGGTTTTTCTTTTAGTTTCAAGGTGCGTAGATTCAGAAAATGCAATGTTCGTCCGCCGTCCGCCATTCGCCGTATCACGTGTACAGGCTTCATTTTCGGTATAAAAAATTCGTTCTTTCGCACACATGCTCCTTTTGGGCCCTAGTTGTGTCCCGAAACTTTGCAGCCCGATCGAAATATACCCAGGGGTTTTATGAGTGAAAATGGGTATAAAAATACGTATTTTTTGTGCTTTAGTAACATGTTAGTAACATGAGCTTTTGAGGTATCGTTATCCATGTTTTTTGGAACGAGAAGACCGAATATGAAGTCGATGAAGTGGAAAATTGAGGTTCTAAGGAACTTCCAGCCTTAAATTTACGTTAAATTTGGGTCTAAAATCGTAGTTTTTCCGCACACAGTTTGGGTCCTCATTTGGGAACACATTTCGGTCCTAGTTGTGCTCCTAAGCTCGGCAGCCCGATCGGCATGTACCCAGGGGTGTTATGGGAGAAAAATAGGTGTAAAATATGAGTTTTCCAGGGATTTTTGAGGTTTTAGTGAACATGAGCTTGTGAGGTATAGTTTTCCATGTTTTTTTAGAGCGAATATTAAGTTGATTTTGACCGAAGAGTGAAGAACTGAGGTTGTGAAGAAGGTTAAGCTCCCGAAATTAATTTTTTGTGAGTCAAAATGGGGAATTTTCTGAAATCGTCATAAATTTGTATAATAACACTAGAATTAGTATCAACAGGTGAATCAAGGCAATTGAATGGTACTATCAGTGATCAAAGATAATCTGTAAAAAAAAAAGCCGAGCCTAATTCGTGTTTTTGGGGGCAAAAATTGGTGGAAACCATCAAAAATAGCCATTTCAATAATTGTACATGAAAGAAACAATAAATGAACTGCCAAAATTTCTGTAGGTGTGTCCAAAAGAATAATAAACCCATTGACAAGGAGTGTGCAGCGTTTTCAAGTTTGAACTAACGTAATGCTTCATGAATAACAACAAATAATTGTTGGTAGAATTCTTGATTCCACACACGTTTATGAAACAGTAATTCCCCGGCAGGCTCCAGAACTCATTTAGGGCTTTCCTGGGAGGAGGTGCAAGTATTGATCACATAAAACCGTGATCTACGCCGAAGGGGCATCTGTACAGGTAAATAATAAACCGTTGTGTAATAATTTACAGCGTTTTTCTAACATCACTGTCCATTTTTGTAAAATTTAATTTAGGCATCGATTTAAAGAAAATGATGTCAGAATGTTTCAGTCCTTTCCAAAATCCAATTCAACTCATTTCTACTAATTCGCCCCCCTCCCTCAATCCGGTGCCCAACTCATCAAGTACGGTTTTTTAAGGTGTTTATGAAGGCGCGACTGATTTTCAAACCAAACTCTGTCCGAAATGCCCAGACCAAAGATCATTGAGTCCAGCAGAACCCGTCAGAGATCTTCTCAAAATAAATATTCCTCTTAAATTTTGTATTTATTACAGCGAGCTCTTTCGAGTCATGCTTCAGCCATTTCTTCAGGTATTCCAGGCTCTTTCACGATACGTGTCACTTTACAAAGTGCCATGAGTCCTCTTGGAGCTCAGTCCAACCATCCATCAACCTGGAGCGATTTATCGAATCCATTTTAATTAGTAGCTAATTTGTCGGTGCTTGAAAGCCGAAACATAATAATATAATAAATAACCGCTTTGGGAATGAACAAGTACGACAATACTGATTGTCCCAACAAAGTTCACATCGACTTATATGAAAAAATGTGCCGATACTATTATGGTTTGTTTGTAGTTATCAGTGAGTGTATTATTCACATTTGAAAGTTAGTTATTAGGTACAGTCCAATATTGATAAGCCGACAGATATGGGAGCGACCAGCTGTCGAATTATCGGAAATTCCGGACTACCTACCGAGGGTTCCATTTAAACAATGGAAATAGGGCAGCAAAACTAAAGTTCATATTTATAAGTACCTGCAACAAAATAATTATTCTACTCGTACATACGAATATCATTAATACAGGCCCTATACATAATAGTAAAAGTAAACATTGTAACACAGTACAATACGTTGATGTACTATGGTGTATTACCGTATTTTAAGAGAAAAATAATTGGGGCTCTTTCCCCTACCGTTCCGCGAGTGAGGTGTTGGTTTACCGAGTGTCGCACTGGCAAATGACGGACTATCGATATAGAGTGTATTTCGTTGAGGGTGATATTATGAGCGATTATCATTATCAGTTGAGGTGGGTGTGTCAGTCCTTGGCACGAATTTAGCGGATGAAGTAGGTAAGCAGATCTTGTTCTTCGAAAGAAGTTGTTCCAGGGTAATGGCAAGGCAAGATTCAAACATCGTCAATACACACAGACCTCTGATAACAACAAAACGACCAAATCTGTATGTCGTGGTAGGGAGAGAACTGAACACCGTTTTCATAAAAATAAGATTTTATAACGTATTACATGTCATACAATTACAATAAGCGTTTCTCGATGAAAAGACAATAATTAGTTTAAAATTGAGTGAGGAAGAGCCAGGTTTCGCTCCTTGTTAACGGCAAGTGTGAGATGTTACAAGAAGGAACTGACGGAAAGGTGTTGTATCAGTGTCTCCCTTTTACAGACAATAGAAACCTGATAACCGATCGGAAGAGGAAGAGGGTTACTCCAGAAAGTTCCTTGAAGGATAAGGATATTCCCTCGAGCTTCCCTTAAAGGCGAGAAAAGGGCAACCACTTAAAGGAAGATGACCCTCCTCGCTCTGACGGTGTTGGCGTTAAGGGATGAAAAGTATCGGACGCGTTTCGAGTTCCCATGGGGTTGGGAGTCGAACCCCCCAACAACAGGTCATACTTGATTAACTCTCTCGGCTATCTAATGAGCCCAACAGACGAGAACTTCTTCCCTTTTACCGGATCTCTCCAGACGGTATTTTTTTCTTTCTTATCAGTCGACGGGCGAGTTTTTGTTTTGGGTGCCTCCAGACCCGCCGTTCTGCTCAGGCGCGCTTTGAAACAGTATCGGAGATGGGATACACCTCTCGTTAATTGTTGTAAGTGAAACAAACTCTCAGACTCATCATGGAGATCACAGAGCTCAGCTCTTGTGTCATTTCTCGCTATCTTATATTCGGTTGAGCAATGAAAGATGCGGAAATACCACTCGTTTGCATGCGAAGATAGACCAGAGACACAGTATTACCGGTATCTCTAGGTAATCTAGTGTCTCTAAAACAGAGGCGCATACATGGGTACTTGAGGTTCACCAACGAGTTTTACGAGATATACCTACCAGATTTTCTTCTTTTGTGCAAATCTGAAACCCAGAACACAGTTTTTTGTGAGATCTTCCAGAGTTTTTTGTGCAATCGCCCCGAAGAACTACAGTCCTAAAGTGAAATTCGACGTATATTCAAATTCAGGTTCCGAACAAAATGACGAAAAATTTAATGATCCAAAATATTTCAAAATTTACCCCCTCCTAATTTAACAGATGCAGAACTCTTCCGAATCCAAAGAACTACAGTCTTAAAGTGAAATTCGACGTACATACATTCAAATCCAGATTCCGAACAAAATGACGAACAATTTAATGATCCAAAATACTTCAAAATTTACCCCCCCCCCCTCCTAATTTAACAGATGAAGAACGCTTCGTTTTTGGCATTCTTCTCCATTTATACAGAGTCAGACCAACGAACTTTACTAGGTATTAGCGTATATTTCGAGGGTTTGGTCAACTTTCATCATCTTCAGATGGAGCTGTGTAACATACCTACCAGTTTTATGTGAGCTCCAAAAAGTTCCAGCGAACATGAATGAACTATCGTCAAACTGACAGAGAAACTCGTGGGCTCCAGTTAGGTGGTAAACTAACTTCAAAGAAGGACATCTCAACAAAAATTGACAAGATGCAGAACCCATTTTACTGGTAATAGAATTTCCTTGTCACACACCTCCAGCAGGGGTTGCCAAACTTCTGGCTGCCGGGCCCGACAATTCCAATCAAAACTAATCCAACCCGCCACAGAAAAAATCAATTTTTTAGTGGGTAATAGAGAAACTGCATAAAACGTGATACCACTTATTACAATTAATACCTACCTACTTGAAAAACAATTTCAATGAGATTTCTGAACTTGGATGTGTTTTTGTTAATGTCCATCGAAATGTACTTTAATTTGTCTTTCATTTTAATAAAGTTGATGCTACACACCAAAAATGTATAAAAACTTTTGTCATCCTTTCAATCTCCTTCAAAATGGTGCTACAGAAATGAGCAGATTCACAATTTTCAATTTGTTTTGAATGGGAGCTACAAGTATTACGACCCCAGCTTTCATCACATTGTGAAAGATAGTAGGAGACTGCGCAGGAAATACTTCTGATCCCATTTGTAAAGTATTTTCAAGGAATTTCGTGAACTTGTTCCCATTTACCTTCGAAGTATGAGCACAAGCAGATGGTTTTTTCGTGAGATTGGTGTATAGTCAAAAAATTTCCTTCTCGCTTCTTTTACTGTTAAAACTCTTGCTATTAACTGTTGATAAAGCTTAATATTTAGGCACTATTAATATTTGTTCGTTAATGTTTGTTATTTTTTCGCTAGTTTCATCTTTTATTTCTTCCGCACAGAAAATCTCTGCGGACTGTGAAGTCCGTCTCAAGTAAAACCGCCTATCTGCTTGGCTGCTGAAGACACTTCATCTTGGTAACAATGGTACACTGTAACCTCAGTTACTTCATTTTTGAATAATGATAAGTGGAAATTCATGCGTTCATCCTTTAACAGCCACGCCGTTCCACACCTACCGACAGAAGGGGCACAGAGCCCCTGATGGACACCTACCTGGTTTCAGATTAGCTGAGTCAGTCCGTTCAGTACTCCCAATGGAACCTGTGAGGGGACCCTTACCCTCAGATCGAAATCGATTTTTCTTTTCAAGTATTTTCTTCTTTTTATCAGACGGGAGCGGTCCAGGATGCTTCAGATCATCCCGGGGGAGCCGAACCGTGAACGGGACCACCCAGTGTACCCCTACTAAACAGTGGCACGGGACAATCTTTTCACAGTCTTCGACAATACGAAAATGTGGATTAGGTCCGGCTCGTGAGTGGAACCGTTTTTCGAAAGTTGGCACCCCCCCCCCCCCCCTTCCTTTCGTTTTTATGCTAGACGTTGCATTTCGCAATGGGCTTGATCGCTGAACAATGACCAACTCTTTGTCGGATAATTTTGATCGGGAGGATTGCAATATCTATCCCTTTTGCCTTGCGAATGTATTTCTTCAATGAGCCAAAAAAAAACCCAAAAAAAACCTAGAACTAACCAAGTTTGAAACTACCCGAACAAAACTAAGCGAAAATGTATAACTTTATCAAATTCAACCGGTCAGTTGACTGCCACTTTAATTATTAATTCTTTGACTGAATAGAGCAAGCGCACATAACTCGGGGCTTGGCGCTTCAATTTACACGCCTCAAAAGTCACATTTTAGCATCGTAAGTTGAATACGAAAGAGGCTTCCATCTCCTAGCTGTTTGAGGTGCCACCAGGGTAGGGCTGGGGCCCAAGGGGACCCCCAGGACACGTGTAGGGGCCCCCATATCTATATGTATTTATATAGAACCAACTGAATAATATCCCAGAGAGTTCTTTCATACTTCATAGAAGATGTTTTAAAAACACAACTCTCTTTTTAAAATGACGTCGGTACCTGTTATTCACCCGTCTGTCCACTTAATTGTATGGTAACAGGGAAGTAAAAATTGATGATCGGCAATGATTGCAAATATATCCCGTGATGCTCCTCTAGGTACCAACCAAAAATGATTAACTAGCTACGGAATCAACAAAAAACTTGAAAAATTCACGTTTTTACCATTTGAACCACCCAAAATTGATTTTATATCAAAGAAAAGTTCTGGACTATCAAATTCTGCGTCTAATGAAACCAACTCCGGCTCATCATCATCCTAGTAATGATTTTTGTTGATATTTCATGAAATTTACCACAATCCACTGACAAAGTTGTAAACACGGCCCATAAGCCACAGGGGCTCTAGCTGAAGGGCCCAAGCCATTCCTTACTTAGTACGTAGTAGTAAATTGAGTGACACTAAGTGAATTGAAGTGTTAGTTACTAAGTAATCAATGGCTGGGGAACAAAAATAACAGTTAGTAATTTTTTTTATTTTTTCCAATTTTTATTTATTTTTCAAGAACGTAGGTCTTTTGGTTTATTATTTTCAATAATGAACCTTTGGAATCGAGCATGAAAAAAAAGTTAACCCCCCCCCACAAATTTGATGGTTTGCGTTTCAAGATATCTAGATCCGAAAATGCAAAAAAAGCTGCAAATTATTACACAACGGTTTATTATTTACCTATATAGATGCCCCTTCTGCGTAGATCACTGTTTTCTGTTGTCAATATTTACCCTCGAGCTCCTCCCAGGTAAGCCCTAAATCGAGTACTGAAGCCGGCCCGGGAATTATAGTTTGATAAAAATGAGCGGCATTCAATAATTCAATCATTAATTATTATTTGTTGTTATTCATGAAGCATAATGTAAATAATAAACCGTTGTGTAAGATACAGTTGTGTAATCATTTCCCTGTATCGATGCCCCTTCTCCGTAGATCACTGTTTTCTGTTGTCAATATTTACCCTCGAGCTCCTCCCAGGTAAGCCCTAAATCGAGTACTGAAGCCGGCCCGGGAATTATAGTTTGATAAAAATGAGCGGCATTCAATAATTAATCATTTGTTGTTATTCATGAAGCATAGCGTTGGTACAAGTTGCAAAAGTACCTACCTACCAAAGCTTTTCGGTTTTATTGCATTTTCGGATTCTGCGTACCTTAAACGTCAACCATAAAATTTTGAGGAGGGGGGGGGGGGGGGTTAAAATGGGTTTTTTCCATGCTCGATTCCAAAGGTTCATTATTGAAAATAATAAACCAAATTCTGTCTGCCCGGCTTACGCCGTACTTAGCACTTCTCTTAGTTACCATGAAACAAAATATTGATGAAATTTGGGTTGTAGGTCCCGTTTAGTTGGTCCTCGAAACTCGACGTTACTGTCAGTTATCTCTAAGGGGTGAAAAATAGGGGTTGAATTTTTCAGAACACCGTAGCTCGAAAACTTTTAATACAAGAGTATGGTTTTTTTAACGTTTTTAAAATGTTCTTGAACTAAAGCATTTTTTGAGACCACGCGAAGCTTTTTACGACCAGCCGCTCGTTAGCACCGAAAACCTTCGTCAACATGATCGTGAATCAAACGTATAAATCTGGCCCAGATATACCTATCATTGCTAGGCAGCACCTGCTTATAATCACGGATGGCTGTATGAAGTCGAGTTGGTTGTTCTGTGATATTATTTCATTTGAAAAATAATGGATCTTTTGGATTTTGTTGATAGGTACTTTTGCAACTATAACAAACGTTGAAGAATTATTGGGTAAATTATTACACAACGGTTTATTATATTACCTACGTAGAAGGGGCAACACAGTGGTTTATTATTTGCCTTATGCATCATGAATAACTACAAATAATTAATGATTGAATTATTGAATCCCACGCATTTGCATGAAACTTTAATTCCGGGGCCGGCTCCAGTACTCGATTTAGGGCTTTCCTGGCGGAGCTCGAGGGTATTAACCACAGAAAACAGAGAGGTCTATGCAGAACGCGCACCTATACAGGTAAATAATAAACCTTTGTGTATTAATTTGCAGCGTTTTTAATTATTATTAGTATTTTATTTTGCTTAATTTTTTTACATCCGGCGGCGGGGGATTGGGTTGGGCATTTCTTTTATGTAAGACCAATTTTGGGTTGGAAATTTCAGTGCTCAGAGAGCTGATCAGCCTTCTTATACTTCTCATTCTAACCACAGCTTTATAAACTAAGCCTAATGTTTAATTTCGGCATCATCATAATGTAAGGGCCGTGGACTTCGAAAGAAATTAGCCTCAGTGCCACGCTCAGTGCTTAGTGTTATGTGTGTGTGCCTGAGTGTAACGCACTTTCGTAATGTTTTCCAGCATCCAGGTCATCGCGGAAGTAACTCAAAAAAATATAAATATATATATTATAATTCAAATTACTTAGCTATGACTTTCTAAATTCAAAGCAGATGCCTTGTAGCGTGGACATAGCTTCCTCGGTCCCAATCCATGATCAATCACATTGAGACAGGAAAGCTGTTACAATTTATTGGAAATTCAGTCCACTCACATGAGATATAGTACTACAGACTTTCTAGGCCATAAACGGCCACGTTTTTGAACTGGTAGCATTCGAGAGATCGGTCACATTCAACTGTTTAATACGTATTTTCACTTGATTCGCTTTTAAAACGGCTTATTACTGAGAGTTGAGCATATTTTCAGTACAGTAGATACGTAAATGACTAGCTAACGACACTGCAAGTGCATTTGTCTATATCTATGTCTATATCTGGGAATGGCTTTGTTCCAGTACCTCATTGTGTGAAATTTTTAATCAACTCCTGAGCCATTGTAGTCGTGAAACGAACTATGAACGCGCCTCGAGTACCTCAGGGCGTCGGCTGATTGAGGTGGAGTAGTTGACGAGATTATAGTAACAAAGGTTTTTGTTCAGAAGATAACCATTGGTCAATTGAAGAGGGTCAGCCTGACAGGTAGGCCTAACTGCGTTAGCAGATCCCCAGAGGGCCAGAGGGAGAGCCAGAAATGCTCTCCTTTCCTACCGCGCTGCTGACATAACACTTAAGCTTCCCCTTCGACAAATATTCAATTTGTTCTAACGATTCGGCCAGCCTTTTTTCCCCGATATTGCTGAATCAATAGCATCTGTTCGGGGAACACGGCATTGCTGCTACAGCACCACACTGTTCAAGCGCATGTGCAAGTACAGCACAGTTAATAAATGGGGAATGTTTTGCGAAAGAGATTAGGAAATGAATACACTTCTTAAGTTTGCAACACCGTTATGATGAACACTTTAATAATATCCACATTGGTAGTAGGTATACAGGTGGATACTTGTTGCCGTTGAAGGTAGGAGCTAATGTGTACGAACACCCGTAAATCGAATGTTACTCGAAGAGAATCAAGATTTACTTTAAGAGGGAGCGATAATGCTACCACTGATTAAGCGAGGATTAATATAATTTAGTGGGGGGTGATTAGCTGTAATGAGCCCTCAAGAGGGTTTTCGGGGGCGGTAGCACCCTTTAAAAGCCTTCTCTACTTCCCCCCAGGAGAAGACAATGAGAACACAAGGGTTAGCTCGGTAGGTTCTTAATGGGAAGGAAGGAGTGGGTGAACGTTCTACAGCCCACCCAGCCGCATCGAATATTAGCATACAACGGATCAACAGGCTGTAGTTAGAGAGCTATCAATCGAACTGGCCCAATCGATCATCCTAACTGATATTTGTTACTCGTCCAAGTCGATAATCGAAGGTGGTGATGAGAGGGAGGGCGGGGGGGGGGGGGGTTGAGGATGAAAGTCAGATATTTTTTCTGCATAAAGCAGAAAAATGCAGGAATTTTCTAAGTTAAAATTGAAAATTCTACTAGTTCTTAAGTAGAAGAATGATTGAATTAAAAAAAGGTAGACGGTTGGGGGGGGGGGGGGGGGTCGAACCTGTAAAGAAGAAAAAGGGAGTCCTTCGGGAGGGGATCACCCAAACACTGACAGGTCAAAGAAAGCAACTTATAAACTGATACAACGGGATCGATAAAGCAATGTGACAAGTAACAGTAACACCCAACAGGAAATGAAAGTATGTGGCTATACGGGTTAGTAACTAGTTTGATCCTATATATTCTACCAGAAAGGCTTCAGACTTACTGAAACTTTTCACGAACTACTGACAATGGCATTCAAATTATTCTTTCAGGTCTCGTGGTCAAGGATTTTCACTTAGTATGTTCTCTGAATTACAATATCATCCGTGAGCACATGACTTTCCAGTCCACTCAGCCAGTTGGGATGAATATGCACCTGAGGAATACTCCAGCCATTGTGCAGACCCGTTTTAGAATCGACATCGAAAATCGATATGGGTCCTGGATGCCAGAGGTTGTTAACACGGGAGAACCTATTGATCCAAATGGGATTTGGAGGGTTTTGGATTGTATATGCCTATCCCAGGAAGGAGGCAGCGCATATAGCTTAGGGGTTGTGGAGGTGATACCAATGTGTGGAAGGTATTCCACCACTGAAACGACTGTAAAGCAGAGCAGTGCAGCTAAGGCCTCGATGTTGGCACTACAGAGCAACCTTCACACATGCGGAGTTCGCCAAGCAACGAATATTCGCCCAATACCGAACATTCGGCATTGGCCGAATGCCAAATGTTCGCCAAGAAAAAGCACCCTGGCCACACAATCGGAGTTCGCCGAGCACCGAGCTCTACCCCGAGCATTGACGAATATTCGGCATTGAGCATTGAGCTTTCAACGCCATCAACGAATCCTTCTTCTTTTTTGATTCACTCACTGAGAATTGCCCATTCATCCCTGCTTCCATTCTCTTCCAGGCATCGTGCACTTCATTTCTGTTTTTGTGGTTGGGATCCGACGCTTTCCAAACTAACACCTCTTTCTCATATAACTCCAAAAACCCAATCACTGCCTCGTTCGTCAACTCCATACCGAAATACAACAATCCGCTTGTTCACTCCGTTCACGTTGCACCAATACAAAACGATGAAAACGAAGTGACAAGGGAAGGGAAGGGATAGTCATGTGATCACAGGGAAGAGGGAAAGTGATGTGAATCACAGGATACTTCACCCTTCAGTCAGTTGGATGCGTAGACTAAGCCCGCATCGGATGGCGAATCTTCGTCCGCATGTGTGGCCGGGACAGTTTATCGAAGGAAACCGAATTAGCCCAGTGGGGCTCTTATCGGGCCCTCCCTCAGAAGAGGGAGAGACTCCACCAGACGGGGTAGTAGCGCCCGCCTGGCTCCACTCCCTAGCGACCGCGACCAAGGGGGCGAACCCAGCAACAACCAGCAGGGAAGAGAGGACCCCGCCGAGCCCGCACCGCAAGGGGAACAAGAGGCGCCCCGCACTAGCGGTGGGAGAAGGCACGGCCCAGCATGGCACAACCCCGACGCATCCCGCGCGAGGCAAAGCACATTGTAACCAGTATGCCAACTTATGCTGTAGCGGGACAAATGTTCGCCACTTGGCGAACATTCGTCTCCTTTGAAGCGGGCAAAAAACCGCCTCCGAGGCGAGCACCCGAATATTCGGTGTTCGCCGAATAACGAACATTCGCCCTCCGGCTACACATGTAGGAAATCGGCGAACTTTTGCTCGGTGCTCGGCGAACTCCGCAAGTGTGGCCGCGGCTTTCCAGTGATGGAGAGCAGTTACAGGTTCGTTCGCACTATGGTTTTTTTTCTGGATAGCTGACTCCTAGAAAACCCGTAAGAAACCATCCATGATCCAATGTCATCTTGATAAACGTTTGAGAAGGGTTTGAAAATGGTTGGAAATCGAGAAGGCAGTGGCATGGCACATTCTCGTCCGCCCGATTTTCTGTGGCGATCAGAAAACTGGCTAAGATTGTCAGAAAAACACTGCGAACAACTGGTCATGGATACTATGCAGCCAAAGAGTCCGAGAATCACTGCGAATGGACCAATGCATTTTTGACGGTCAGATAACCGTCCGATGGTCACTGCGAACAAACAACATAAACCCACCAACTTAGACTTCGTATGCTGACATACACACGAAAAATAGTTGCATGTAGGTATAGGGAATCTACAGACCATTTTAACTCTTAAACCCCTGGAGTACTCAGCGGCAGAAGTTGGAGGCAGCCAAGTTAGGCTCTAACCTGTAAGCTGTTTAGAAATAATTTGGGAATTTTCTTGTATAATATTGTTCGAACAATTTTTCAAAAACTATTTTTATCAAATGAAAATAGGTATTGTTACGAACACATAGTCCGATATATTTTAGAATTCAGAATTACAACTAGAGTTTATAGAGAGCCTACAAGACAAAGATCAGGCAGTAGTTACTGTCACAGTAGAACAGAAGCAGTTATAAAGTAACGAGAAGTCTAGGACTCCCTACTGAATCAGGCTCGGGATCCACTCCAGGATCCTTCCCATCTCCCATTTTCAAAGTGGAAGGAGGAAAGCAGGCACCTCAACTTTTAGCTCACTTTTTTACGAGATCCTGGACTTGATAAACACAAATGTCCCTTCCAGTAAAATATTATTTGCTAAGCACCAGAAAAGTCGACCATAGTTCAATTATAACATGATAAATTCATAATAATTATATCAATTTATTATAGATATGTTCCAGCCGACGCGAGTTTCGAATGAGCTTGGCGTGAACCATTGGGCTTTTGTGACCCACTGCTCACAAAATCTGTGATCCAACCACACCGAGTGTTGAAACTGTTCGCTAAGGTTTTATCTACATACTGTTCCAACCGTGTCAGGCGCGGGAACTAGGTTCTCTGTCGAAACTTTCGCACCCGATCGGGGATGGGTGTTAGAACCAGAACTAACCCCCGCTGGAACCTTCCCAAAATCTCTGTTCCTCCAACCTTCACGCTAAACGGATCTTTCCTCTCTGTGGTGCCTACTCAGCTATTTTTCGGCCAGTTGCTTGCCTCGTTTCCGACGTGTTGCAACCGATGAAATCTCGAACTGAACCAGTTCCAGTATTCATCTCAGCCCTTCAGGAAAACTTAGGTTCTGGTTTTGGAACTTTTAGCGAATTTTAGAAGACAATGAAGCTATTGCAATGGGTTCAAGATTTTCAGGACATGAATTTTTGAAATATTTTTTAAATAGGCAAATCCGTTTCAGATCATCCTGAATTCATCCCTACATTATAACAAAAATGTATATGTCGTGGTACCCCTCAGATTCCTACATTTACCACTCCTATGTAAAATGGTAAAGATTTAACCAAATAAACGAAGGGAACGACGAGCTGAGCGACGCCTCGGGGAAAGTAGAAGGGTCCCCTCCATTGACCTCCATCGCCCTCAACGGTCATAACGGCCGAGGACGGGTGGAAAAGGGCCTTTACAAGCAGCCCTGCTAGCCCAGCTCCTCATTCGACCGTATTTTATACTCGCTGTGGTGGTAACCGCGGGGTGCCGTCCTCTCTTTCATCTAGCAACTGCTGTGGTGGTAACCACGGGGTCTTTTATACTCGCTGTGGTGGTAACCGCGGAGTATTTATACTCGCTGTGGTGGTAACCGCGGGATGCAAGCAAAAGACTCCCAAAGAGCACCTAATACTCGCTGTGATGATAAACCGCCGAGTATTAGTTTCCTTCCTACCCAAACCTACCATCCATAGGGAACACCACTTTATTACCATAGCCATTCAACCCAGTATATATACCTATATTCATATATTTTACATATGTATGTATTCATCATTCCAGACGATATCTGACCATGGGTCAGATAAAAATTCCAAATTTCGCTCCAATGTTCGTACTGCCGAACAAAAGGATGAATTCAAAGATGAGCAGTTTTCAAAAATTATAAGGGGGTCAACTTTGAGTTTTAGGGATCAAAAATGGGTAAAAACGGCTAAAATCGCGAACAATTTGTATAAAATAACTGAAGTGGTATGGAAGGGTGAGTAAAGACAGAAAAATACCTTTTCAGCTGTTTTTCATAGAATAGGGGTCAAATGTTGATTTTTGGGAATGTGGATTAATGGAAATTTTTCCCCTGGATGGTGATTCAAGACAGAAAGATGGACTATTTCGATGATTAAAATATTTTTTTCAAAAAAGTGTGGGTAAAATTTGACTAAGAATAAAAATTTGTAAAAATGACTAAAATCCCGAAACATTTATATAATTTTACGTAAAGTGGTATGGTTTGGCGCTATATCATCTTTTTTACAATAGCGAGAATATTTCTTTGGAAATCTGCTCTTATAGCCATGCTGCATGACTGGAACTTTTATACACAGTTCTGGTGGCTGGAACATACCTACAGTCATCTAACCTTGAGTTTCTGGGAGTAGTTTTATGAGTGTACACGCAGCAAACACTGACCTACCAGAGTCTCAGCTGGTACTTGGTACAACCCAAGCAGAGACATGCCTTCGAAGAAGCTGAAAATCCAACGGCGGAATGGGCGAGCCGTTGAAAAGGAAACCCAATAATGCATCGCCCTTTCGAAAAATTGATGCAGCCACCGTTGAATGAGCTCGACCGAGGGGGTTAAACACTTAGCCGGGACGATGAACCGTGTCGACAAGACAAAGGACGTTCACGCACCGCAGTCCGCCGACGGCTCCTATGTAATTTAGCGGCAGTCGGGTGACCCTGGAGCAGGGATTCTTTTTATTTCTTAATGACTCGTCAGGGAATCCTCGATTTAATAGGCTTTTGTAGAGGAACAGACCCGTCCGACCCTAAGTTAGACTTATGGTGGCCATATTTTCCGACATGAAAACAAGGACCACTGGAACTGTTACCTGGATGAGAACGCTGTAAAAAAATGCCATTCAAGGTGTTTCTTGTAGATGTAAGCTGATGATGTTTTGTGGACATTGGATATTCGGCATCAAGAAAAAGTCCAACTTTTTGGATACCTATGGTATTGTACAAAATCGTATATTTTCGAATATTAAGAAAGAGATCATAATCGAGGACCTCGATCTGAGGAGTAATATTAAGAAAAGGAACGCAAATATTACAACTTGACATAGGGAGGGGGAAAAAATTACAAAAAAAAGAAAGAAGTTCCAATCATGCAGCATGGCTGTAAGAGCGAACTTTCAAAGAAATAGCTAATAGTGCTTGTCGTGAGCGGGTGTGTTGTGCTCACGACATGGCGGGTGAATTTGGATGAGGACGAAGTTGAGAGGTTGGATGAAGGCGGATCAGGAAGGACGTGCTCCGTAGGAGTCTTTTGACTAACGCCCCACGGTTTTCACCACAGCAGGCGCTTGAGGTCGTGGCTCCCCGCGGTTTCCACCACAGCAGGCGCCTGGATGTGGGAGCTAGTACCCCGCGGTTTTCACCACAGCAGGTACTAGATGAAAGGAAGGTGTCCCGTGGTTTTCACCACATCAGATACCTGGAAGATGAAGGCTAACACCCCGCGGTTTTCATCACAGCGCGTGTCAGAGGAGAAGGAGGTATCCCGCGGTTTTCACCACAGCAGATACTAGGAAAGAGGGAGCACCCCACGGCTTTCACCACAGTGAGTGGAAGAGAAGGTAGGAGAGAGAGGTCGGCAGAGAAGTCGTAAATCGAGGTTTGGTCGGTCGAATGACGAGCTGGGCCAAAAGGCCTGCTTATATACGTCCGTTTCTACCCTTCCCCGTCCACAATCGGCCGTTATGACCGTTTAGGAGCGATGGCGGTTGGTGGAAGGAACCCTTCTCCCTTGGCGCTACCCGGCTCGTTGTTCCCTTCGTTTATTGGGTAAAATATTTCTATATTACATAGGAGTGGTTAGTGAAGAGATTCGAGGGGATCCACGACAATGCTATTGCGTAGAAAGATGGTAAGCAAAAACCATTCCACTTTTCGTAAAATTATATAATTTTTTCGTGATTTTAGCCAATTTTACAAATTTCTGACCCTTATAAAGTCAAATTTGACCCACAATTTTTTTGAGAAAAATATTTTTATCATCGAAATAGTCCCTCAGTCGAGAATCACCATTCCACACAACGCCAGGTGAATTAATATAGATTTTAGCCTTTGATGCCAATTTTGGACGCCTAAAAATTCAAATTTGACCCCTACTTTGTATGAAAAACTACTGAAATGGTATTTTTCTGTCTTTACTCACCCTTCCATACTACTTTCAGTTGTGGTCTTTATATAAACACTTTATATAAACTGTTAGTGATTTTAGCCGTTTTTACCAATTGTTAACCCCTAAAAACTCAAATTTGACCTCCTTAGCATTTTTGAAAATTACTCATCTTCGAACTCATCGTTCTGTTTGGCAATACGAACACTATGGCGAAATTTGGAATTTTGATTTATTATTTTCAATAATGAACCATTGGAATCGAGCATGAAAAAACAAAATTCTTACCCTCCCTCAAAATTAATGGTTTACGTTTCAAGGTATGTAGAATCCGAAAATGCAATAAAAAACGCTGCAAATCCCTGCACAACGGTTTATTATTTCGTATAGAATACCCTTCTGTTACAGATCACAGCTCTCTGTATAGATAACCCTTCTATATAACATATATGTACTATTCTACACCCTCCGTAGGTTAGTACCTAACCCCGTACTCGTTACTAGGTATCTACCTAAACCGTTGTGTAATAATTTACCTGTATAGGTTCCCCTTCTACGGAGAGAGAACAATGAACCGTTGTGTAATAATTTGCCCATCAATAATACTTCAACGGTTGTTCAAGTTGCAAAAGTACCTACACACAAAATCCAGCCCCTTCTTGGTAGATGAGCCGTTGTGTAATAATTTACCGTTGTGTAATAATTTACCGTGGTGTAATAAATAACCGTTGTGTAATGATTTACCGTTGTGTAATAATTTTCCGTTGTGTAATAATTTGCCATTGTGTAATAATTTACCCATCAATAATACTTCAACGGTTGTTCAAGTTGCAAAAGTACCTATCAACAAAATCCAGCCTCTTCTGGGAATATGAGCCGTTGTGTAATAATTTACCGTCGTGTAATAATTTGCCATTGTGTAATAACTTACCCATCAATAATACTTCAACGGTTGTTCAAGTTGCAAAAGTACCTATCAACAAAATTCAGCCCCTTCTGGGTAGATGAGCCGTTGTGTAATAATTTACTGTTGTGTAATAATTTACCGTGGTGTAATAATTCACCGTTGTGTAATAATTTGCCATTGTTTAATAATTTACCCATCAATAATACTTCAACGTTTGTTCAAGTTTCAGAAGTACCTACCAACAAAATCCAGTAGTCCATCACTTGTCAAATGAAATAATATCGCAGAACAAACAACTCGTCTTCATACAGCCATCCTTGATTATAGTCAGATGCTCCGTAGTTATGATATCCGGGCCGGATTTATACCGTTTGATTCACGATCGTGTTGACGAAGCTTTTTTATGCCCACGAACGGCTGGACGTAGAATGCTCCGGGTGGTCTCAAAAAATTGTTTAGCTCAAGACAAATTTAATAACGTAAAAAAAACAATACCCTTCAATCGAAAGTTTTCGAGATACGGCGTTCTGAAAATTTCAACCCCTATTTTGAATCCCTTAGAGATGACTGACAGTAACGTCGAGCTTCCAGGACCAACTAGACCCCGAACGGAACCTATAACCCGAATTTCATCAATTTTCTTTCATGGTAACTAAGAAAAGTGGCCCGTACGGCGGACAGACAGAAATATTTTTATTGCAGTTTTGGATTCTACATACCTTGAAACGTAAACCATCAAATTTTGAGGGGGGGGGGGGGGGGTAAGAATTTGTTTTTCTTGCTCGATTCCAATGGTACATTATTGAAAATAATGAACCAATATTTCTGTCTGTCCGCCGTACGCCGTACGGGCCACTTTTCTTAGTTACCATGAAACAAAATTGATGAAATTCGGGCTATAGGTTCCGTTAGGGGTCTAGTTGGTCCTAGAAGCTCGACGTTACTGTCAGTCATCTCTAAGGGGTTCAAAATAGGGGTTGAAATTTTCAAAACGCCTATACCTTTTTTTTACGTGAATCTTTTTAAGGTTTTAAATAGTTCTTGAACTTACGAGTTTTTTAAGACCACCAGGAGCATCGTACGTCCAGCCGTTCGTTCACAGTAAGGCCCCGTAGTTTGCACCGACAGGCATTTTCGACTCCAGGGTGAATGAAATTGTATACATTCAAACCAAATCTCGTTACCAGGGACGCGCCGACAATAGGAAATTTGCCGGAGATAAAATCATTGCTAGGGGCCACCTGATTATATTGGCGGAGTATGAAGTCGAGTTGGTTGTTCTATGATATTATTTCATTTGAAAAATGATGGCTCTTTTGGAGTTTGTTGGTAGGTAGTGAAACTTGAACAAACGTTGAAGTATTATTGATGGGTGAATTATTACTACACGATGGTAAATCATTACTCAACGGTAAATTATTACACAAAGGTTCATTATACCATCTACGTAGAAAGGGCTGGAGTTTGTTGGTAGGTACTTTTGCAACTTTTTTCACTCCTCACCAACAATTTCTTTTCAGAACTTCATCATGTGTGTTTCTTTTTGTTAGGTACTGGTTGTCATCGGCAGAATTGTTTTAGCAACATTTAACTCGTGATTTAGGTAGGTACCTAGTAACGAGTACGGGGTTAGGTACTAACCTACGGAGGGTCTGCGATCTACATAATATGTATAGACTAGTACATATTATATTAGACGGGTTATCTATACAGAGAGCTGTGATCTGTAACAGAAGGGTATTCTGTACAAAATAATAAACCGTTCTGCAGGGATTTGCAGCGTTTTTAATTTGATAAGTTAGTGATGGACTATTGGATTTTGTTGGTAGGTAGGTACTTGTGAAACTTGAACAAACGTTAAACAACGGTAAACACAATGGTAAATACACACAATGGTAAATTATTACAAAACGGCAAATTATTACACAACGGTAAATTATTACACAACGGTAAATTATTTCATAACGGTAAATTATTACACAACGGTAAATTATTACACAACGGTTCATCACCAAGAAGGGGCTGGATTTTGTTGATCGGTACTTTTGCAACTTGAACAAACGTTCAAGTATTGTTGGTGGGTAAATTATTACGCAACGGTAAATTATTACACAACGGTAAATTATTACACAACGGTAAATTATTACACAACGGCAAATTATTACACAACGGTTCGTCTACCAAGAAGGGGCTGGATTTTGTTGATCGGTACTAGTGCAACTTGAACAACCGTTGAAGTATTATTGATGGGCAAGTTATTACACAACGATTCATTATACTTGACCACGAAGGTAGGTATTGACCACAGAAAACAGTGATCTACGCAGAAGGGGCATCTATTTCACTCCACATCAACGGTTTTCCATCAGAACTTCATTATTTGCGTTTCTTTTTGCCATTTTAGTTACTGTTTGTCATCGACAGAATTGTTTTAGCAACACTTAACTCGTGATTTAGGTAGGCACCTAGTAACGAGTACGGGGTTAGGTACTATGTGCTATGGAGGATCTACGATCCACATAATATGTATAGAGCAGTACGTATTATATTATATAGACGCGTTATCTATACAGAGAGCTGTGATCTGTAACAGGAGGGTGTTCAGTATGTACAAAATAATAAACCGTTGCGCAGGGATTTGCAGCAGTTTTTTTTGTTTTTTTTTTTGGTCGAAGCTAAGAATTTGAATATTTTTGGTTCGGTTTCTCTGCCGATATGAACTGGGTCAAATCGAAGGAGGAAGAAGAATCCACGGGTCCACGACCTTGAAGGAGCCGAGTCTACTCCTTTAAGACATGACCGGCACAGAATACATAACTGTAGCTGTAGCTGAGGAGCCGCCCGCGCCCCGTCCACGGGTGGACGTGCCGATAGGAGCAGCACGTAGACCCTACGTGAACACCGTGCGCATTGACCACTTTAAGCCCGACCAACCCTTCAGGCCTCACAACCACCGAGAAACCTGCCCTTCACGTTTCACGTACTCGAGCATTTCTTACGAGCCCTCTTCCCCTCCCCGGCTCGTCCTTTATCAATGGGCCTTCAAGGACGAGGAGCTTGCAGATGAGGATCGCTGCGTTCCAGTGGATTTGGGTCAGCGTGAACAAACGGTGTGACGACAGAACTGGGTGAAACTGGACAAAATTGGGTGAAACTGGACAAATTTGGGTGAAACTGGACAAAATCGGTGGAACCGGACAAAATTGTAATTTATAGGAAATTTCGCGGAAAAACGGTTTGGGTTTATTAGCGGATTTTCAAAGAAAATGTAGCTATTTTGATTGTTCCAAAATTTCAGGTAAGCTCCATATGCACCGGAAACCCCTCCAAAATCCGTTTTATGCATCAAAGATCTAAATTAGTGATTTCATTTTTTCGTATTATTTGTATGTCATTCCGCACGATAAGTCCCTTAATTTCCAGGGAGAAAAATTCGTCTTTGCGCAGAAAACCCCGTCCTTGGAAGATTAATGATGATTTCGTTAACCAGCCCAATCGCACTGTGCGCAGCGGTCCAAATTTAAAAATTTCTGGTCAAAAAAATAAAAAAAATTTTTTATTTGAACATCAAAGGCATGGTGGGGTGTTGCAAAACATGTTTTTGGGGGCGCTGAATCGACTGCGACTACTCCCAGCCCGATTAGGCGCACCCAACGTACCATATTTAAAAAACAGTAGTCCAAAATCCTAAAAAAAATTGCACATTTCTTATGTAGGCATTGTTTTTTCTTTTTTTTGTCACTCAACCGATTGCGGGTTAGTGTCAGCACGTTTAGACAGCATCGAGTGATCAAACTCACATTTTTTCAAAGTTCAAGACACCCAAAAATGATTTTTTTGACATGGTTCTCTGCACGACGTGCCACTCTGGCACGTTCCTTAATTCATGGGCACGTTCATTGTTCCTTAATTTTGGTAAGAGTATTTTCTTTACGATGCACTGTTTATATAGGCCAAAAAATGAAAAAAGTGCCAACATTTCGCCGTTTTTTTTGGCTCCCAAAAATTAAGCTGCCCTCAGAAACCGTCGCAACCCTACATTACTCTTATTTGGTACGGTGATACAAAATCATTTCTAGCTGTCAAAACGAAAGTCTAATTTGACTGGGCTACTCAAAATTTTATGGTTTCCGTTTCAAGGTACTCGCATCCGAAAATGGAATTAAAAAAAAAAATGTCTGTCCGTCCGCCGTCCTCGCACATTCCTTAGTTACCATGAACCAAAATTAATGAAATTTGGTTTTTAGGTCCTATTTGTGGTATAGTTTGTCCACGAAGCTCGGCGTTACTGTCAGTCATCTCTAATAGGTGAAAAATTGGGGTTGGAATTTTCAGAACTCCATAGCTCGAAAACATTCAACAGAAGGGTATGGATTTTTACGTTTGTAAATTGATATCGAACTTGAGAATTTGTTGAGACTACCTGGAGCATTGTACGTCCAGCCGTTCGCTTGCACCGAAAAGCTTCGTCTACATGATCGTGACTCAAACGGTATAAATCCGGCCCAGATATCGATGCTAGGCAGCACCTGATTATAATCACGGATGGCTGTATGAAGTCAAGTTGGTTGCTCTGTGATATTATTTCATTTGAAAAATGATGGCTCTTTTGGATTTTGTTGATAGGTACTCTTGTAACCTGAACAAACGTTGTGCTTCATGAATAACAACAAATAATTTATTGCAATGTGGAATAAACAAAAAATTAACCTTTCGTTTATCACCATTTTATTCAGTATAAAGCTTTTCACTCAACTTCTGAGCATCATCTGGTAGGTACTCACATAAGCGAATGGTTTATTTTTTGTTTATTCCGCATTGCAAGGTAGCTTACCACATACGGTGCAAAAAGAAATTCGATGAATTGATGAAATAATTTATAGATATGGAATTCTTGAATCCACTGTAAATTTTTGAAACTGTAATTGCCCAGTATTCGATTTAGGGCTTTCCTGGGAGGAGTACGAGGGTACTGACCACAGAAAACAGTGATCTACGCAGAAGGGGCACACATAGGTAAATAGTAAAACTTTGCGTAATAATTTCGAGCGCTTTTTCACATGAAACCTTCATTTTCTCACCTTAAAACTCCACTATATTGCTATAAATTTAAAATATTATAACTTTCGACCCCGTGTTCGTTATTTTCAATAATGACAGTTCAGAATGGAGCATGAACAAATTTTTTTTGCCCACCCCCTCAAAATTTGATGTTTCCCTTTTCAAGGTACGTAGAATCCGAAAGTTGAATTAAAAAAAATTCTGTCCGTCCGTCGTACTTTGTTTTTTCCTCTGCCATGAACGAAAATTAATGAAATTTCGTTTGTGGGTCCCATTCGGGGTCCATTTGGTCCGCGAAGCTCGGCGCGTTGCTTTCAGGAATGAAACGGTATACATTCATCCCAGATATCATAGCTAGGGAACACCTGATTATACCTATCACGGATGGCTTTATAAAATCGAGTTGGTTGTTCCGTGGTATTATTTTATGTGATGAATGATGGTTATTTCGGATTTGTTGATAGGTATTCTTGCAACTTGAACAAACGTTATAAACTTGAATAACAACAAATAATTAATTATTGACTTCTTGAACCCACCGCATATTTTTATGAAACTGTAATACTGCCTGACTGGCTCCAGTAGGTAGGTACTTGATTCATGACTTTCTTGGGGGGAGGTCGAGGGCAGGTATTGATCACAGAAAACAGCGATCATGATACCCGATCATGACACAGCGATGAAGACAGGAAAATAATAAACCCTTGTGTAATAATTGGCAGCGTTTTAGGTTATTCTCATCCGCACAAGAAGCCCGGAATATAACACCGTTGACCAGGTCCTACAGTCATACGTCTCGAATTGTAATTCAAAGGTAGAAGCAAGAAACCCAAGATGGCGCCCGTGATGTGCGTTCAGCTGAGAAGGTATAGCACAGCCCACTGCCTCCACCAACCACCACCGCCTCGTACAAAAGATACCATTCAAGATGGCGAACCACTCGAACGTCAGGAATCTCATCAGTTTTTGAAAATGGGCATTCAATATGCCTTGTTTCGTGTTGGTCATTCTGCGCTAATTTCTCACTAGGAAAATCGAGTTATTCCTGAGTTTCCTGACTTCCCTTCCCTGGCACTGTACGAGTAGGACAGGTGGGAGGGTGATAGCGCCCAGTAAAAACTGCTCACCACAATAATTTCGTAACTTTACTGAACTAATGTCGGATCAACATTGAAACACCATTATCAGAGCTGTTGCTTGCAACTGTGTAAAAAGTTGGGCAATGAAACATTAGGTAGAAGTCAAACATTATAAGTAGCTAAAATATTTGAAAATCAGTTGTAAAAATAAAACTCCAATAAAATAAAACTGTGTCTTAGGTATATTATCAACCTAAGACACAGCAATATAAACCTTAATGTCGGAATTATTATTGACAAAATTTCGACCAGTGATCCCAACTTCGTGTGCCTGCCAACTTTGGTTGGAATGAACTGAAACTTGAATGTGAATTGCAAATTACTCAAGCGAATTTAAATTTATGTGTTATGAGTTGAGTCTAGGCAATGAATGTATCTCCTTTTTTTTACATTAAATAATATCTGGCTATTTGTGTTATAAAGCAAGAATTATGAAAAGCGAGGATGATGAAATATTGCGTTAGCATGATAGAATGCTGAACTGTATATCTAAATTTCTTGTTAACTATATACCGGTAAAGAATAGCAAACCAAGCCAACAGCATCTAAACAGGATATGGATGAAAGTGGAAAGTATCGGAGAACTTCACTGAAGAATGTCAATTAGTTTTACTGTAATAATCATAATTATGATCGAAAGTGCCCAACAGAAAAGATGAGCAATTAAAATCAACAAAAGTTTGCAATAGATAACCTAAGGTCCAATAATCCGGGTCTCAGTAATAAAATGCTATTAAACCTCCGATCGATACCAGTGTAGTTCTCTACAGATCTACTATGATCTACTATGCACCTACTAACAAGAACCACCACCCTGAAATTTGAACGCCTTTGTTCAAGCAGTGTTGTACACGGCAGTCAGACAAAGTTCATGAGGCTGGATGAACGCTGTTCGTTATCGATTTGTGTTGATGTACATCGTCCCTACACAAGAGGAAACGACAAATATGTAATTCCGTACAAATTAGGCTCAAAAGATGGGGTAACTCCCACAGCTATCAAGCTGTAACGTTTCATATGGAATTGCCAACTGAAATTTAAAACAAACCAGTAAATCAATTCATAACTTGTAATACGAAATTTAAAAAAATAAAAAAATAGCCTTCTACCCAACCGAAGAATTTTTGAGTTTTGAGTTTCCCAACTGAGATGTTCATGAATGATGATTAAACAGTTCAGTCTGTAATTTACTACGCTAGCATTAGGAAAGTACTCGTGCTCGTTAATTCATGAGCTTTTGTCAAACGGAGGAAATTTTATTTGAAGTGCCCTTGCACCGAGTTTCAAGCTTTCGACTGGTATTAGGTTATTCTGACTGCGATATCACTAATTAGGTGCCTAGATTGAATGGTTATGTATTTTTAGTTTTAGTTACATTATTTATATTGTTTTATTGTCCGCCCTGTACTGCTGGAACGATTCCTATGTACCTACAACACTGCATCTAAAGCATGATAATAAACATATCTGAAATATAATAATTAAGAATTCTCGTACATTCGGACGTCCCAGCCGATGATTCCGTTACACAACGAGCATTTCCCACGCATACATAATATCATTCGCACAATTGAGTGAACATTCAAATAATTCGTAGTCGAACCGCCTTCATTTACCAAAACCTAAATAACGTGTGAAACCCACAAAATACCATCGCATTTCGAACTAACCCATATTAGAGAAAAATAAGAAAAACCCGTTGTGAGGAACACAATGCAGACAAAATGTCCGGCGAATGTTAACGAGTTGGTTGGTTACCAGAGACGGCTACTGATTTAATTGTCGATTCCGAAAAGACGGTTAAAACCGTCGATAAACGCTACAAACATGAAGGTAAAACGTGACAAGTAAATATGATTATGAAAGACTGGATGGGCCAAGTTTAGCACAAATGGAGGAAATGACTGTGGAATATGTTGATATAAAATAAATTCCACCTTAGAAAAACAGTGTTCATAAGTCATTAGTTTATTATATCAACTAATAGCACAATTTTCTTAAAATAGTTTGACTATGAATCAGGAGGCCTTATTTCGATGTTTTAGGTCAATAAAAAGGAGCAGGTGCCGGAAAAATCCAAAAGTTCAAACAAGCAGCGTGCGCCTCTGTGGGGTTCAAATATGATTTGCAGTGATCACGAAAACTATGCAATTTCATCTGACAATAATAATATTCTTCAGTTATGAAGTTCTTCAGTAGTTTGTTCCTTTGACTTGAGGGCGAGTGATTCCCGAAGTCTTCTTGTATAGCATGCAATGAACAACAGAACATTCTGGGAGCAACATAGTTATTATAACAGAAACTGTGACTTCGCACCGTTTCAGGCGAGTTGGTTTTCGTATGTTTAAAGATTTTTTCCCCCTCCATTTAAAGATCCATATTTTTGAAACACAGTAGGCTGATGCAAGTTTAGGTACTCAATCGCTGTGTATGTCACGATATCAGGTATCCCTCCAAGACATGTCAAAAAAGAGAGAAATATATATTTTTTTTCTTAATTTCACGTACGTAAACCCAATAGTTGTTGATTACAAGAATGTGAGCTCCCTCGCAAAAAATCGTACATGAAATGTCGTTGATGAATATTATCGTGTTGAGGAACAATCAGTATTTGTCCATCATTAGGTATTTTCATTACTATATGAAAATAATTGTGTATTTGGTTCATTACATGTTGTACCAAACATATATATTCAACAATGTTTCAACGAGAAAATTAAACCGTTCAGCTCCACTCAGCCCTGCTCTGATGCAGAGGTCGAAAATGGTTTGGTTATTATCAACTATGATTAACCCATAAATCCTCAAGAAGCTATGTGAGGCGCTGATGATAACTTCTAAGTGGGTAGGTATAGTTTAGGGTTGGGAACCACCGGTTTATATTATACAAGAAGATGGGTAGTTGTAATATCGTTCGGTAGTGATTGTATAATCAATTATATAGTTTGCGGTATAATATTGATGTTGAAGGTTTTAGCGGTGAAATGAATATTTGAAGAGAGAAACTGCGGCGAGCTGTGCGCAGGTAGGAATAAGGAGCAGAGGTAGGCAAGCACGTACGACCTGTATGAATGGCGGGTCGGTTCCCCGGCTTCCATCCCTATATTCAACAGCCCTATTAGAGAATGATTCAAATTATTGTTGATAATCAATAATAAAAATATTCGTGGCATAATAGTAGGTAACAATAGTAGTTAAACTTTATAAATATAATTAAAAATAAATTAGTGAAAAATTAAAAAAAGAAACATGCCCTGGTTCAACCGTATTGTGTTTGTAGGGTACACAGAGATCCGCTGGTACGAACCAGGAGTGGGTGAAAGCAGCAGCAGCAGCCGCCTGGTGCCTGTAGTCCATGGCGACCGCTGGGTACGGTAACATAATCGAAAATGTTTATGCGAGGATTGTTTTTATGGATGTTAATCAATGAATTGCAATCAACAAGAAACAAAGGTCGCGGTAAAGAGAACCGGTTACATCTGAGTGCGTGGGCGGCCCGGAGGAGACTGAAAGGTAACCTTTCAGCCCCCGGGGACGGTCGGGGGGGTTCGGGTGAAGTCGTCGAGAGTCGGGCGAGTTGACGTGGCCACGCCCCTTCGTGCTGCAGGCCACGCCCACGGGGCTGCGCCCGCACCCTGAAACCAAAATGGACCTTACTACAAACCCGGTCGGTTTGGACTCGTTGGTTGAGAGGGGGGGGGGGGGGGTACCGGAGGCTTTGACCTACAGAATCCGCGCACTTTCCCGCACTTTGCGTGCACGACATCCCCCCCCCCCCCCCATGACCGCTCATCATTACATAGTCTGCCCTCAATGGTAATCCGATATTCCTGGCAAAGACCAAGTTCAACGGCAAAAACGTCGTTCAAAGTCTTTAAACTGGGTCAAATCGGCGACAACCGAGCAGCTGGTTGAGAACGGCCCTCGAGAATGACAACTAGCTGCTGTTGAAGCCATTGGAAACGCCTAACCACCGTCAGAAGCCACTGGTACCTTAATGCTACATATTCGTTTGTTACTGATGTTAGGTTCGTTCCAGCTAACCTGGCTAACCTGGTATCTTATATCTTCATTCTAGTTCAGTGTTTGTGTCCTGTGACAGGAAACGAAAAGGAATTGGAATGAACTACTGATTCATATTTTTTATCCATAATGCTTATACCATAATGCTAAGATACGATATGCAGGAGGTCCAGGCCAATTATCATTTTTCCCCACATACTGTGGGCTACCTGAATCACTCAATTTCTATATCACTCTCTCTCACACACACGCTACAACCATTTTTAGGCAACTAACTAAACGAATCAGTCAGCCTCAGTAATTGAATCATTGTTGATTAGTCCGCAGCAAACATGAACAATGTACTCCGCGTCCCGGTGGGTGAAATTCACACTTTTGCGTTCGTTTCTCTCGAGTTCGTGGAACTTAATTACATCTTCCCCTCGATTAATCCGTGACCCGTGCAGATAGCGGACAGGTTGGTGGGGTTTACTACCGCCCATCACCGAATGGGAAATACCCATGGTTGTGGAACTGCTGATTTTCTTCCGAATTGACTTTGTGTGCTAGTTAATTGATGAGAAACCACATGGAAATGTAGGAAATTCGACACCTAATGTAGGACTCACCACATAAAAATGTACAGGACACATGTACCTAGGTATCCAAGTTCATAATTTAAAAAAATAAAATTGTCATAAGGTTTTCGTTATTTATTTTTTCTTTAACAGTTACCAATACTTTGAAAACAGAAATTTGAATAAAGTGAACACCACACAATTCAAAAAATCAGGCAGCATTGGGGTTACACGATGTAAAAAGTATGCATCGAATGTTTTACAAAAGCAAAAAAAACGCTGCAAATCCCTGCACAACGGTTTATAATTTTGTATAGAATACCCTTCCGTTACAGATCACAGCTCTATGTATAGATAACCCGTCTATATAATTTATGATATGTACTATTCTATACATATAATGTAGATCGCAAACCCTCCGTAGGTTAATACCTAACCCCGTACACGTTACTAGGTACCTACCTAAATCACGAGTTAAATGTTGCTAAAATAATTCTGCCGATGACAAACAGTACCTAACAAAAAGAAACACACATAATGAAGTTCTGAAAAGAAATTGTTGACGAGGAGTGAAAAAAGTTGCGAAAGTACCTACCAACAAACTCAAGCCCCTTCTACGTAGATGGTATAATGAACCGTTGTGTAATGATTTACCGTAGTAATAATTTACCCATCAATAATACTTCAACGTTTGTTCAAGTTTCACTACCTACGAACAAACTCCAAAAGAGCCATCATTTTTCAAATGAAATAATATCACAGCAACCAACTCGACTTCATACTCCGCCAATATAATCAGGTGATCCCTAGCAATGATTTCATCTCCGCCAAATTTCCTATTGTGGGCGCGTCTCTGGTTACGAGATTTGGTTTGAATTGTATACAATTTCATTCACACTGGAGTCGTAAATGCCTGTCGGTGCAAACTTCGGGGCCTTACTGTGAACGAACGGCTGGACGTACGACGCTCCGGATGGTCTTAAAAAACTCGCAAGTTCAAGAACTATTTAAAACCGTAAAAATATTCACGTAAAAAAATGGTATAGGCGTTTTGAAAATTTCAACCCCTATTTTGAACCCCTTAGAGATGACTCACAGTAACGTCGAGCTTCGAGGACCAACTAGACCCCGAACGGAACCTACCTATAACCCGAATTTCATCAATTTTCTTTCATGGTAACTAAGAAAAGTGGCCCGTACGGCGGACAGACAGAAATATTTTTATTGCAGTTTTGGATTCTACATACCTTGAAACGTAGGTAAACCATCAAATTTTGAGGGGGGGTAAGAATTTTTTTTTTCATGCTCGATTCCAATGGTTCATTATTGAAAATAATAAACCAAAAAACTATATAATAGATATTATATACGGTTTGAAAATAAATTTAATATAGGTATAATATGACAAGTCAGGAAAATTATAGTTATGAAGAGATAAAATCGTTACGACAATTCCAAAACCGCTAAGTACCATTTTGGTCGGTTTAACCTAATTGCATTTTTGGAGTCACTTTATTCTATATCACGCCAATACCGCGAATCTCTATTGCAAACAGGTTAGTTACAAGCTAACAAATTAGCATCGCCTCTCTCCAGAAATGAACAATCCTACCACGCCAAAATCGCCGACACAGAGTGCACATTATGCGTATTAATTTCGCCTAACTCCAGAAATGGACAATCTGACCATGACAAAATCGCTTAAGTGCCTCGAGAGGAACCCTTCCTTCCACAGTCAGCGGATGTCCTTAAAACTATTTCAGTGGTGCCCATAAACATTTTAGTGTTGATGAAGACAATAGTTCATCAAAATATCGTTGGCTGTTGAAAATAACTCAAGTTCAGCGATTTAATTCAAAGAGCACAAGGCCAAAATTGCATATGCACCCTACCCCTCCCGTATTGGTTCGAAATGATTTTTTGATTGTGGAGTGTAACGAGTGACAGCCGATGTCATAATTATGAAAGTGACGTCGCTTCAAAGCCGTTTTCGATTTGTACTGTAACATCAAAACTTTGAACGCTTTACTCGAAACTAGTTAAAAGCACTTGGGCAGTTCTGGCGGTGTGGTAACGAAATCTATGTATTAGAAGACAATATGGTTGAACCCAACAAATAGTTGGCAGGTGCAAAACCTTTCCAACAACATTCGAAGAATACCACGCTGATAAATTCGCTGACAGCATCCTCCTGTACACAGCTGGCTCCAGCTTGGGCGGGCGAGTAGGTTGCGCCTTCTACAAAGCAACAGCAGGACACACCAAGAGCTTCCGGTTGTGGAATGCCTTGCCAGACTACGCGGCAGAAATTTTCGCTATATTGGAGGCACTCAAATATGTTGATGAATGACCGACCCCACAGACTGTCATTCTCTTGGATTCTCACAGCGCCCTTAAAAAACTATCGGGTATCAATCGGATCTCTCGAATATCATTTCTGGTGTCAGAAATTGTTGGCTGCATATAGGAAGACTGGAGGAGAAGGGCATAAGGGTGAGACTCTTGCGGATTCGGGGCCATAAAAATATAATGAGGAACACAGCGGCTGATGCAAAAGCTCGCCAAGGAAGCGAAATCCCGCTGTCGAGGCCTTCCCACACTGCCCCCATAGCGATCTTCGACGCTTATTCATTCAAAATCCTTACAAGTCAAACGGAAGAAAAGAGTTCTACGACTACCACGCTGGAGAACGCCACAAACCACTCCGGCCCTCCGCCAAGATTGAGTTGGATAAAGGGAACAGCCACAGACAAGTCCACACCGGAGCACACCAGCTGCGCACTGGACACTGCAGAACAAAATCCTTCCTAAACCGACTCGGACACTAACGAACTTGCTCCGTTGTGGCAGTGCAGCAGAAACTATGGAGATCGTTCTGGAATCGCACGTGAGCTAACAAGAAACAGACTTTTCCAAAAAGTTTCACCCCTCACCAAACACACCGTCAACCTGGACACCCTGCTGCTGGAAGACGACGAAGATGTGCACGACGCTGCACGCTTCTTCCTCAGACAGATAAACTTTTCTGTGAAGATGCTAACTATACACCTAATTAATTAATGTGTTTAAATACTATATAATTTAATGTAAATATCTACCTATATGAAGTGATGCAGATGACGTGTTTACCTATTGCGGCTGTTCATGCTAACGAATCCAATAAAAAGTGGTAAAAAAACCAACGCTCTAATCCTGTATTCTATGTTTCAGTTCTCTACGATAGGTACATTTCGACAAATTACCCCCCTCAGGTTTGAAACACAGAAACAGATCCTAAAAACGTTGCAAATTATTACACAAAGGTTTATTATTTACATGTATAGATACCCCTTCTGCGTAGATCACTTTTCTGTGGTCAATACCTACCCTCGTGTTCACCCCCAGGAAAGCCCTAAATCGAGTACCGATGCCCGGGAATCACAGTTTCAGAAAACTTGTTACCCTCCCGTTTAAAAATATTAATTTAAGCCTACTCCTAATAACTAGTTATTCTGTGGACGAACCGCTTAGCAACAGCTATTCGATTCAAGTCGATGATAATACTGAGAACGGGACATCCCTATTTAAAGTTGGAATAATCAATGACAGCAAAAGAATGCAACTCATGCTATGAAAATGAAACCATGGAACACGTCTTTCTCGTTTGTCCCTCATTCGACCAAAACAGACAACATTTGCTGTCGAAGTTGCCCTCAAGTTGAGACACCCTTCAATATGGATACCTACCCCGTTCTCTTCAGAAAACTTGACAGTATGCGAGGCCCTCCAAAGCTTTCCTTTGGACATCGAACTCAAAGTGTGATATTATTTTTGTTCCATTTTATACCTATATGATTTTAATTTACTGTAAGAAATTATCATTACTTTCATCTGGTTATGAACTGTAACGCTACAGTTTAATTACGTTTAAGGCTGAATTATAAGTATATACGATACCAATAAACGAAGTTTAAAAAAAAATTTGAAACAAAAATTCATCCATTAATTTTATTTGTTGTATTGTATTGTATTGCATTGATTGCACTGTATTGTACTAATTTTACTGTACCAATTGCATTGTATTGTACCAATTGAATTGTATTGTAACAATTCTATTGTATTGTACCAACGGACTATTTGCATGGGGATCGGTTTGTATTATTTTTTAAATGAAAGTAGATTCCCTCCTGTGAATTTTGAGACCAACCGCATCACGCTCCTACGATAAGTTGTTGTTATTATTCTATGATTTTTCAAAGTTTCCAGAGGTTCCTGGGTCGTTGCACCTCTCTCGCCTGCGCGGGATCCCCCTGCCCACTGTGACGTAGGAACCTCTGGAAACTTTGAAAAAATCATAGAAAAAGAACAACTTACCGTAGGAGCGTGCGGGTGGTCTCAAAACTCTTAGGCTGGAATATACTTTCATTAAAAAAAAAAAAAAAAAAAAAAAAAAAAAAAAAAAAAAAAAAAAAAAAAAAAAAAAAAAAAAAAAAAAAAAAAAAACAACCGCGCAAATAGCCCATATTTTATTTTATTGTACCAATTGTATTTTATTGTACCAATTCATTCATTTTATTCATTGTATTTTGACTACAAATCCAAAAAGTAGAACAAAATGACGCAATTTTAAAAAGGACGGAGGACATGGCGTAAAAATTAAAATATGGTAACCCTGCCGAGGAACTAACGGGATACCAACACCGTCAAGCGCATCAGATCCATCAGGTATCCCACCGGGTTTATCTCGCCCTCCACACCCATCAGAAGGCAAACTATCGTAATGTATATAATATTGATAATCTTGATAGCTGATATCCTTTTCAATTCAATATCACTTGACGTAGGATAACTATAGGAGCTACGGTAACGACGCGTCGGAATCGAATTTCCGTCCGACTAGATTTTCTCAAATGGGAATAAAAAAAAAAGATTCTCACACACTAAGCCCCAGAATGGAATAGTTTTCTCACCCCCCCCCCCCCCCCCTCACCCCACCACCTCATACAGATGGAGTGAAGCTCGGATAGATAACCTTGCTCTATAGAAAACCCGCGAGGAGGTTATCTTCTTCCGACCGAAACCTCTCTCCTATGTGGGGAAAGGCGGAAGGTTCCATTTCCGGCTCGACTACTTCCGGGGTAATCACCCGTGCACGGGTAGAGTCGTCTTCAGTATTCCTTCTTCTCCTTCTCTTGGCTGGTTCTGTCATCCTGCCTTTTCCTCCCTCATCCTGCCGCATCCCGGTTGTAGCTCACGTAGCGTCCACACCGCCTGCCTGCACCTTTTATCATTCCGGCTCGAATCGATTCATTGACGTTTTCATCTTCGGGAATAAATTCGAACTCTGCCGAGAGAAGAAAAAAAAAATCTCGGGACTACGCACTAACTACAGAACTAAAATATAGGCAAAGATCCAGCATTCCGACAAGAAATTACATGCCTTTATATTAAAACTTAGTATCGTACACTTCAACCTCAGCGACAAATTCCTCAGAAAATCAAGATAGAAACTTCTTCCCCACAAAAATTCGACGTCGAATAAACACGATTAGTCTCATTTTGACTTCACCAAAGATGAGCGGGGAAATGTGTAGGAAACTTTTTCCATTCTGCTCCAGGCATTCACTTATTTTCCAGAACTCGCAAAAACCTCTGGCGCGCTTAATTTTTAAACCATATGGATAAATTTCTTTGGTCGTAGAGCGAAATGTATATTCTCCTCCGAAATCACTGAAAAAACGAGTTTACAAGGAGTGAATTAGGAAATTAAAAAAAAAATTCAAGGATTGGTTTTGCTTCTAACCCGCTGACTCAACGAACGAGGCATTGAAGTACATAGTGTATTTGGAAAATTAAAGATTTGGAAAAATCACTTCCAAATAAAAGGAAGAAGTAAGACTTAACCACATCAGAAGCTCTGCAATGATCAAAACAGATTCTAAGAAGTAATTGAATCTCACAGTTTTTACTACTGACGATCATCAATAATAACCTCACCACAAACTCTTGTAGTCAGGCGCCTCTTACAGCATGAATGAAATTAAGAATTATAAGAGAACTTAAGAGAGAACCATACATAATATTCCGGCCTAGATCACTTTCTGTGCGCGATAACCTTGAAATGCACGTAACTATACAAAATAACGATCTTAGGCCCGATTTCACCAAAAACTCTCTAATCGTGATTAAGCTAATCAAGATTTGAGTTAACCAAACCTTTTAATCGTGATTAACGTCGTTTGGATTCCACCATACAAATCATGGATCCCACTAATCTTGGTTAGCTAACCACAATTTACTTCACTATGGATGCTATATGTTCCGTATCAACAAGGCAGTGGTGTAATGAGGTTATAACAAAACCAGGTTATTTAGTGCTGTCAAGACTCAATCGCCTGTCATTTTAGTGATTGTTTTCTATGCCATTTCTATTATCATGAGGTATAACATTAATAATGAACCCCAAAAAAAAGGAAGGGGGATCCAGCTTTCGAAGTGTCGAATGAAAATTTACTTGTAGAGCTCCTAAAAAAATAACTACTATGTTGAGTGCAAGAAAACTGTGAATATGCGACGAATTCAACTCTCTACTCAGAATTACTCTTCTACCTTTTACTTGAGAACTTTGTTACCGTAGGTACGATTATATTTCACAACCTACATACCCATTAGGACCTAAATAGCAATTCCTGTTTTTTGATTATTTACTATCAATTCATCGTTACACAGTGTTTTTGACTTTAAAATTTATGATGTAGGTAGGTACCTCCTAAAATGAACTTGCCAAAGCTTGGGTGATTGAGAAATGTCAATTAAAAAGGTTTTATTTATTAGAACAATACAACGTGAAAACTCAAATTCGCCTTTCATTATTCATCCTCTCCATTTCCATTTGGTTGTCTTGCCAATCTGAAAAGAAATAGTGATAATAGGTTTAATAAATCAATTACTCAGCGCCTAAAAAAATACATTTTGGTTTTCATTATATACATAAATAGGTACGTTCCAGTATTGCCGAATTGTACATAAATACTACAAATTCCTGTGGCTTTATAATATTGTTAACTCCTGAGTAGAACTGAAAAATACAACCGCACTCGTGAAAGTCAAAAGTTATATTAATTACAAATTCCACAATTTGTTGTAGAAACACACAATGTTCGTAGAAACGCCTGGAGGCAACACAACTCCGTAACACTACTCCGTCCCTCTCATAGCAAACTCCCGTCCTTTACGTATGGAGCCAGCCGGTCATGGTGGACCACTCGCAATCGTCCCTTCGTTGTCCTGATCCTGAACACAACGTCATTTAACGCGGCTACAATCGTACAGGGACCTTCCCAACTTCTCTGCAGCTTTGGGAGAAGCCCCTTTCTTCTTCTTGGATTGTAAAACCAGACCTGGTCACCCCTCTGATACTCGTTCAGTTTGGCTCGAACATTGTAGCGTTTCCTCATCTCCTCAGCCTTTATTTTCAGACGCTCGCGGGCAACCGTATGAATTTCTGCCAACTTTTCCTTCAACTCTTCGACGTATTCGGCTCCAGTCGTCCCCTGGGGTCGCTCTCCAACCAGGAGATGAACTGGGAGGGTCAATTCTCGACCGAGCATCATTCTGGCGGGTGTAAATCCTGAAGTCGAGTGTTCAGACGCTCGGTATGCCAGGAGAGCGATGGGCAACATGTCGTCCCAGTCCTGTTGATGGTTGTCATCTACAATTTTTGATAAGAGTTGCCATAGCGTCCTGTTCAATCGTTCCACTAAACCATCGCTCTGTGGATGTAACGGTGTTGCCCTGGTTTTCTGCCCCCCTAGCATCTTCACCACCTCCTGGAAGACCTCCCCTTCGAAGCTTCGTCCCTGGTCTGAATGTATTTCTTGGGGAACCCCAAAGCGAGAGACTACATGATCCACCAAAGCTCTAGCAACCGTGGCTGCTTTGGCATCTGGGAGAGGGATGGCTTCTGGCCACTTGGTGAAGTAGTCCTGCAGCGTCAGAATGTAGCGATTTCCTCGCCTGGATAAGGGTAATGGTCCCATGAGATCGATACCAACCCTTTCGAATGGCACTCCTGAGGTCCGTATTTGCATTGGTGCTCGGTGTCGACCCTGCGTCCGCTCTCTACATGTCCTACAGGTCTTGCACCACATGGCGATGTCTCGATGGATTCCCACCCAGTAGTGTCCTGCACGTAGGGCCTTTGCTGTCCTTGCTTCCCCAAAGTGACCCAAGTTGTGGAACTGTTCAAAAAGTTTCTTCCTCCAAGCTTTGGGGACAATCTGCTGCCACGTCACTTTCTTTCCATCAGGAGACTCCCATTTCCGACACAAACACCCATCTTCCAAGCCCAAGGATGCAAACATTGCTTCATAAATCCTCTCTTCTTCACTGCAACCAGCTAGCTCCTTTTCATTTGGCCGCTCCCCTCTCTCCACCCAGCTTATAATCTTGGCCAACGTCCCATCTTCCCTCTGTGCTTGTACACATTCCTTTCTTCCATAGGTTGCTGGCATCCGGCATCTCTGTACTTTCTGAATCTCCTCTTTTTCTTCCTTTTCCTCTTGTCGTGCACAATAACCACACTGCTCTTGGAGACACGGCCGTCTTGACAAGCCATCTGCATTCATGTGACTCTTTCCTGGCCGGTAGACAATGGTAGGAGAATAGGGAGCTAGAATTTCAAACCATCTTGCCATTTGCCCATCAGGATTTTTGAAGGTCATTAGCCATTTCAGGGATGCATGATCTGTGCGAATCGTCAATGGTTGTCCATTGGCAATACCGTACTCGGAAAAATGTTGCACTGCTTTGACTACACTGAGGAGTTCTCGGCGGGTCACACAGTAATTCCTTTCAGCCCGTGACAAACACTTACTAAAGCAGCTGATCAATTTTTCGTCTCCATCTTGCAACTGGGAGAGGGTTGCTCCAATGGCCACATTACTGGCGTCAGCATCAATGATGAATGGAGCATTGTCAATCACATGCGCCAACACTGGTGGTCGTGCAAAAACCTCCTTGAGCTGTCTAAATGCTTCCTCATAGGCCCCGTTCCACACAAAGGGTTTCCGATTTTCCGCTTCGTAAAGAGGCTTCATCTTATCAGCAAACTGTGGAATGAAGTCACGATAGTAAGCACAGAACCCAGTGAAGGCTCGAGCCTCCCTTGCCGTTTTAGGTGGTGGCCAGTTCTGAATTGCTGCCGTCTTTCTTGGATCTGTATGAATTCCATCTGGTGACACACAATGCCCTAAATAGCTTGCCTTAGTCTGAAACAATGAGGTCTTCTTGATGTTCAACTTCAAGTTTGCCTCCCGAAGCAACAGAAAGAGCTTACGCAGATGTGATAGATGCTGCTCAATCGTCACAGAAAATACCAAAACATCATCAATATACACCAACACACCACCTTCCAGCAATAGTGGCCACAACACCTTAGTCATGGCTCTTTGAAAAGTTGCTGGAGCATTTGTTAGTCCAAAGGGCATGACGTTAAACTGCCAAAGGCCAGAGGGAGTGCAAAACGCAGTTTTCTCTTTATCTTCCTCTGCCATTGGGATTTGCCAATACCCACTTAGGAAATCTAGTGTTGAAAACCACTTACTCCCCTTCAGGCCGTTCAATAGCTCATCTGTCTTTGGGAGAGGATGCGCATCTTTCTTTGTAACAGTGTTTACTTTTCGATAATCCACGCAAAAACGGGTACTTCCATCCTTTTTCCCCACCAGAACGATGGGACTCGCCCATGGGCTTCGTGAAGGTTGTATTACCCCTGATTCCATCATACCCTTGACGAGTTTATCCACTTCTGCCCGTTTCACAGGTGCTAGTCGTCTTGGAGGCTGTCTGATAGGTCTATGGTCTCCCGTGTCAATCCGGTGTGGTGGAACTGTGGCTGCCCCGTATTCTATAGGGCCCTCTGCAAACACATCATGAAATTCTTGCACTAGCGCCCTGATTTGTTGTTTCTGTTCGTGTGTAACCCCGTCAGTTGGAACACGCTCTGTCAGGCCTTCCAATGCCTCTGTCCAGGGTGGCTGTTGCTCAATCCTCTGAAGTCCCTCACCGCTATTATCTCTGCTCATCTTGACACACTGCTGACCAACCGTAAGGTATCCTCGTTTCAAGTCAATCAGACACTCCTTACCTGCGAGGAAATCTAGACCTAGTAGACAAGGCTCTCTTATGTCCGCAATGATTACGGGCTGCACGAACTCCAGGCCCTTCCCCAGCTTGATGTTTGCCTTAGCCATTCCTTCTACAGGAATTGATTCCCCTGTGGCTGATTGCAACTGTCTGGCTGTCCTCTCCTTTTTCAAATGTTTTCCGAGGTTGAGGCAGACTACCGTGACAGCAGCCCCTGTGTCCACTATCATCCTGCAAGCTTGGCCTGCCACCTCCCCTTGCAAGATTGCGGTGAAGCCATTCCTTATAGCAAACAAAGTCTCCTTCTGGCCCTCACCACCTAGCACCGTCTGCGGGCCTTTTAAGCCGGCGCTCCCCCGTTTCCCGAGTCCCTTCTAGTATTTTTATTACGTGGCCCTCGAGCTGGGCACTGCCAACTCATGTGGCCCATCTGTCTACATCGATAACATTCCACCTCATCCCAGTTGATGACCCTACGAGGTGGTGCCCTAGGCTCCTGACCGTCCCCTGCCTGGTACAAAGTCTCAGGCTCTTCCTCCCAGGTGCTTCCTACATTTGCCGAATTACTGCCCTCTTCCATCCTTCTCAAAGGCAAGCGTCCTGAAGCTCCCGCTGCTCTGACAAAATGAGCTTCCGCTTGCACAGCATAGGTGACAGCACTTCTAAAAGAGGTAGTCGGAAAAGCAATCACAAGCCTCCTCAGTTCTGGGTCTCGCAGCCCATCATAGAATTGCTGGAGCGCCATTGCTTCAACGACAGCTGCAGAAGCGCCCGCAAACGCCTTTACAGCCAACGCCTCCAGCTCACTAGCAAAAGCACCAATGCTTTCTCCTGAAGCTTGTCTGCGAACCCGCAGTTGGTGAGTAAATAGGTGCTCCTGGCCTTTTGTACCGTATCTACTCTCCAATGCCTCCGCCATCTCGTCACATGTTGCATTTGGACCCAGCCGAGCTACAACGGCGAGTGCTTGGCCTTCGAGTGCTGCTGTCAGTTGGGTTGCCTGTTCAATGTCGGACCAGGAATTGAACTGGCTGATAACCCGAAACTTATGCCAGTAATCTCCCCAGTCATGTGTACCATTGTATGATCCGGGCTTGACCGTCGTACGTCGCTGGGTTCCTACTGGTGGGCAATTCACAGCTCGATTTCCCATCTGTGACTGCTGAATGGTCTCACCATCGTTCCTTTGCATTTGAGTGACGAGCTCTACCAAGGTGGTAATCTGCTGTCGTAATTCGGCCGCCTCTCTCTGCCAGCCTCCCCCTTCCTCCGGTTCACTCCTTGGGGTTTGCTCACGAGGACTTAGTAGGCGTCGAGGGGTGGGTACAGGGGGTATTATCCTCCCACTGCGTAGCACACGTCCTTCCTCCCCCTCGCTATCAGACATGGCCAACTGCTATACCATGAAACAAAAAGAAACAGTTCGTAGCACTTCTGACACCAGTGTTAACTCCTGAGTAGAACTGAAAAATACAACCGCACTCGTGAAAGTCAAAAGTTATATTAATTACAAATTCCACAATTTGTTGTAGAAACACACAATGTTCGTAGAAACGCCTGGAGGCAACACAACTCCGTAACAATATATATTTTCAAAAAGTTTTTGGGCGTAATGATTAAAGGTAAAAAATATTTGCAAAGAATAACCTCGTTATGAAAAGCATTACTTAATATCCCTCTAGATACTGTCACACCTACTTCAAAAATGTTATCTAGAGATTACTGTTATTTATTATGATCATTATTCGAAAAAACAATAAATTGCATATAGAAGTCCAGTCTAGTATAAGTGCGCACCTAAATATTTCAAATTTGTCATCTCATGGTTTACCTACAAGCACAATAACTTGTAACAGGTACAGTTACACATGCGAAAATAATATGCAGTTACATGTAGGTACATTATTTTCTATTAATGTTCTGCATGTAACTTACTTGGCAGTCGGCGGGATTCTAGACGGCCTTCTATTTGTTCCAGTACGCTGAGAACAGTTGTTTTGATAGTCGGTACCGCATTGAAAAGTCGATGAAATCTTCACTGCTTTCCCTTGTCTATTTAGGATGGTCGACAGTATCATCTTCATCTTGGAATGATAATTCGAAAGCACGCACTAATGCGCGAGGCATCGTAGGTGTAAATATAATACCGAAATCACTATAAGAAAGACGTATTTGACGTAGTTTCGTTGCATGATAAACCAAAATGGTTGTCTAATTGTGGTTAAGAACGCTAATCGACCAAAATCGGCCGATTAGTTCTTAATCATGGTTAATGCTAAACCGAGTGTGGTGGAATCGAACAGTTCTGTTAACCATGATTAAGCAACGTAAATCGTGATTAGGATCGTCTAACCTTGATTAAAAATGTTGGTGAAATCGGCCCTTAATATTATGCTCTTGATGAAATGGCACGGGTTACCCCTCCCCCTTCCACCCATTTGCAAATGGTCCCATAATCATCAAAATCTGAATGTAAGTTTGGTCTGTACCTACATCAGAGATCGTTTCCATCAGAAACTATAATTTATCTCAGAATGCACAGAAGATGGGAACTAACCCACTGGTTCATGAATTTCTCATTAAAATTCAAGTTCATTCGTGGATTCCAGTAGATACCTATGAAGGGTTGTAACTGGGAGCCATTTAAACCCTACCGAACCCCTCCCCCTCTCATCCGCGACCTACACAAAGCCAATTTGTATTGGAAGTACCTACCTACTAATTTGCATCGTATAAATTGAAAACCAATAGCGTTTAGAACATCTCTGTTTTTGAACACTCAGTTTTGACTGTCCGTTTTCAAAACCCTGGTTTTTGTCCGAGTCAAAACCCTAGTTTTTGTCAGAGTCAAAACCCTTGTTTTTGTCCATGTCAAAACCCTTAGTTTTGACTGTCCGTAACATCAAGCTTCAAGAAGGAACCGAACAGGACCAGCTTGCTGAATTTCATCAATTCCGGTCAGCACTAGGAGTAGGCATGCACCTCAGAGGGCAAACAACTTGATTGTTTAAATTCGTTTTTTGGACAGCAAATGAACATGAAGCGTTTCAAGAAATGGTTCAAAAACTTTGTTGAACTATTGGAATCGAGCATGGAAAAAAAACTAACCCCCCTCAAAATTTGATGGTTTACGTTTCAAGGTACGTAGAATCCGAAAATGCAATAAAAATATTTCTGTCTGTCCACCGTATGCCGTACGCCGTACTGGCCACTTTTCTTAGTTAACATGAAACAAAATTGATGAAATACGGGTTATAGGTTCCGTTCAGGGTCTAGTTGGTCCTCGAAGCTCGACGTTACTGTCAGTCATCTCTAAGGGATTCAAAATAGGGGTTGACATTTTCAGAACGTCTACACCTTTTTTTACGTGAATATTTTTACGGTTTTAAATAGTTCTTGAACTTGCGAGTTTTTTAAGACCACCCGGAGCATCGTACGTCCAGCCGTTCGTTCACAGTAAGGCCCCGAAGTTTGCACCGACAGGCATTTTCGACAGCAGGGTGAATGAAATTTATACATTTAGCCCAAATCTCGTCACCAGGGACGCGCTAACAATCGGGAATTGGCCCGAGATAAAAATCATTGCTAGGGATCACCTGATTATAATCACGGAGTATGAAGTCGAGTTGGTTGTTATGTGATATTATTTCATTCGAAAAATGATGGCTCTTTTGGAGTTTGCGTTGATAGGTAGTGAAACTTGAACAAACGTTGAAGTATTATTGATGGGTAAATTATTACTAGACAATGGTAAATCACTACTCAACGGTAAATTATTACACAACGGTTCATCTACGTAGAAGGGGCTGGAGTTTGTTGGTAGGTACTTTTGCAACTTTTTTCACTCCTCATCAACAATTTCCCTTCAGAACTTCATTATGTGCGTTTCTTTTTGCCATTTTAGTTACTGTTTGTCATCGGCTGTATTATTTTAGCAACTTTTAACTCGTGATTTAGGTAGGTACCTAGTAACGAGTACCGGGTTAGGTACTAACCTATGGAGGGTGTGCGATCTATATCATATGTATAGAATAGTACACATATTAGGTATATAAAACGTTATCTATACGGAGAGCTGTGATCTGTCACAATGGTAAATTATTACACAACGGCAAATTATTACGCAACGGTAAATTATTACACAACTGTAAATTATTACACAACGGTAAATCTCTATCACATGTATAGAATAGTACATATATTTTATAAAGGGTTATCTATACGGATAGCTGTGGTCTGTAACAGAAGGGTATTTTGTACAAAATAATAAACCGTTGTGCAGGGATTTGCAGCGTTTTTCGATTCCAAATCGTCAAATAAAATTAGACTAATTCATAATTGTTTATGGGAATAAAAAGTTGCAATTAAAAACTACAACTTTTATCCCAAGAACTTGAGCAGTGGAGGGTTCCGCACCGTCGTGGCGATGATGTACCCGAACCATCACATCGCAATTTTCAAGAGCCACCGCCATTTCGTTGATCCCACCCAGCAATGACGAGGGTGTTCCGCCAAGTTTACCTCTTGCCCCTCCCAGACAAGACAAATTGTAAAAACATCCCTGGGCTACCTTCTCATACATAATTCAGTCCTGGGTTTTTTTTTCTCGGTCGGTTTCTCTTCGGAGGATGATCCCGGTGAATCCCTCATTAGGGTACTCGATAAATCTAAGGGTAAAGGAAAAAGACGAGAAACGACTGGTGCGGGTAGGCGGCGGAGGGGTAGATTTGGCCGAATCATAAACCTAAGAATGCGTCATCGTCCGCAAGTCGTTATGGGTAATCCGTGGGGCATCCTCCGACAAATGGGACGACTTGATGGAAACAGCGGGAGGTGGTGGGGCGAAAAATCTTGAGCTAGAAACCGACCGAAGATCCGTTCATGAATGATACGTGGGGTAGCGCACAGCCAAAGACCGGTTATAGCGTACAAAATCTCTGGCGCCGCAAAATCAAGCTCTTCCAATATATAACAAGCGTATTGTAAGAGCGAATGATTAATCTGTTTGAAATTATGGCTGCACCTTATGGAGCTGTACCAAGAAAAGCAATGTTAATGTTTGCGTGTTTATTCTTAAGTAATTTGTGCTTTTGTTTTCACAAATATTGTTAATTATGGAAGTAGGTAACAGATGTGTGTACCATGGGCAGCTTAACATTTCTCAACACATTTAATAGTTTTTATTATTACCATAATAATTGCTGTTAATCAGATATTTCGAAATAAAATAGTTAGAAATATTGTAGATGCTACCTGGAACGCATATCCAAACTGCTGATCAAAAACTAAAAGTTGAGATGGTAGACAAAGCCTCTAAAAGACGTCCAGTGGACCATGGTCGAATTTGTTGCATTTTCGTTTACTATTTTCAATAATGAACCTTTGGAACCCCCAACCCTACCCCTAAAAATCTGATGGTTTCCGTTTCAAGGTACGTAGAATACGAATATGGAATTTAAAAAAATTTCTGTCCGTCCGACGTTTCCCTCTTTCCTTAGTTAGGTACCATGAACCAAAATTAATGAAATTTGGTTTGTAGGCCACACATGGGGTCTAGTTGGTCCGTGAAGCTCGGCGTTACTGTCAGCCATCTCTAAAGGGTGAAAGCTAGGGGTTGCAATTTTCAGAACGCCGTAGCTCGAAAACTTTCAATAGAAGGGTATGGTTTTTTTAAACGTTTTTATGAGGTCCCTCAGTAGTAATTGACGTCCTTATGTATTTGATCTGGTCAGAAGAGGACAACACCCAGCCGAGAATGAAAAGAACCACATTCAAATCCGTTTCAGACCATCCTGAATCCAAATCCGTAAAACAAATTTATAGGGGTGTGTAAGTGTGTGTGACAACATCTTGTGTGCGCTGCACAGGCCGCAATTCTTAACTGATTCACGTGTTTTTTTTTAACGCAGAAATCAATCTAGTTGTGCCTTACGTCGTCGGAATTCCAAAGTTTTTTCGGCAAGGTATGTCAGTGCCGAAAAAACGTGGGTTTTTGACAAAATCTTGTGTGTGCTGCCCAGGGCTTAGTAGTTCTCAACCGATTTACGTGTTGTTTTTTTGTTCGACGCAGAATTGTGTCTAGTTGTGCACTACCTTGCCGGAATTTCGACATTTATTTCTATTGGGAGGGGGGGAGGGAGACAACGCGCATTTTCGGATTTTTGAAATGTAAACATTTTTTTTTTTCATTATTGACCTTTTTACAAGGTTCATTATTGAAAATAATAAACCAATATTACAACGACTTTGTTTACAACGACTGAGGCTATAGCGCCGAGTTTTTTAGGTAAAGCTTGGTCTGCAGTATTAATACTAATGGAAACACACCATTTACATGGACGTCGCGAGTCCTGGTGGCCCACCGATGAGCCCATGAATTCTCCGACTGAGCCATGTGATTCATGAGGGACATTTAGACCTGATTTTCCTGGGTATCAAGTTCCTACGTACATCGCTAATCTTTGTCGAGAGGCACCTGGGCCCTGGTTAAAAACAGATAAGTAATCCGAGATCCTTCCCTTAACTCATCCATATTGGAACTAGGAACTCCACAAAACCCCGAGCGATTTGAATCAGCAACAACACACGAGCTCCATCTGTAATGATTTAGCTGTAAATAGTGGGGTACAATTATATACAATTATTACACAATACCTACTTATAACACTGGGGTCGGGCGATTGGCGTTGCACATTTTATTTATATCACCAGGCTACAAACTGCATGGAGGTTATTCGTTTATAATGTCACCATCCCTGGATGAAGAAGCATACACAATCATTACATCACGTCATTTGTTTCGGGAGGTTCACGTGTAGGAAAAACTCATAAGAAGGGGCCTCACCTCCGTTTTATTTCCAGGCCGGCTTAACGCTGCAGGTCCCTCCGTATCTAATAACGCGTAATGTTTATTATTATCACAATAAATGGGTTTTCTCGAAAATTAGGTCTTAAGCCCTCCCAAGCGGCGTGAAAGTTGACGTGGCCACCCTTTGCCACCCGTCTGAGTATCTCCCCAAGTTCTAGAGCCTGACCAACCATATAGGTTTCATTCAGCCATGCGTGATTATAACCATAGCTGTTCCTTAGCAGTGATATCTGGGCTGGATGTTTACCGTTTCATTCACGATCATGTTGATGAAGCTTTTCGGTCCAAATTTCAGGGCCTTACGGTGAACGAACGGCTGGTCTAAAAAAATTCCTCAGTTCGAGACCAATATAAAAACGTAAAAAAATTCAACATACCGGCGCCCAGGAAATTTCAACCCCTATTTTCCTCCTCTTAGAGATGTCTGACAGTAACGCCGAGCATCGCTGACCAACTAGACCCCAAATGGGACTTACAAACCAAATTTCATCAATTTTGATTCATGGTAGTACTAAGGAAAATGCGATGTACAGCGGACGGACAAAAATATTTGTATTCCATTTAAGGATTCTACGTACCTTGAAAGGGACATCATCAAATTTGGGTTGGTGGAGGGGGAGGAGTTTATTTTTATTTTTTGTCCCCCCCATGAAAGGTTCATTACTGAAAATAATAAACCAAAATTGGTTGCAATTTCTATTAGGTAGGTAGGTATGGTTTTGTCAATGACAGCCGTACTGAACTTAGAGATTTTAATTTTCAAAATAGGCAGGATACATCTTCTGAATGCTTATTAGTAGACGTACGCACGGCCACTTCTGAGTTCACTTCTGGAACTATGTACTTGTTCATTCAAAGGCACCACTAAGAAAAGAGACAAATTTATGTGACGCCATGTGGAAACTTATGCGATGGCGATTTCCTTGTAAGCATTCAGATAGAGTTCTTCACTGGAATTCGTCGCCGTATGTCGTCATAAATTATATTCTTCATCACTATGCGGAGTCACGGGGCGACCATCACCGGGACCTCAGGACTGGAGACGTCCACGTTCGGAGCAGTGTTTACCTATAACTATGAGGTCTCCTTTATTGTGCATTGTCAAGGATGGAAGCAACTGAAGCAGTTTGACTAGCCCTTCGTTTCACCTAAAAACGTAGTTTTAAAGAAAATTCACATGATTCGAGATCAAAACGTCCAGGTCCAGTTTATTGCTTGCGCAAAAATTAACTAAGCATAAGTATTACTTTTATTATATGTACGTACTTATACTACATTATGTACGTACTTGTAACTAACCTTACAAAAAATTCGATCATCCGGGTCCTTCTGGCACTAAGCAATGCTTATTTATCAATTTATCAATCTTGCGTGATTTTCAGAAACAATAGTTCTCCAGTAAGTAAGCCACACAACCGATATTTACGATCTCTATAACCTCCTGTAGCCTGTACCGAATTTTTGGTAGGTATCTATTCAATACATACATAACACTGTTGTTATACCTACCTATTAAAGACATTACTTCGGAAAAGATTTGAAACAAATTGTTCCAGTCGTCAAGATCTTAGGGGCCCTTTCATGAACTTGGTTTTCTCACGTTTCTGTACTTATATTCTTCATTATGTACTAAATATATGTTTTTGAATAAAGAATTGAATTGAATTGAACTGAGGAAAGGTTGATAATGGGTTCTGAATAAGATCGATTTGAAAATGCGATACAATTATCATACAGAAGTGATGGTAGGCAACAATAATTGATAGTAAGACTTTCGATCAATTTAAAATGTAATGGTTCAGTTTGCTAACCATACTTCATACTGTTATGGTATAGTTTGTATAGCAAATACCAGGGATTACGATACGTACCAATACGTAGTGCGATACGTAGTGAAGGGTGTGCTACCGATAGGTACATAGGTAGTGAAGGATGAGATAGATACCATGAGGGGGGTCGTCACAATTTTCCTCGAGAAAAACTCGTTTTCCTTTCCTGTTACGCAGCAGACGATGGGCATGAAAACTTCATCAATTCTCTTGGCTTACTCTTTAAATCCTGCGTACCCAAGGGCTATGGAGATCAGTTGTCAAGATCTCAACCCCCGTAAAACGTGACTTCCTGGGGGATGTTGTGACTTCCTTGTCACCAGAAGTTGACTGGTGTATAAAATGCGAGCGGTGTAACTTGTCCGTCAATAAGCGGTCGCTGTCAGCTATGGAGACGTGCATGACCAACTGTGAATTATTGGGATTGATCGGCTTCGCGATAAAAAAAGGTGAACTTTCGACGCTATAGAAATAATGTAGTTATGCCTGTATGACAACCGATGGCCATTTACCATCGATGACAAAAGCTGTTTCTTTCTGATTACATCAATGACACTGTCCCTCTCATCCTTTCACATTTGCACGGAAACGCTTTTGTGAAGTGACATCACGCCAATTTTCAAAATTTTCAAATTTTTATTTATGAATGATCTAGACAGAAAAGGAATACACCTTTTCTGTGTATTCCGCACAAATATTTATAGAAATGAGACCATCGATCGTGCATAATAACCAACAATTCGCACGAAACACTGGTGGTGACTGGGAAAAAATCATCGGATCATAAAAACCATGCACGATTCACGAGCCAGCCCTCATACAAATTGAACCTGTCCACTTAACGGATGTAAACAACTTTTTGGAGGATATAATAAAAAAATCTCGATTGAAGAAAAAAAGTCGACGGAATAACAGCGGCAGTCAGAGAACCAAGTTAGTTATTTTGTGTCAAGGAGCTGGCCAGGGCACAAAACGCAGCGATAGGTACGTTGAGAAATATTCTTGGCACTCGTTTTTTCTCTCTGGTGGTGGCTCTTGAATTCTTAACGAGCCTCGACATCTGAAATTGAATCGCTTGGAACCCGAACGTCTGAAGTTAGAAATCTTTATCCTTGAAATACTAAATGAATTTATCCTCAAAACAAAACAATAGAAAACTCGAATTATTTATCGGGGGGTCTTTCATACCCGCAGTGATTCTGAACTGGACCTACTGGGAATCATTTAGCCGCCTAACAAACCAGGATGATAATGACTGGTTCAATGGCTTTTCGAGTGATTTGAATATTAATCGCTGGACTTGAAAGATGCGAGCTTACGCGTCTAACATCGGGTCATTTTTCTCCTATATCTTGCTTCTGTTATCGAATACGTATTCGCAAAAAAAACAAAAATCTGCCAATTCGAGTAGGCAGTATAGCTTCCTCACTTGAACGTATAGAATATTTGGGCAGGTTCGTTTTGATACGAGACGATCTACGATCCAACCCGCGTGCACCCTCAAAATTTCAGCTCTCTACGAATATTTTTCGCGTAGTTAGAAGCGTTACAAGGAAACTGTCAACATGACATGTTAACGCATGCGCAGACGAAAGTTACGGTGCGATTCCAATGAAGTTCATATGGAACTATCAAAGTATTATTCTTGATCGACCCTCCAAATCTGAACTCATTTCAGCGGTATTCAAGGTATTTATGGGCGTTTCAAGTATTTCAGGTTTGCGCATGCGCAGACAAAAAATTTCCATGATTTTGAAACGGAACCACCTGCGATCCAACCCGCGTGTACCCTCAAAATTTCAGCTCTGCAAGACTATTTTTCGCGTAGTTAGAAGCGTTACAAGGAAATAGTCAACATTTCATGTTCGTGCATGCGCAGACCAAAATTTCACTACGATTCCAATGAAATTCATTCGAAACGATCAAAGTATTATTCTTGATCAACCCTCCAAGTTTGAACTCATTACAACAATATTTAGGGTAGTTATGAGCGTTCCAATTATTTCACGTTTGCGCATGCACAGACGCAAGTTACGGTACTTTTCAATGATTTTGCGACATCTGAGACCCAACCCGCACCTACCCTCGAAATTTCAGCCCACCCTGACCATTCTTTCTGGTAGTTATGGGCGTTACAAGGAATTACTACAGACAGACAGACACGGACCAAAAATGTTCCCTGATGTCTGAAACGTAAAATGGTAGTGGAAATATTCATTTTGGAGGATACACTTTTTTTCACTAAATCACGAATTCAACGCTTCCCTCCCTGCCTTCGGTAGTGAGGAAGCAAAAACAGAATTCCTATCAATTATTTATTGGATTTCATGGAGGTTACCTAAAAAGGTTCCTGAATCATACTCGGCTCAAGTGGTTCCCAAACTCCCGCGTGACTGTTGAATGATCAAAATTTTTTCTCAGTTGATTCCAATGGCTTATCATTGAAAATAATTTTAAAAAAACTTTGTGTGTTCAGCACCGTCAAACTGATACACAAGGTCCTCTTTTCATATTCGCATGTCCTGGAGCTCTACCAGTCGTGCAGGAGCGCTTTTCTCAATAACCCAGCCCGGGAGGACAATCGAGGGCTTAATGAAGCGTTTAAACCCCTGCCTAGTGCCTAATCAGCCGTGGGTTGTGATTCAAATCCAAGATTATAGTGCTCCTTCCCTCCAAGTCCTTTGATTAGACTCCTATTTACTCAAGACCACATATCTGGTCCCCTTCCCAGACCCTCGAGCTTTTTTCACCCCATCGTATAAGTATGCGCAATCTTCGGAATCGATTTATCAGTTTTTTGGGGGTTCTACGAAGGAACTGCTAGATCGCACAATATATATGTATTGATAGTATTGAATGTACAAGGTCTATGGGCTATCGTACATTTCCCTAACATATTAGGATGTCGTAGATATTACCTCAATAGCCCTCCCTTTCACCATCAAAACAACTACCTACACTGGTACCAGTTCGGATTCGAGAGTCAACATTTATATATACTATTCATCATATTATAGTGGTCAGAAAACCATCATCTAAATCATAGTGAAATGCTTAACGAATCAAGAACGTTGAGATTCGTTGCGCGTATGCAATTTTTCTCGTTACAAATAACATATAGAAAGGTTTGAGCACGCTTCGATCACTGTGGATTCCAAATAGGGTACATCTGAAACCCAATCTGCAACAACCAGGAATTTTATCTGAAGCCTGCTGAATAGAAGCAGAGATAAATATAAGCGTTAGGAGGGTTTCGTTGTTTACATCTGCGCAGACGCTACCATCATTTCAATCGCTTAGAAATTCACAGGGAACCATGTGACATTTGTAGAGAAAACGTACATGATCCCTGGACAGGAGGTGTCATTCAAGTTCGATTTTCATTAAATCCATATCTACGGCACCATCTGTGATCAACCCACACACACCTCCAACGTTTCAGCTAGTTTGGGTTGTTCTTTCGATAATATATTATGGCGTCTCCAAGTAGTTGGATAGCGACAGATATAGAAGCAAACGTCCATTGACGTCTTGAATGCAAAATTCAAGAGGAAATTTGATTTTCAGGGACATGAAATTTCGCCGTCGTTTCATAAATATAAGGCAACATTTAAAGTTGATGGAGTTTGGCGGAGCTCAGAAATGTGTTGCAAGTTAGTGTTGTCTCAGGTTCCTGTTCTACTTCCTTATCCTCCAGCTTACCTCACTGTTTTCTAAAGAGCAGTGTTAATCGTTACGACTTTACGACGTGAACTTTGAGAAAATACTAGCGCAGCTTGACAACCCACGGAAGTTCTCCAAACCATTTTCTCTGCTGAAGGGTGAGGTAAAGAGTTTTTTTCCCTCCAGGATCATTGCCCATGGTTGTAAAAACTCCGACAGGGGAAGTCGGAGAACTCCAGGCGTTTTATTGACGGCTTGCTTTCTTTTTTACCTTCTATCTCAGCCTCGGGTATTTTTTTTACGGACGGATTTTACTCTTTTTTACTCCTCCCCGGCTACGTGAAAAGAGGAAAGAGGAAAAATCGAGATGATGGCCAGCGAAACCTGAAACAGCCGAGATGAAAAACTGTAATCATTTTGCCATTTCACTCAATCGACATTCCAAAATATTGCTGTACGTCATTTGCCAGATATTGTATGAATTGGATTACTGATATGATTATTTTTACAGCGATACAAAGGATGGAAAAAACGGCTCGACTAACGGTAGAAGAAACCCCACTTTTTGGCCTTTCGATCTTGAACACGACAAGACTTTCCTGCAAGAGAAATGATTGACATGATTGAGAGCTAAAGGTACTCGTAGTTAGGGTGACAGGGCCTTATGAAGACCGTTCATAGCTGCGGGGAGTCGGAGAAGTTAATAATACGCTATTATGCAATCACTCCCACACGCCCAATCATACTTGTATTCATCCTCTGAGTTAGAACCCGTGGGGGATTGGGGTAAATTGAGCGAACGCGGCAACAGTTTAAGGAGGTTTGATTCGAAATGATTGGTACAATTTCTGAACACCAGTCTTATTTTAGGCGATAGAGTGATTTCGACATAGCTGCTGCTAATTTGAGCAATGCACAACCTTTTGGGAGGACCGGTTGTTGAAGGTAAGATTCAATTTATGGTTACAGCAATAAATATCTCGGCATTCTACAAAACTGTTGAACTGCGTCACTCTTCCTCCATTGGTGTGAAATACTGTATATTGGTTTATTATTTTCAATAATGAACCTTTGGAATCAAGCATGAAAAAAAAAAAAAAAAAAAAATTTAACCCCCCTCAAAATTTGATGGTTTCCGTTTCAAGGTATGTACAATCCGAAAATGCAATAACAAAATTTCTGTCCGTCCGCCGTACGCCGCACTGAGCACTTTTCTTAGTTACCATGAACCAAAATTGACGAAATTTTGTATATAGGTCCCATTTGGGGTCTAGTTGGTCCTCAAAGCTCGGCGTTAATGTCAGTCATCCCTAAGGGTTGAAAAATAGGGGGTTGAAGTGTCCAGGACGCCGTTTTCTCGAATTTTTGTTACGGTTTTAGATAGTTCTCGAGCTTGGGAGTTTTTTAAGACCACCCGGAGCATTGTACGTCCAGGCGTTCGTTCACAGTAATGCCCAGAAGTTTGCACCGACAGGCATTTTCGACAGCAGGGTGAATGAAATTGTATACATTCAGCCCAAATATCATCACTTGGGACGTGCTAAAAATGGGGAATTTGCCCGAGATCATCATCACTAGGGAGCACATGATTATAATCACGGAGTATGAAGTCGAGTTGGTTGTTCTGCGACATTATTTCATTATTTGAAAAATGATGGCTCTTTTGGAGTTTGTTGATAGGTAGTGAAACTTGAACAAACGTTGAAGTATTATTGATGGGTAAATTATTACACAATGGTAAATTAGGTATTACACAACGGTAAATTATTACACAACGGTTCATTATACCATACGGAGAAGGGGCTGGAGTTTGTTGTTAGGTACTTTTGCAACTTTTTTCAATCCACATCAACAATTTCCCTTCAGCACTTCATTATTTGCGTTTCTTTTAGTTACTGTTTGTCATCGACAGAATTATTTTAGCAACATATAACTCGTGATTTAGGTAGGTACCTAGTAACGAGTACGGGGTTAGGTACTAACCTACGGAGGGTCTGCAATCTACATAATATGTATAGAATAGTACATATTATATTATATAGACGGGTTATCAATACAGAGATCTTTGATCTGTAACAGAAGGCTATTCTGCACAAAATAATAAACCGTTGTGCAGGGATTTGCAGCGTTTTTTTTATTTTCAAATGCAGTCTATAATCTCACTGCATACTTGTGGTACCTATGATTTCATGTAAATTTACGTACTAGTGTGGACATTTCAAACAAACACAAAAAGTTAATAATCAAAAGCAGTAGGTATGTATAATGTCCAACCACGCATAATTTTGCTTTATACATAGATTTAGCTAGGGGGTTCTTCACTGAGACTTTACGTGTTTACCAACACATATGAAGAAGGGAACGATATTGTTCTTATTCCCTAGGCGAACCTTCGTGTTCTAAAGGATCTAATCCGAGAAGGGAGCGCAACCTGAGGCACGAGGTAGCTTACATCTTTTGACCTCAGTTCCCGCGAGGATGATGGAATGATTGACTTGAACCTCACAGCACCACCAAGAGCTACTTGTTTATAATGTAGGCAGGCGTCTCTTCTCGCCCACCTTGACGCCGTCTTTTGAGGTGAAAACACAGTACAGGACATGCATACACAAAATCCCTTTTCCTATGTACTTGGCTCCTCGCAAATACCCTCCCGGCAGTCTGAAGGGTGGAACGCTTCGTCTTAGAGGGTTAGCTTTAATACTCGCGATAGGAAATTCATGAGGACCTCGCACATGTGTCATGTGTAAACAGCGGTTCCCCGCTGCTGCCGCACTCCTCCAACTCAAACCCCAGGAAGCCACCAGCGCCCCCTTTGGGTTTCTCCATAAACGGATTGCCCGCAATCACAACATCCCTCCGCGCTCCCACACTTTGTTTTTTTCAACCTTCTATTTTTTATTCTCCTTGAATGTTTGTTATGTGAGATTGGTGGTGTAAATAGTTGGCAGCGGTGGTGGGAGAAACTGGGGTTTCCACCGATGTATCCACGTTTGAGAAACCAACACTCGGAGAATAAAAGTAAGTACATAATAAAACAACACTACTACGCAGTGGCTACTTCAGCTGCACGACCTGACGAATTTTGTATTATCTCAAAATTGAAACACGAAATGAACACTTGGCAAAAACGCTGCAAAGTCCTTGTCACATGGGTTTATTATTCTACTGGACACACCTACAGAAATGCTGGCTGTTCATTTATTGTTTCTTTCATGTGAAATAATTGAAATAGCTATTTCTGATGGTTTCCACTAATTTTGGCCCCCAAAACACGAATTAGGTACGTTCCTTTTTTTTCAAATTATCTTTGATCATTAGTACTGCCATTTAATCGTCTTGATCCACGTGTTGACACTTTTTCTAGTGTTATTGTATAAATTGATGGTGATTTCAGACGATTTCCCCAGGTTTTTGACTCATAAAAAATCAATTTTGGGAGCTGAACATTTGGTAGAACTTCAGTTTTCCACTCTTTGGTCAGAATCGACCCCATATTCGGTCTTCTCGTCCCAAAAAACATGGAAAACGATACCTCAAAAGCTCATGCTACTAACATGTTACTAAAACACAAAAAGTACCTATTTTTATATAAATTTTCACTCATAACAAGTTTCGGGACACAAGTACGGACCAAAAGGAGCATGTGTGGGAAAGAATGAATTTTTTAGACCGAAAATGAAGTAGTCATGCGTGATGCGGCGGACGGACATTGCATTTTTGGAATCTGCACACCTTGAAACGTAAAAGAAAATTTTGAGGGGGTGTTACAAAAATGTTTTTGCTGAGCGATTACAAAAGTGTATTAGTCACAGAATGATAAACCAAAATAGCAACTTGGAAATCCTAACAATGTCTCTCATGCCTATGAACATGATAGCACTGTAATGATAGTCAGCCGCTTCCAATCTAGAGGGTGAATGAATGAGAGCCGAGACGAATCCGTAGCGAGTTGCTATAGAGAGTTTTATACATCTCAAATAAGATTAAAAACCATCGATTCCCGCCGTTTTCTTGCTTAAAATTATGATCTAATAATTATTTAAGACCCATAAATAATCAATGATCGTACGCTCGTAGTAGCAAATCAAGAGAAGAACAATTATTACACGACTGTTAGTTTTGCTGTGGAATTCAAGATTAAGAAGAAACCAAAATTCTTATTGCAGATTCGAATTTCAAATTGATGATTGCTCTAGACAGTTAACACCTGATACAATTTTTTAGCGTAGAGCCGAATGTGCGCAAATCCAAAACTAGTTCGCAAAATTATTTGACTGACTGGTACAACAGATCAATATGAGAGAGAGAATTCCTCATGTAGAAGAGTTCTGATAAACGATCCTCTGGTCCCTTCTGATGGATCGGAATGTCCATCCTAGTGTGAAATAACCAAGTTTTCCTTCATGGTGCCCCTCGAGCGTCACACACAATCCCAGAGGCCCGACCGGAAATTCTATTTAATTCCGGCCTTTCCATCACCTCTCTACGCTTCACTTGACTGTCACCGTCAGGCCAGGCCGAAGGAATCTTTTGTAATGTCGGTTTAGTTACGGTTAACTCTTAGATCTACTTGATCAGTTTCTTCTGTTGTTTCGACCATTCCAACTAACATTTTCAAGGTTGGCTCCGAAAGGTTCCTGTAGTATTGAATTTAAAGTGTTAGTTCCAGCAGTAGAGCCCACAGTGGATAATAGACATTGGTCTGGAAATAGGATTCAGACATCGGTCTGAAGATCTCCCAATCGGGAATTATACCCTGGAGCCATATAGCAAATATAAAATGAATTGAACCAAAACTAAATACTTTCAAAGTTTATGGAAACCGGGTTGCATAGTGTTAAAATAGTTAACTATCGCACCAAATAATGGTAAGTTGAACTCCGAAAGACGATACCTACTGGTATCTTCTTTGGTACCTGGTAGGTTAATACTTGAAGGATGGATGAGAGGTCTTAGTTGGGTTTTAGATATGGTACGTTCTACGAAACCACTTTCTGAAGAAAACCTAAGGTAGTCAGGGTGTCGGATGTGAAAATTTGAGAAAAGACCGCAAAATATTATAACCAGCAAAAAACTGGAAAATCCTAGAAAAATATGAGCAAATAAGGTCTTCAAAATGTCTATGAGAAGGTATAGAGGACAACACAAAACTCTCAAGTAGGACTGTAGCTTGCTGCTAAAAGGTGCAGTCAAAATGACCAGTTTCCCAAACTTGCGGCGGAATAGTGAGACATTGCACATGATTTAGGATCATAAGGCGGCTCGTGATGGTCTTCGGCGTATCTACTGATATTGATGAAGCTGTTTATGAGCTCGAGCGTCTACAACTTCGAATTCAAATATTTACGAGGCAAGGAAGGCAACATAAATAAGGAATAATTGAATCAAAACTGTGCAACGGTGAAGTTATACTTTGCTGATTATATCGCAACTTGGAAGAAGAGAAGTTTGTGTGTATCAACATCAGGACATGTTTCTAAACCCACGACAAAGAGCCTAAGTTCTGGAAGGAAGACGAGTTCCTGATCTTTAGTCCTGGATCGATAGGTTTTCTTCAATGATTTCCTCCGAGAACTGAAACTGACTAGAAAAAGAATAGACTCGAAAAACAATGACCCAATATGGAGGATGCAAGCGCGGTTAGCAAGGAAGCAGAGATAATTCGAAATAGCATCTGACAAACTGAGCATGACGAGGCAAAAGACGATTCTCCGCACCAGCGATTTCTATTTTCCAAAAATCGCCAAAACCGGATCGAAAATAAGCGAAACAGATGCATTGTTCGGGAGTATATTGTGCCAATGGCCCAACCCTTCTATTCTTCCCAGCTCCTCCAGGGTTATTGACTTAGCATTATCGTTTGATGAAACTCACCCCTCGTCATCCACCAACTATTATTTGAGGTCTCAAACCGGACTCAATATCGACGGATAAGTTAAGAACCACAAGAACCCAAAACCCTCATCTGAGTTTTCATTGGAAAAGGGGCCCGAAGGGTGAGTCAGATACACCAAATCCCATTTTCGCCCCGAATTCTTCCCGTGCAGAAGTTTGCTTGAGCCTTTCTAACCCCTTCCTGCCGACCGGCCGAAGCCTCTTGATGAACAATACACAGCTAATTTTGTTGACGACCGCAATTGCGGAGGGTTGTTGACTGAGCCGGGAAGGCTTCAAACTGTCAGCGATACTCCCGTGTTTGAGGGCGTTTCCTACTTGATTATTTCGCCCTGTTGATTAAAGTATTTCACGCAATGCAAACAACTGAAACGTTCGTTACATATTCAAATTGAGTTAGATAGCTACCTTTATGCTCACAAAGAGCCAGCTGGGGTCGCCTAATGACATACCCTCTAAGCCAATCTGAATAACTGTGAAACGCTGATTTCCCGTTGTGGTAAAATTAATTTACCAACAACTCTGTTAGGATGAAATATACATTCCACTTATTTGTTGAATAAACATCCATTACATGAACAAACATATCATTTCAGTACATTTCATCGGATTGCCTAAGAAACGGTATGTACCCATTTCAGAAGGATGATGTGTACGCATATCAGGACCTTGTATCGTTTTAAGTGGGACATATTCGGACCTAAAAAAACGCTGCAAATCCCTGCACAACGGTTTATTATTTTGTACAGAATACCCTTCTGTTACAGATCACAGAACCCTTCTGTAGATGACAAACAGTACCTAAAATGGCAAAAAGAAACGCAAATAATGAAGTTCTGAAGGGAAATTGTTTATGTGGAGTGAAAAAACTTGCAAACGTACCTTCTACGTAGATGGCAATATTAAATACCATAAATGTTTTTTTCATGCTCGATTCCAAAGGTTTATTATTGAAAATTATAAACCAAAACCTGTCTGTTAAGGACAGTGGTTTCCACTAAGTTTATTTTCTACTCAATTTTCAATTCATTGTAAACTACGGTTCACGATTTTTGAAATCTTCAATGAATTACCGACTCGATGAATTGTTAATTCATCCCCAAACAACATTCGTTCTTTTGGTTTCGTGAATTTTGTCCCCCCCCCCCCTTCCAAATTGCCGTAGCATGTCTCCTAAATGAACCAAGTATGCACCTTGCTCAATTAAAAGTCGGATAATATCCCGATCGCTCAGAACTATGTAGCCAAATAACGGCTTTAGAACTCACACACCATTTACACACTCTGTTGTAAATAATTCGTACAAATCGTCAAATAATCATATTTTAATAATCTTAACTCCATCTTTCTGTATCTGAAAGTCAAAACTGATAGGTTTTAGAGATAAACCTCAGAAGCTAGGCTGCATGAGGGGGTTTTCATTCAATGTTAATGGAGGTATTGTGTTGTATATCGACTCGTTCTGGTCTAATAACGAGAAAAAGTGGGGAAAACAGTGAGTTTAACCGCATCACGAGCAGTGTAGGTATCTAAATGCAGTCCAGAGGTTGTCCCCTTTAGTAAACTTATTACCCAACAATATGTTCTTCTAGACGTTATTGTCTTACATACAACATTCGCGTCAAATTTTGACGTTTTTAAAGATATGGATTTATGGTTGAATGTTTTTGAAATTTGGATAAAAACATGCGCTCACATCATCCCAAAAACCTCAGATTTTGTAAAGAGATATGGATGTGATGTGTATTGGATAATTCGAGTTACTGCACCGAGCATTTTAATTTGAGAACATCCATATAACCGCATGATTGCACTGACTGAGATCGCTGTGGTGTTTCTGCTCGGTAGGAAGTAGAAAGAGTTGTTGAGATGTTGTTGAGTTCTTCCCTTCATTAGGAATTGAAACGCCCCTCTTGAAACAGGTTTGAAGTAAATTTAATTTAAAAGGGGTCGGGACATCTCCGAATGCCCCGTCGCAAAGCTTTGTTTTACTAATGTCGTAATGAAATCAGGATTGCGCATGTAAAACCTCACACGGGGTTCGTCTAACAATGTTACCCTTCAGACAACACAACCTTTTCTTCTGTTCAGCGTTACCTCCCCCCCCCCCCCCCAAACCACCTCAGGGAAGTACGGGGAAGAGTGAATTAAACCAAATCTCATCGTCTCGTCTTCTAACTAGTCGTAACAGTAAATTCAACTATGCCGTTAGCAAAGCTATGATACTTTTCTTGGATGATGGAATTGTTAAATTTGTTTGTATCATTCTTCTGAGTGCGGGATGAGAAGATGATGCTCATCATTCAAGAGGAGTAGGCACAGAACCGAGGACTGTGTTCTTCTTCATAACATTTCTTGCTTATCTGCAGACTAATGCGGACTTACCCTCGGGAATATCCAGTGGTACCCTTTCGACCATGAAGCACACAGGAATCGGTAGTCCAGTCAATCTATACATCAAAATGGGTGTTTGCCTGCAAAAGGTCGGATGTTATGTTTCTAAATTTCAATTGGTGTCTTGGCATCCCAACAGTGGGAAACTAAGTGAATCCTACAACACTTTTATCTGGAGAACTTTTGGGGGCCTAAAAACCTCGAAAGTTTGGTACTTTTTTTGGTTATTCGCTTATACATATATCTTTGAAACTATGCGTCATACGGAAAACTTCACTATATACATAATTAAATAGCTGAAGAGGAGGAAAATAATGATGACGTCCTCCTACAGCTCCTTAATGAGGAAAATTCAGAGGACGAAGATGACATCATCCCCCCCCCCACCAATATCCGCAGAACCTCAAGAGCCAGGTCCCTCTAAACGGTTGAGAAGAAGATGAAGGCTCTCTAACCCCCCATTACTTTTGATAATGTTTGAAGTTGACTCTATTCGATTGCTATTTTCAAGTGTATTCCATTTCAATTACTTCATGCTTTACATATATTTTGAATTACTTATGCACACGTAATTAATTTGTGTTAAGAAAGTACATTTTTTAAACCGACCACTTGTTGCCTGTCTAAACCCCCCTCCACCCTTTTGAAGTTATTAGAAAAGGTTTTCAATTGTTAAAGGAGAACTCAAAATCGTTGTCTATTGAAATCCTTGATATCAGTCCAGTGACTTTTTGAGGGAAAATTTGAAAAATTGTCGGTATGTACAAAAATATTGGGCCAATTTTAAAAATTTGGTCTTGCTGGACCTAAAATTTTGTGTTCTACAACTTTTATTCCGCGAGTTTTTCTTACTGAATGACCGTTTTCAATTTGCAGGCGCTTTGAAGTCAGTTTATTGCAGTTCTTACAAAAGTTGGTGAAAATTGGCGTTTTGACGGCCAATTGCGACCCTACCAATTGGTCAAATTGTGGGGGTCATTTGACGCAGAATTTAATGCTTTTTAATTAAGCATATAGTGAAACTTCCCGTATAACGGATAGGTTAAAAGATATAAGCGAAAAACCAAAACAAGTCCCAAAATTTCGTGGTTTTTAGGCCCTCAGAAGTTCTCCCGATAAAAATTTTGTTGGATTCACTTAGTTTTCCACTATTGGGATGCCAAGACACCAATTAAAATTTAGAAAAATAACATCCGACCTTTTGCAGGCACCGACGTCTAGATTGACTGGACTACAGGTACAGAGACACAGGACACATCAGGATGACGCTCCACATTTAGGACAATCTGATCATGATTGAACAGACTACCCTCGATGCCACGTAGACCTCAGTTGTGTTTCGCGCTTCGCTATGAAGGTGTTTTGAGATTCATGAGTAGCACAGGTTATAATCATGATCCATTATATCCAGCATTATGGTGGCAAGTGGTACGATGACGGAGGCCACCACATCCAGATTAACAAGGTTTTTTTTTCCTAGGTCCAGCCCCATCTTTCAACGTCCCCAACTTGTCTGAGTAAACGCAGAAAAGTATAAATCCTTCCAGCGAACGAGATTGCGCCGAGGCTGTGAAGTCTTTATCTTCCTTATGGAAAGGAAAGTGTGAGCAGGGCGGGCGAGTATGAGGAAGCCTGCGATATGATTTACACCCCAATAACGGATTGCCCGAGTCATCCCTGGCAATAAACCATACACTCCCCACCATACCCAGGAGGGAGCGGCTGCCTTGGGAAGGAAACAATATCCTTGTCAGAGCGAACACCTAGGGCCAGCTGTTCCTTTTCCTGCACCCCTTGCCGTCCTCGACCCGTCCGATAATCGCGGATATTGTCCATAAACATGTTTTTTGACAACCCGCAACACCACTGTGGCTTTTACGGGACGTCATTTGGTCGAGAAATATTATTCAGGGGCACCGAAAACTGTTCTACAATTCCCATCATTGATACATCGCATATACGATATTCGATTATGATTCGGGTTTATTTAACGTCACCAAAACTATCGATACCTACGAGAATAAGCAGTTAACTCAAAATACAACGGTTAAGGCACCGCCAGTTACCTGTACGCCCAGCCATTTGTCAAACTTATTAGAATTGATCGTTAGCAAAAAACTTATTAGAATTGATCGTTGTTTCGAAAATTCGAGTTTCCTCTTCTGACATGATTAGTTCTCCCGTTTCACAGGAGTAGATTTTGGTTTGTTATTCTGTGAATAATACACCTATGTAATCGCTCAGCAAACAATTTTATAACACCCCCTCAAAATTTTTTCTTTTACGTTTCAAGGTGCGTAAATTCCAAAAATGCAATGTCCGTCAGCCGTCCGCCGTATCATACATATCTACTTAAATTTCGGTCTAAAAAATCCCCACCAGCCCGATCGGTGTATTACCAAGGGTGTTATGGGTGAAAAACGGGGGTAAAAATTGGGGTTTTTGGTGTTTTAGTAACATGTTTGTGAGGTGTCGTTTTCCATGTTTTTTAGGACGAGGAGACCGAGTATGAAGTAGATTTTGACCGAAGAGTAGAAAATTGAGGTTCTATCGAAGTTTCTGCCTTAAATTTACGTTAAAATTTGGTCTAAAACCGTCGTTCTTCTGCACACAGTTTGGGTACCCATTTGGGAACAAATTTGGATCCTATTTGTGCTCCGAAGCTCGGCAGCCCGATAAAAATTCACCGAGGGGTATTACGGGTGAAAAATGGGTGTACAAATATGGGTCGAGTTTTTTTTTGAGGTTTTAGTGAATATGAGCTTGTTAGATATCGTTTTCCATGTTTTTTAGGGTGAGAAGACCGAATTTGAAGTTGATTTTGACCAAAGAGTGAAGAATTGAGGTTGTAACCAAGGTTCAACTCCCAAAATTCATTTTTTATGAGTCAAAAACTTGGGAAATTGTCTGAAATCACCATAAACTTGTATAATTACACTAGAAATAGTTTCAACAAGACAATTGAATGGCACTATCAATGATCAAAGATAATTTGTCAAAAGTAGGAGATCTGGGGCCAAAATTGGTGGAAACCATCGAAAATAGCTATTTTAATATTATTGCATATGAAAGAAACAATAAATGAACAGCCAACATTTCTGTAGGCAAGTCCAGTAGAATAATAAACCCATGTGACAAGGGCTTCGCAGCGTTTTTAATTTCGGATATTGTTGAAATTTACTTCATTTTTGAGCAGTTATAGATAGAGAGGTTGGTCCTATTTGGGACTCATTACGTTGGTATCGGGCAGTAGCACTAATACTGCCAGAAGCATTGACAATGGGTTCTTTGAGTATCCACCTAAGCTCCCCAATATCTCAAAACAATCATCTGTAAAAGTATATACACGACTGACATCATTCAAACTGTACAAAACTAGTGTATTTGTGCAAGTTTGCACATTTGAGGATCTCGATGAGTAACGTCAATCTCTATCTATACATTTCTAAATTAAATTGAAACAATCCCTGGTGTATAGAGAATGGACATCCGTTGTTATATGAAGGAAAGTAGTTTTATTCATAAAACTGTTAAAAGCCATCAGTGCCTAACTATTTTTATTGTTACTATTGAACGAGTTTCAATTATTTGTTCAGCCGACATTCTTCAGGTGTTTTTGACACGTGTATAGAATGCCGACGATTCAGGAGCTAAGAAAGGCGTGTACTGCGTACATTCCAACCTTAGTACGTGCTCATACCCTGCCACTGATTAAGGGCTGACAACCGTGAACTCGCCGTTCTTTTGTGTTCACTGGGAATCCCATCATCTATGACCATCTAACAAACAAACAACCCATCCTAAGCCCTTCTTGTGCCGTCCTCTTCGGTTAGGCGTACGAAAATGACTGGATGTTATACCTGTAAAAGGACCGGCCTAAAAGAGAGATTCCGGTGAAGATAGATTGGATTATCATTTAGGGCCGGTTTCACCAACGCGGATTATCCAGAGTTCAATCTTGGCTGAGGTTTAAGCCATCGATTCTGAGAAAAGACAGTTTCACGAACGCCTAATCTCGGAATAACTCGCGCCAACGTCGCATTAAGTTAATACCTCGTTTCAGGTGGTTTAAACCTCTGGTCTACGGTTGATCTCCGATTCTCTGCCAGGCCATCGCCATTTTGAAATCTATTTTATTAGTGTTTTTCATACTTATCAACTTGCATCAACATTTAGTGCGATGAATCGTTTAACTGAAGTGTTTGAGTCATCCTCGGATGAAGATTTCAATGAACTTCTGGAAGTGGCCGTGCCCAGACGGCGATAATTCGCGAAAGGGTCGAGCATTTCCACAAGAGTGGGATGGCGGCGATTTTTTCGCGAGGTTCCGCCTTCCCAAGGAAGGGATGAGCTTCGAGCTCGATGCAACAGAAAGCCTAGTTTTCGAAACAGAATGGTGAGTCTAACCAAAAATGTGTAATAAATATAATTTTACACCAAACCAGGTAGGCAACAACGTCGGACCCATCATTATTTATTTCTTCGATTAGGTAAACAAACCTTCATAGTACGTGGTAGGTACTTGCAGACTGCGCTAATAAGTACATGTATAACTTCTTCTGCATACAGCGAATTATTGTAAAAAAGTAGATACCTTTTATAAAAGAGCCTAGGTAGGCTATCTATAATTTATTACAAGAGCAGTAAGTAGAATGGCAATCAGCTGTCTCGAAAGATGTAAGATGATCTTTTGTAGTAATGACAGAGTGGAGTGGAGTGGAAGTTCTCAGAATGACAGAGGCATAAGTGAGAAAAAATCGCGAAAAGAGGACGGTAGCGATTAGGTTTCAGCCTGACCGCCACCATCTTCACTGGAAACACAAACGAATCGAGAACTGCCCACCGTCAAAACCAAAATCACAAAAAATAATGTTTTTTGACCGTTGGAAGGTTCCAACCGAGTGTAATAGGTTACACTTCTTTTTTTTTTGTGGAAACTAATCAAAATGATTTTCAAGAAAAACCGTAAAAATCAAACTCGGCGTCAAATGGGAACAACCTGAGCTCTCCAGCTACAAAAATGTATCCATGATTCGTGGTGATATTTCAAAAACTTACTTACTCTGTCCTAGCATATTTTTTTTTTAAATGCAAAAACATGAAAAGAATAATTACTATAGTCAAAAACCACGAATGTTTTGAGAAAAGAGGTTAATTTTCATGGGACGAAGAAGTGGATTGTAGGTACACGACATATTCCAAAGAACAGTTGACTGGTTCCAGTGCTCAAAGACTTAAAACTTCGAGGTTGATGATTTAGTTGATAGTTGGCTATTTTAGGTGCTTTAATAAAAATTAATGAAAAATCCAAAATTATATTTGAATAACAAAAAAATATTAATTTCTAGCGAGATTTCGATTCACAACCCCTGAAACTCTCCAGACCAACCTTGGATTTACTATAAGAATGAATCAATACAGCTCCCGATTATTTTCTCTTCCCAAAGAAAGGGGAAGGCTGTATTTTTACTTGCATACAAAATTTATTGGCATGACAGATAAGAGCTTCGTAAATATTAAAAAGCATTAGTCGAAGGAGAATTAAAAGCAAGAGTCCGTTAGTGAAAAAAAAAACCAAAACCGATTCGCTCCAACCAGTTTTACACCGAACAGTTCAGCCTCTTCCTGGTAAACCCTTTGTGACTGGAGGGGGTCAAAAAATGAATTAAAATCTCAAAAGAATATGAAAAAGTCTTGAGAGTTCGCACCTTGAATAAGATATGATTTTTCCTCACCCTCCGCGTCTTTACCGAGGCCTCCGTAGTAAAGGCGAGGGTTGGCAGAAAGCATTAGTGACTGCGTTTTAAATAGTTAGCCCTCCCCCCACCACCTCTCCAAATGAGTTATTTCTTCTTTTTCTGGTGAAAAAAAGCAAAAACTGTCTTTCCCTTCATAATTCAAAAAAGAAAACCTGGAGCTTTTTTGGGCCAGGTTTTTCCCCCGGGTGTCGTGGAAACTAGCGGGTCCTTTTCTCAATTATTCCTGAGGCGGCAGTAAAAATGAATTAACGTTTTTCCCGCGGAGCCTACCAGATAGCTGGAGGCTGATAGGGTGAAACGCTGTCGCCCTTAAGATAATAATTAAAGCGGGTTAATTTTATCGCCAGGCGAAATTTATCATCAGCAACCCTTCTTTAGAATTATGTTGTGTTTCACTTTCAGGATGCTCTCTTTTTTCTCAGGTTGTAGCAATTTTAGTCTGTTGCTTTTTGGAACAGACTCACGAAATGGACACAAAATCGAAAAATAACAATAATAACAATAGGTTCTACCTGTGGAAATATATTTGTAAAGAACAAAATCTCTCAAGTACCCTTCTGATTAATAGTTGGGGAAACTAGCGACGCCGACGCCTGCTCGCTCTTAAATTGAATTATACATTTCGCTCCCCGATTATAAACAGGCAATTCACAACTGTTTCACTCTATTCAACGGGTAACTCATCTCGTAGGCTTGTTGTTACTGCTTCTCCTTATCGTCCAGCAAACCCTTCAGTTTATTTACCTGCATCTAATTCCTAATTTCATGTTGAAATAATGAAACTACGAGTATACACACAATGGCAAAGAAAAAATGAGGTATCAGTAATTATTGTAGAGATAAAAAAAAGTATCAACTCCATAATATTAAAATCTATATGTTTGCCAATCTACCTCTGACTAGCTGCTCGTGAAAAGCAAATCACTGTAAATAGCTTTTACAACTTGACGATGTAATCACGATATTTTCAAGTACAGGTATTAACCGCCAACCCCCTCCAAGAAGTGCCAGCGCCTATGAACTCAGTAAATGAACCATGAAACACAGCTATGAACGTCAAAGGTGTAGTGTCATCACTGCATTGGCATCACGGTTTTGGCTGATGGAAAGTACTAGGGCATAAATAGCTATGGCACTGATTGAGAAAATTACCAATCTGAGTAGGTAAGGGCAAATTTAAATCGTATATAAATTCGAAAGCTCATAAAAAAACAGTTCAATTTTCCTCAGGTCTTTAATGAGCTTTATTTTGCTCGGATTGTTAACACCATAAGCTGTGCTGTTGTGAGAGCACCAACACTTCGTTGCCTACCAAAACTTGTTCTGCGAGGTGTGAAATTCGCCAATAATAACAAGATCGGAAAATGGTACCGCTTCATCGATCCGTTGCACGGGCCTACAGATACTTAGCTCTGTGTATTTCCAAGGTGCGAAAAAATGCGTTAACTCAGAACCACGATCTCGTAGTCATTTGTTGTGAACCGCAGGATTAAGATATTCAGGGCATCAAGGGTGATGAATGGTTTTTTTCCCTCGAGAGCCGCCCTCATGCATCCCCTGCTCAATATTTAATGCGTCTGACCCTCCTGAAGCGGATCACGCGATCAAAAATAAAGTAGCGCCAATCTTTCTTGTTTACTACGTCGAAATCTTAGTCGGGTTGGGTTAAGAAGTTTTTAAGTTAACATTTCGAAGATTTACCACAATGCAAATGGTTTTGGATTTGGTTATTTTATTAGTTCATTTATGTCTATTATTAGTTCATTAAAAGTAGGTACTTGTTTGCGCAGCATCGCTCTTCTTGACGGATCTTCATTTGCTTATTTCTTTCTTATTTTTGTTCTTTTGTTATAGCAGAGATACTTAAATAAGTAGGAATGACATGAAACGTTGAGGTGCAACTTTCCAGCATTTTCCCCGTTTATCTTATCTAAAAACTTAACTATAATTTCCCCTCAAACTGTTGGGGGGGAGGGGGGGGGGGACTGAGAAAATTCCCATGGTGCAGTAGCTCCCACAGTTCACAGTTATATGGACAAGTAAGTAATTACGAAATCATCATTCATCATTCGTTTCATTTTACTGAAATTTCAGAATTGCTCAATTTTAAAACAGTTAGGTGTACAATACTGTAGAATTATTATTAAAGTAGGAACATGAGTTATGTATCCTGAACTCAAGATAGGTACGTATGTCCGCTACCACCTTTTATCGTCACTTCGATCAATATCAAAGCTCCCCGATAAACTCGGCTCTTTCTTATTCATTGCTCTCATAAGAAAACGAATTAAAAAGAAACTTAATCCGGAAAAAAGCCCTCTCATCGCCAAACGCAAGGATTCAAACCGTAAACACTTCATCGTCGGATGCAAATGCCTTAGTTTTTATCCCCTTTGACTTCCAGTTAGCACATCCCTGAGCTTCCTCCACTCTCCCCCATCTATATCGGAGTCATAAAAACAAGCAATCATATCCGTGGGGTAGGCAGTGCTAGAGAGGGCCCTTCTCTCATCTTCTTTTCCCTACCTAACATTTATTATCCGCATTACAACTGTCAAGATGTTGCACCCGACAGTTTAGCATAACCATCCCCGCGCCACCCGAAATCCTCTCCCTCCCAGTATTTTAAACTCTTGTACTGGAAGCTTTTTTTTCCTTTTCAAGTTGTAAAATCTTTAATGTATTGTTTCCTCCGCCTCCCACGAGAGGGCGTGTGTGGGATTTTTATTGACCGTCTTCTCTCTTTCGTATTTCCTTTCTCTCCCCACTGTACACCCCACACTCCAATAAAGATCTTCATAAACCTTATTTAAAAGGCTGTCATAATTCCAAAGAATCAGATTTCTCTATGGTTTTACCAGCGAACTGATCTAACAACACATCATTAAGTTCATATTCCTGGCCTTATCAACATGATTCTTATCAATCAACAGAAATGAGTAATCAGTCGATACACGTCACACCTCCGAGAAATCCATTATAACCGATTGTTCATCGGGCGTCCCCAGTACATTGCCTAAGTCAGATACCCGGGCCATGACCATTCCTGAGCGATATGTATTCCGAACATATCATCCTGAATGTACGGCTCGATGAATAATTCACAGCATTGCGAAACCTCCTATAGGGCTATCCTGTCAGTAATATATGAAAATAACCTTCCTCTAAATCAGAATCCGTGATTGATTTATAAATAGATTCCGTTTGCAAACGTCAACCATGATCTAACAATAATTTAGGCTTGTATTCAATAACTGAAATTTTATTTGAAATTTTCAGTTACCTTTCTGGTCCCCAAAATTACTACATACCTGCTCGCGAATACTAGTAAGGTGATAAGCAGGAATTACAGTCTTTGAACAAGGAAACTGCACTATCAGACCGGGAAGGGCGTGAGATAGGGTATACAGAATGACTTGCGAGAGAATACCCCTCCGGTGGGGCCCAGGGCTTTCAATTATAGGAACCGGAACCTCTTATCTCCCGGCTTAAGGGTGGCTTTTTGTCTAGAAGGAGCACTTAATTAAGGACAAGTTACCCTTGTAAATACTCGAGCTATCTAAGTACTCAGAACATGAAATAAATTGTAAAATTGAGAAAGTTTGAATTTGCTACGTACATGTAAGTAGGATACTAAATACACCAAAAACATTCACAGTAATCTAGTTACTCACAGAAATCATGTCGAACAAAATTTTCTTTTTCGAATGTTAGTGAGGCTCTTACTTAGATTCAAGCCATTTGTTTGTTACAGAGTCAGACTCTGCTGCAGAAAATTATTGGTGCCACGATGACACCATGACATTCAAAGGTGGCACTCCAGCTTCGGAGGTTGATTTTGGCCAGTTGTTGGGTGCGTGTCGGTTGGTTCCGCTGACTACGAGGAGATGTGTGCTGCTGACCTCATGTTCCTGCACAAGCTGCTGAATGACCGCCTGGACTGTCCGGAACTGCTCTCGGCGATCCTCCTCCAGCCACCACGGTTTTCGACGCGTTCTCCAGCTCTATTCCACGTCCCATTTTCGGCGACGAATTACCTACTACACTGGCCCCCTTATCAGGCTTCCCCACATGGATAACTTGCTGCTCTGCGCCCATCCAGACTTCGATTTTGACATTTTCATGTCTTTGGCACAGAAACTCGAAAAGCGTTACCGAAAAGCGACAGGAAAACGCGTTATGCACCATTTCTGATGATTTTCGCTTACAACCGATTCGTTTCTACGGAACTTCATGTTTGCCATTTTTCATCGTACAAAAATCGTTCACCACTCGTTGGAATCGTGTGATTTTATTGAATATTTTCTTGTTAACCGTACCCCCGTACCTTGCGCAGTAGCTGAGCATGATGAAAAAAAGGTGGGTAAACACGGTAGTCAGCAACATAGGTAATGAAGATAATGAAGAAAGTCATTGTTTACTAGTACCTATCGAATGTGGTAACCTTGCACCACTGTGTAACCCGGATCGTGGTAACCTTGCAACTCGTAAATGATACCGTAAATTATCCCTAAATTGTTGTATTTTCTTTCAAGTCCTGAATCGAGATTAAGAAGAGGTTCCTTTCTTATTTGCGATTACCGTTTTGTGTGTGAACAGGTTCCTTTGTAAACTGCGATTACGCAGTGTACGATGGATTCGAAATGGTTTGAAAACATTTTTGTGTGAAAGAGCGCATAAGTAAGAAATCACACAAACAGCTTTACAATTTCTTTTCTGATGATGAAGAAAAAACAAGCGAGAATGATTCTTAGTTACCTACCTACTGTCAAAGCTTGCGATACAACATGAAAATGTCTCACTGTGTTGCGGACTTGTACGCAAGCGTTTTGGTTTGCAGGGCACTGTTACGAATTTTCTCCGACTCACTGGCCTCTCTAAGAAGTTTAATTTTTTCTTCGACGTTTGTTTTCTCGTAGGTAATTATTCTCAAGGGCTCACATATCATAATATCATAACTGCTCTAATTTGTATATCCATATCATTATTCCGTACTCAATCATGTAGGTACATCTGCAATGTAACTGGGCTTGCCCGTAAATAAATAGATGCATGAATAAATTACTACTTACTCAATGGACCATCAGAATTTGTTGTATGACACTGATGCCATAACGAGGAAAAGAAGCGGTGCCACAGCGTGAAAAAAAATTTCTGATTTTGTGTCTTACGTCTTACGACCTTACAGGTACTAACATATCTACATCCAAATCATACGTGAGGCTGATGATCATAGTTGAAAATCCCATGTCCACTCGTAAGAAGTGATTATTGGGGGGAGGGGGGGGGGGGGGTGAGGTGAAATTTGTATACTCTTCGTGTTAATACGAATAGTACGATTGGGTTCTCGTTAAACAGGTACTGTAATCCACCAAGTTCATTTTTGAAGCTCTGTAGATAATCAATATTATTAATTGATTCTAGAGAATTTTCTAGAATCTCGATAAATTCCAATCTACCAACAGCCTCGTTCTCACCGATGTAACTGTACAATACGTCGATACCTACTTTGAAACCTATAGGTAGGTAAAACGGCAATGAAGCACCGTAAGGAGGGGATTCAATTATCTGATACTCCTTTATGGAGATGAGACGCCTCGTATGAAGGGGTTTACGATCCCAACTCTCGGGAACATCCCTAAAATGAAAGGACCCTCAGGGATGTGGGAAACGGTATCTTAGTCCCAGGACGCCCGACTCGGTTTCAATTTTGAAATTATTGTTAGCCCTTACGCTGCTTAGCGAGATAAACTTTAATTGTCCCGACCGCTCAAGGGTACCTATATGTGGGTTCTACGACACGCGTTACATTACCCAAGATCGGTGCGGATTATCTCCAACATATACTGAGGTTTAATTTCTCCTCTTAATAAATTCAGGATGCCCTCTTCCGTTTACCCCTTTTCAGTTAGGCTCATTAAACACTCACATCCCCCCCACCCCCGCCCAATACCACTCCACACCCTTCTGTCCTTGCCGGGGGTGTCTGATCAAAAAATGATACGAAAAAAATGTCAGTCTTTCGTGGTGTATGGTCGTTCTTTCACACAGATCGGTACCAATTTAGTCAAATCATCCAAAAACACCTTAATTGGGTTCCTAAACTAAACCTACCTTCAAATAAAACCACCTAAATCAAATAACAACAACTTAAAATAACAGCACGGTTTCTCGGTTTATGTTTTCAATAAAATACGTCTGGAATATGCCAGATTCATTCTACCATCAACTGATGCAGAATCCACAAATACCGAGGCTTAAAGTTATTTTCAGTTCCAAGGACCAGTTAGAGCTAACCAATAATCGTATGAAGTTGCTAAACTGGAAAGTATGTACCTACTATACCAAAAAAGAGAAAAAATAAAAAATTATTCCCATTCACTTAAAACCTTCTCCTAATATCTCAAACGTGCTGGTTATAGAATACTGTCAAATTAAAATAGGTTTAAACTAATACAATTGACTTTTGACGTTTGGTAGGCATCAGGCATCGATTGTCCTTTAAAAGTTCACAGAGGCACCATTTGTATACACATTCCAAGTCTACTGCATTAGTTAAACGACAAAATACATAATGAATAAATATTCTTGAAAACAGTTGAATTCAAACTATTATAAACGCCCACGCCTTCGATTTATATTATTTATGGTGGTTCCTCTTCAAAATTCTGTTGTTAGCGGTGACTACGACTAAATCTTCATAAAAATGAAAGAAACATGAAGGAAGTGCTTTGAGGTTTTCAAAGATTAACAGAAATCATCAAAATGGCTCGCCAATAACGTCGAAACGTTTAATTTTCATCCCCTTCCACACGCACACACATAAAAAAAAGCCATATCAATCAAGGCCGGTAAAAGATCGGGAATCCGTGCGGAAAAACAAAAGAGGATTGAAAACTATTACCGATAGATGATAGCGAGAACTTGGTCCGAGGCCAGGATGTGAGGGGTAAATGAAATCTTAGAAGGGTCGGTGTGTGTTGTATAGTGGAGTTTTGGGCCTGATATTGCACGCCTAATTGTCATTCTGGTACCGTGCCGCAGCCTCTCTCCCGGATCAATACATACTCCGCTCTCCTCCCGTCACCCTCTTCACTTCCCTTCGCTCTTCCTAGGTCATCCCAACAACATCAACCTGTGATGAGCTATTGTATTTTACGATATGGGTACTTAGTTTCATATGCCATTTACTTGTATACTGCGCACCACAATTTGCTTAGAATGTTAAAGGCCGTATAACTCTTCAGATGACAATGTTACGGACTCTGGTTTGTTGGATAGGTAGCGAAATTCACCGAAATTGCTGTTCTTTTTCGGTACCATTGTGTGCTAGTGGGACAATTCACACGTTTTCTTCTTTAAATGAACTTGTCGTAACATTTGAAAGTCGAATTGAACAAAGCATTGTTTCAGTCTGACCCGTGAATCGTGTTCCATTCTGCGACAATGCTCTTCAATGAACGGAACTAAGATGTTGGTCAAAATAATGACAAGCAAGTGATATGTGCACTATTCAATTCGCAAACAATCTTTCCTAAGGGTACATACGTAAGACTATAACATAAAATGAACGGAACTCTTACAAAACTAATTGGCGAGTGAAATGAATGTTAACACTTCTTAAGGTTTTCCAAGTCAAACAAGGATTTTCCCAAACCAAATCAGGATTTTTCCTGATCAACCTGCTACACCATCTGTTGTTCAAAAAGATATTTAAAATAAATGGGTCAATTACCGAAGGCTTATTTTACCTACGTATACCCCTACTTCTTCACTTCAGCACACAGGCCCCCCTCGAAATGGAACATGTTTTCTCTTGCATCATCACCACCTTCTGGAGGACGGTATCGATAATGAGTGGTAAGGGACTGAAGACGGGTAAAGTCCAGAGAGATACGAATGGACGGATAGCTCGTACTGGTACCCGTCTACGGCAATCGCTACAGCCTCTACATCGAGTCGGCTCACCACCCAAACATAAACGGCGAATTCGATAGTCAAAATTGCGGACTGCTGCGTATGACAGAAAGAGAGGCAGCCAAATGGAGAAACATTGCAGATCGCTTAGTTTGTAGAAATTTCCTAATTTGAAATGGAAAAATCATAAACTGAAAATAGGAAATTCCTAATTTGGTTTGGAAAAGCCTCAATTTTGTTTGGAAAATTCCTAATTTGGTTAGAAAAAGTGTGAATTTGATTTGGAAAAATCCTAATTTGGTGGAAAACTCATAATTTTTGTCGGAGAAGTCATAATTTTCTTCGGAACATTCCTAATTTGACTTGGAAAATCTGTATATAAGCCGTTAATGGCGCAGGAGGGCTATCTTTCCTTCAATACCGGTCGGTCGTGAGGGTTGTGCATAATTTCTGGGTTCACCTGCTCGAGCCATCAAACCATACTGATTCCAAAGAGCAATGAGAAATCCGATGACTTGGTCGGAAATGGCACTCGCGTCGAGTTCATCAATTGATTCAAATCAATAAATTCGGATCAACCTATCAAAGTACGTTGGTTCAGCTTCATGGGTTGCTCACTCCATTCTGCATTATTCTGTCTCCAAACAACTGGCCGAAAATTGGCCAGTGGTATTTAGAACTCTATTCTGTACTGGTGAATGATGGGAAAAATTGAATTGGTTCGTAGAAATAGCCATTATTTACATTCCAAAATTGCCTACTTATTTAAAACCTGTGACGCCACACTTCTGACACACTGTGAACCTGCTTTAGCACCCAATCAGGGCTCGAGAGATGGCTTCTACAATACAGAACAACTTGGCAAGCTACAGCGCAGTGATGTCATTAAATAATCAAATTTATATAGAAAAAATACATGGCGGGTGTAGCCGGTATAACCGGAATATGATCAGCAACCTCACCATAACGAAACGAAAAAACATTATCGAAATAAAACGAGTAGAAAAAGAAGGGGGTGTCGGTAAGCCCCCACTAAATGAAGGAATCCGTTCTGCGGCTCAACTCGACGATCCTAAGTCTGTGTAGGGAATTTCAACTGAAGATAGGAAGGGCGTCCCGAAACGGCTGCGAAGTAGATTTGAACGTAGTTGTCGAGGACTAAAGAAGGATAAAAGAAACAAATTCAAGCTTGAAACTCCGTGGAGAAAAGGGCAGAATATAGGGTGGGGAATGGAAGGTTGTTTTTCGTATTCATAGAATCCCGACCCCACTGGCTTTGGCACATTGTCATCGGCAATGATTGTGCCCTTATAGACTCTTACTAGATATCTGTCGATATTTTTAAAGCTGTTACAAATCGCAATCAAGTCGGTTAGTCATGTTCAGATAATATTCAGACCAATCGGTAGCAATGTCCACAATTTCAGGAAGCAAAAACGACTCCTAAGTGTTATGACATATAGCGTTGTGGGTCTACTCCACCGGTCCGTCGGAATTCGCAGCAAAACTTTTGGTGCCACGGCAGCGTAGGCGATGACACCAAAATTTGCGAATAACAGGCAATTTCGTGTCTCAGGTTTCAACATTTGGATAATACTTTGTGGGTATAAAACAAAAGTACTTGTAGTTAAGTACGAGTTCAATAACGTTATCTCCACCATTCATACTCAAGCAGCACCTGCGAACGTGTTTGGTGAAGTTGTTATTTCTTTTCGGATTTCAGAATTCTGACTTGTAAATCAAACTTGACAAAAACTGAAGGTTTTTTTTCTTTCTGAAAATTCCCACCTTTAAACTCTTCCTTTCGTTTGCAATTTCAAACATTTTAGCGAAATTTGAACATTTCTATTTTAATGGGAATTTTATGATATAAAGTAAGCATTATGTTGAAATCCAGGGATGGGTTCAGAATGCTCTGAGTATTGTTCAATGATTGCTGTAACTTTAATAATTACTTTTGGATTAAATGCAATAGCGCATTTTCTCCTAAAAATAGTCAATGATAAAAGACCTGAATCCATTTTTGACGTATCCTTCAAATGACTGGTATCATCATGGGCCGATGCACGAAGAAAATAGTATCTAACTTCCAGTCAGTCAAGTAGAAATGATGAAAAACTTTCTAGTAGGTATATAAGTACTTTTGATGTGTTAATTATGTTGATGACATTTTATTGTTTTTGACACATGAAATCAATAAATTTATAGGTAAAACTTGCATTGCGCTAATTTTTCCAAGGTCTCGGGCCAGTTATCAAATCAAGTTCCACCGAATGTTGTTGGCTAACCAATTTGGAGGGTGAAAAACGCCTCTCCTACCAGATTTTTTCAATATTATTGGATATTTTCATCGGTCAGTGTCATGTTATCGACCGAGAATATTGGGTGTTTGCTTCAATCTATATGTAGAGCCTTCCATCAGGACCCAGTTCGGCGAGAATCAAACCACTCACGCCTTGGACCCCAACACACGCGCACTCATTCCCCGTGTCGTTGTAATAAATGACCCAAGGGCTGAGGGTGAGTCGGAAATGAGAAGCTAGACGCCTGTTGACTGTTTTTGGACCCCTCACAATGATAAACTGCCGATCTCCAATAAGGTTCCCGTGAGTTTCGAGGCACAACGCCTCTCGTTTTCATCTCCCTTTCTTTCGGGGGTAGATTTTTTTCTCTCATCCTCCTTCTCTTCTTGATATTCTTAACGCATGATGCTACACTGGATCCAAACCATCAGCAGCAATCAGCAGCATCTATCACTATATGATCAGTTATGGGCAAAATGCCAAAAGGTCATATCTACAAGATTAGAGACTGTTTTGAACTATTTCTTTTTATACCTAGTCGTATATCGAAGGTTTTTGCAGATGCATTTTTTTCTAAATTTTTTCGATGTCTGATAAATAATTTCCCCAATATTCATCATTCAAAAAGTAGTTGTTACACACGTTATTAACACTGATAGGCACCTAAATCCAAGTAGAACCCCCTCATTCAGCCCTGTCAAATTAGACTTCCAGGTGGCTGTAGGTTACAATAATTGCTGGAAAGCAGGAGCTCGTTCTAATCATTTTAGTAGGCATCTCGTAAGACTTCGTGGTTTTTTGGACCCATACATCCTGGGAGGGTGCAAAACTTGGATACTTCCATTAGATGCCCACTAAAGTGGTTAAAACGACCTCCTGATTTCCAAAATTTATTTTAACATTCGGTCCCTCATTTGACTGGGTTAATTCCCATTTTTACCCAATTTTTGCAGAAGAATCGGAAATTGAAAATTATTTCAGATGTTAACAAACGCCCATTTCAACAAGTTGACAAACGGTCTCCCTGTCCCTATTTAAAAAAAACTATAGGATCTCGATAGGGAATAGCTTTTAATTAGTGAAAATATTCAAAATTCAAGTTGAGTGATTGTGAAATCGACAAAATTTCGCTAATGCTTCACGTCCAACTGATATTTTTCTTAATGTTAGCGAAAAGCTACAAAATTTCTATGAACTCAAGATCTGAATCTCCTGTATACAAATTCAAGATTAGAAATGAAATTGATACCACCCTGGATCAATTTCAAATCAAAACCTGTTACATATTATATTATTTTGTTAAACGCCTTCGTTAAAAAAAAATAATAATCGAACATCAACGATTTATTTGCATCTATAACTTGAGTCTCCTTTGCTAGGTATCTACAGGCGTTGACACTACAGTACCAAAAATTGTTATGGTAAGTAGTTCGGGAACGTGGAGAAGAGGAGGAAACTTGTAAAATGAAGACCATAAACTTGATACACTAATTAGCCATTGAAGCTAATTCGCAATTGAGACGAAAGGAGAAGAGAGTTGTTGCAAAGTTTCGAAACTCAGCTCCTCCCGCACTCCCATCTCACTTGACTTCCTTACTTCGAGTCTCTAGAGTAAAAGAGACTTCAAGCCTCTCGACTACTAAGCTCCTTCCACAGAAACCACCCTCTTTCCTTATTAATATGCTAATTTCGTCTTGGGATGCCGCTAGTCTACTGTGAAGGATCTCTGACAATTACTTCCCTTGATCAGTTTCCCACCTTCCCCCGAAAACAAACTGTTCCTCAACCCCCCCCCCCCCCCCCCCCCTTACCACCAGTTCTAATTTACAATCTGTGTATATTACCTTGTTACTGCCAACCGGTAAGAAAAAAACTTATTCTCTTTCACAACTCATAAACTTTACATCCACCCCATAAAGAGACAAAGTGTAATTTACTTGTACAGTTTCATTCAAAAAAATTAAACATTCATGTATACATAAATTTTATTCAGTACAAAAACGTGTAGCAACAACTATACACCTACACTTCAGGCCCAATCGTCCCTTTTGTCCTTACATCATGATACCCAAGTTGCTATATTATATAGACCATATATATTTTCCTTGGAGTTCAAAATTGAAATAGAAATTTTGATATGAATAAACATTTTTTGGTTCATTACCTACTTTATTAAGGAACCTTGTCACGTCCCTGTGAAAAACTTCAACTCCCCACAAAATTTGTTTGTTTAAAGGTTTGGAGTCTTATTTGGAACTAGCCGGACTGTGTGTTGCATGGTGACCAGGAAAGAAATTGTCTCAGAGCTCTCTCAGCTGATTAGGGCGGGAAATTCTTTACCCACCGGTGTTTGAAGAACACGCCGCAAAAAAACACCGCATCAAGATCCGTTCAGTCGCTTGGCCATCCACTCAAGAAATACTCACATACAAACAAACTTTGAGTTTTATAGATAAATTTCTTGATAGAGATCAACTAGGTACTACCTACTTTTATGCCCCAAAACCTTCCATCCACCTGTTAACTGACACCCCCAACAAACATCACCACTACCTACTACCACTTACATCAAGTCAAGATCCGAATAGTCACGGGTAACAGGAGGGGGGAGCTACTAAAGGATACCACCAGTACGGACCTGTGGAACGGCTCCCAAAACAACAACATAACCAGACTGCAATACGTAACTAAAACAAATAAGCTTAAATAAAATAAATATAAAGCAATGGTACGTTGTGTGATTTTTGAAACTTCGACTTGCGTTTTTAATGACACTGTAATCGAAATATAAATGTACTCGTACTAAACGGTAAAATAGCAATCGGGTTTTCTTTTGTCCCCCTTTTTTCCTTATTTACGGCGCTTGCTCTAGATTCTTTGGCGCAAACGGGCATTGGCGCAAATACAGAAGATTGGCGCAAACGAATGGTGAGGTTAATCCGATTGGCGCAAACGTAGGGTAGCCCATTGGGCAGTAACAAGCAAAGTTGACGTGACGTTTTTAGATTCCTGAATTTTTATGAAGAAATCATGAAACCATCAGCGAGGCAGTTGCGGCAACCGAGGGAAATGGGCACGAAGTATGAGTATATATTATTTTCAAGGAAAACTTTTGACCTCTGCAGTTTTATCCTCAGGTTACCCCTATCCGTACCTTTATACTTACGAGCTTTCCAACGGTGTGGTATCCAAAACAGTGATTCCTCGGAAGAATAATAATACTCGGCTGATAGTGTAAATGAGTCTCACTTGTAAACTGATCGAGGTGAACGAACAGGAATCTGAATCATAAATGAAATTTGGGACTGAACTTCACATTTAGATCTGTGACTCCTTAATAACCGTTAACAAACTCACATGTTTTAATACGTTACTTTATGATACGAGTGCAGTAACCAACATAATAATTATATCTACTTGATTTATTATTGTTGCCATTAGTAGGAACCAACAACCTATTCATGATAGACAAGGTATTTTAAATAGGAGTATGATTTGTCCACCTAACACAACTGCATGTATCAACTTACAAGATACTTCACCAGTCGATACATTAACTAAACAATTCGTATCGCTCATTGAGTTGATCATATTTGATGATTTTCTAGTTTGAAACGAAGAACCGAGTAGGATCTAAGCCTAAAATAACACTACGGCGTATCGGGAATCAAAGGAATCCCGGATGACGGCAGTTCGCCGGACAAAAAAGAGAAAATGCCCAGCCAGCCCTCTGGAAGTTTTGGTTCATTAGACACAATCCTGGCCACTAACTGAATTCACTCGCCTTTGTTGACACCCTCTCACTCAGCCCTCCTCTTCCACTGGGCATTAGTCACTTTTTCTCTGAGAAACTAAAATAACCATTTTATCGATTAGAAGGTCCCAGTAGTTGGGAATACTAACAAGCTGATGTACCCGAAGACGAATAAATTTAATGTAAAGTAGGAACGACTTTGAGAACTATAGTTACTGCTATGTAAGATCATTTTGTACTATAAATTGGGCGCCGTTTACAACTTTACTACAGTACGGAAAATGATCTTAAATAATAAGCCTTTAGAATTGGTCCAAATTTCAAACTGGATTGCGAAGAAAGGCAAGTTGGATTTTCGGCAGTTGAATAATTTAACACAAGTGGACAACAAGATTGTAATGTTTATGGCATGCTCCGAAGAAGATTTGCGATCATATTAATAACTATATTCGGTAAGGTAAATTAGGTAACATAATTTCGCACAACAATTAAACATCGCTTCCAGGGACAAGCATTTCACAAACGGTTTTTTTTATAACACGGACACGATTTTACATTAGCAAATTTTCAAATTTGAATGCACGATTAAAATTCAAGTAACTAGTGTTATCATTGTTGTTAGCAAACTAGTTGTTTGATTTCATTGTTGTAAATCAAACCACCACACCTTGAACCAAATCCTTGAAACAGGTTGAATAACTACTCATTGAGGAGGGGAAATAGGTACATCAATCAATTCCTCATTAATCGTGTTCAGTGACGTTAATGTATGTTAGCCTAATCCCAATTAGGTTTCACATTTGAATTAAATGTAGTTTTTTCTTTAAAAAAGGAGATGGCCTTATTTATTAACTTACCCATATTGCTATCTTTAGCTGAACTGAACAGCTATAACAGCTGTAGCTTATCCACATTGCTATGTTTAGCTGAACAGCTATATCTGCAGTTGGATAAAATCAACACTCACATCTACAGACTACCTATACATATGGCAATTTATTAGAAACCAATTAAAAACCAAATTCAATAGGTGTCTAATACTTAATTCTTCTCTCATTTCGACGTCTTGTGTTGTGTGAATATCAATATTGTTGAGTTTCAGAGTCATATTTCAAGGACCTCCAAATACCAACATTGAACCAAACTTGAAATAATTTGCTTACTTGAGGCTTTTTGTGGATTAAATCTTTTCGTCGTAGCTCTTTTACTTTTTGTATGAGCCCTCGAGTATAATCTAGTGATAAAGGTAGAGTCGGTTTGCCTCACAGTATCTCGGTCTTGGGAGCCTCTCCCCTGAAAAACGACTGTCGTGAATTAAATTGAAATTACCACATAATTTATTTGCGGGCCTTATCTGAGCTACGTGTTACAGATATAACTTTTTCCTGGCTTCTCCGTTGTAAACCCTCCTCGCTCACCCCCTTCGTCTATTTCCTTTTGCAACCACTTTAGGCTATGATTTGTGGTAAGAATAAAATGAGTTGTGTTAGGAAACAACGGATGATGTACAACCATGACAATAGCAGTTCGTTTTCTATCAAAACTAGGCAAACGTTTTCTTCTTTTACGACCCTATCTTCATCCCAATTTCCCAATCTTCGCCCTTCAATCGTCCGAATTCCACGTGACCAACCGCAATATTATGTTCAATTAATTCCCCTCCCCCTCTTCCCTTCCATTTACCTACTCTTGTAAATGTTGTATTTATTTTGAATAAAATGTTCTGTTACATTCTATTTCATTGTAATTTCCTGCGAATATGGACACAGCAATTCATCTTGACTTTGAGTTAATAATACTTCTCTTTTAATTAATCTTTTTTGTAAAATATAATATTTTTTCAGTGAGTACCTATTTAATCAATACTTGATAATGATACTTCTTATTTTACGCGATCGACTTGTACCAAAATTTGTCAGCAATATTCCCAATGTTCCCTAGGTACCTACTTAACGAATGTGAGTTGGTAAAAATGCTTGCTATACAAATAACGCTAATGTACGTGTATATTGTTGGTCTAAGCAAAGTTCGAACTACTTGGTAACCGCGTTGCATCATCATTTAAACCCACTCCATAGATTGGCAGGTAGATAAATAATGAAAGAATAAACACAACGCAGGATAAAAACTGGGGAATTTGTGCGAAATTGCTCCTCTGAATTTTAACTTCCATCCATCCATCCTCATCTGTTATGAGTACGAACAGTGAAATCAATTTACGCATGTTGGTATCTCCTGGCAGTTATAGAAATTGTGTAGGTATAGATGTTTAAGTAATTTTTTACAGAACCCTGAATTCATCCCTAGAATTTAACAGCAATTTATGTGTATATAAATATATTTATGCATTTATATATTTTTTCATGTGTCACTCCAGACGATATCTGATCTTGGGTACATTACAAGAATTCCAAATTTAGCCAAAATGTTCGTATTGACAATTCTAAGGGGGTCAAATTTGAGTTTTTAGGGAATAAGAATCGGTAAAAACTACTTGACTCGCGAATAGTTCATATAAAATCACTGAAAGGGGCATGGAAAGGTGGAGTAAAGACAGAAAATAAACATTTCCGTTGTTTTTCCTACAGAATAGGGCTCAAACTTGGTTTTGGAGGGGGGGGGGGGGGGGGGGTCAAAAATTGGTATTAAGGGCTAAAATCAATATTAATTCACTTGAGGTTGTGTGGGATGGTGATTCATGACGGAAAGAGGGACTATTTTGATGATAAAAATATTTTTCTCAAAAAAGAATGGATCAAATTTGACTTATTTATATGTTTTCTCGATATACCATCTTTTTACACAATAGCACGAATATTTCTTTGAAAGTACGCTCTTAAAGCCATGCTGCATGGCTGGAACTTTTTTTGTAAGAACTTCCGTATGGTTTTCATAGCTGCCAGGCACATATTTACCTAAAATAATTCTGAAGTGCGAGGCAGTCAAACATTGTCCCGCGCCATTTCATAGGCAGACATTTCCACAGCTCTTATCCACTGAACCTGTACCTGTGAGGTGAGTTGAGGAGCTGCAGGAACGGAAGGGGCGAGGTGTGGCTGAATGTTCGAGCAGGATGGGAGACTTGTGGGTAAGGACGGGTGTGGAGGAGGAAGTGAGGTTAGTGCGAAGATTCCAATGCAGGGCGCACTACCGTACGGGTTGGTTCGAGGATGGGCCGTTCGTGAGAGGATACGCTAGATGGCGCAGGAGTCACCGTTGACATGTTGATAAAACTGCGCGGGAACGGAACAAACTTCAACTCGAGTCAGTTGTAACAGAATTAGCAGGCAACCAGGCCCCGATTTACAAACGGGCCAACTGGGCATTTGAGGTGCGAAAAAACAGAAGGACAAAAAAATGAGGGATGGGAAAAATAAGTTTTTTAACGTACGGTTATGATTTGATGTTCAAAAACACATGTCAAACCCTACCATTTTGCCGTTTTAGGCACTGAATAATCGGTCATGAATTTCGTTCCAAGTTTGATTCAAACCAACATTCCTATGCTACTTGCAGCTTTTGCTGTTGAAAGATTAATTTTTTTGTTGTGCATATTAAAAAAAGTATACCTACTTCATTTTATATTTTAGTTTCGTACCTTACCTTACATTCTATAAATTCCATTCTTTTAAGGGTGTTTCACTGCTGAAAATAAATATAAATAAATAACTTCTCTTTGATTTTGAAAACCTCAGCATAAAACCAGCTGTTTGGCAATTTTTTTCATTTTGTTGTTTCTAATTTTTGTAAAAAATGAAATTTGTTTCCGCAAGGTACTGATGGACAGAGTCAAGGGACATGTTGGTTTATACTAAGACCTAAAACCAAATACTTTATAAATAGATTTAGAACTCGTTTAACAATGAACAGTAGGTATACCTGCAATAACTCATGTTCGGTACCTAGTTATAACAGCCGTATCAACCTGCAACAACCCTTTTTATTAAATAAGAAGAAGTGCAGTCTTTATTTTAAAAAAAGTTTAGTATTTAGTGCTGTTTAAAAATGATCATAAATAAGCTTGAATTTGTACAATTTTATAATATTTGGGGGAACTAAAAAGGTGGGGGGGGGGGGGGGCTAACGATTACCTGCCCAGGGCTAGCTACCTGAACAAGGCATTATCACGTGCTTCAGAGTAAAGTTCCATTCATGCAGAAAGAACATTATTTTATGAGCACAATTTTCTAAGTTGGCGACTATGGGCTATTTCAACGATTTGTAGCGATTTATAACGCCCAGAAACTCAAATTTGAATGACTTTTTTTTAGAGAGAAAATATTTTGAACTACCTACTGCAACAGTCTTTTTACATCTCGAGTCACCATTTTGTAGATCTTTCGGTGAGTTTATATCAGTTTTTGGTAAATGTAGCCGTTTTTAACCCACAAAAACTCAAACTGAGCCATTTTTCATTTGCTCATCATTGAACTCATCCTCCCGCCGCTACTACGAACATTTGGGCGAAATTGGAGTGTCACATAGGTAGTTACGTTACCTACCTTGCTTAAGTACATACGAAAATTGTGAAATATCAGAGATGGATCGAGAATGCTCTGAAACGGGTTTGAATCGGAAAAAATTTCAAAAAAAAGTTGTAGGTACCACTGATGAATCCATCGCGATGAATTTTTCTCCGACAATTGGATAGCCAAGTGTCCGTCTAAAAACGTGTTTTTGGTTTATTATTTTCAATAATAAACCTTTGGAACCGAGCATGAAACATTTTTTTTAACCCCCCCCAAATTTGATGGTTTCTGTTTCAAGGTACGTAGAATCCGAAAATGCAATAAACACATATCTGTCCGTCCGCTCTGTACACCGTACATCGCACTTTTGTTAGTTGTTATGACCAAAATTAACGAAGTTTGGTTTGTAGGTCCCGTTTGGGATCTAGTTGGTCCGCAAAGCTCGGCGTTACTGTCAGTCATCTCTAAGGAGTGAAAAATAGGGGTTGAAATTTCAGAACGCCGGAGCTTGAACACGTCCAATAGAAGGGATGGTTTTTTCAACGTTTTTAAACTGATCTTGAACTAAAGAATTTTTTGAGACCACCCGGAGCATTCTACGTCCAGCTGTTCCATTGCACGGAAACGCATCGTCAACACGATCGTGAATCAAACTGTATAAATCCGGCCCAGATATCATTGCTAGGGATCACCCATTTATAATCACCGATGGCTGTATGAAGTCGAGTTGGTTGTTCTGTAATATTATTTCGTTTGAAAAATGATGAAAATGACTCTTTTCGACTGTGTTGATAGACATTTTTGCAGCCTGAACAAAGTTATGCTTCATGAATAGCATCAAATAATTATTAATGATTTAATTATTGAATCCCACGCATTTTTATGAAACGTTAATTCCCGGGCCGGCTCCAGTACTTGATTTAGGGCTTTCGTCGGGGGTGCTCGAGGGTAGGTATTGACCGCAGAAAACAGTTATCTAGCAGAAGATTTATTATACTGATGAATATATATATAAAAGAGGTCTATACTGGTAAATAGATCTATGTCAATATAGAGATAGGTATCTATACTGGTAAATTATTACACAACAGTTTATTGTTTACCTTATGATTCATGAATAACAACAAATAATAATTAATGATTGAATTATTGAATTATTGAATCTCGCGCATTTTTATGAAACTGTAATTCCCGGGCCGGGTCCAATACACGATTCAGGGCTTTTCTGGGGGGGGGGGGGGGGGAGGGGTCTCGAGAGTAGGTATTGACCAAGGGAACAGTGGTCAACGCAGAAGGGGAATTTATACAGGGAAATAATACGCCGTTATGTAATAATTTGCAGCGTTTTTTTTAAAATCTCGCCTGGCGTTTTTTAACTCACGATTTACGGTAAGTATGTTAATGATGTAATATTATGCAACTATTAAGAGCTAATAGGTGTTGGACAGGTAAGCGTGGGGAAAAGTGATGTAGAGTCAGTAAGAGAGCACAGCAGAAAGGCCGAAGGGGCTGGGAGCTACCCCCTCGCATTGGGTTAGTAAGGGCTTGTTCGTGATACCACGTAGCCAGCGCACACGTGACCGGGTTGGCGGTCTTTCCACGTTCATCAATTATAAAACGGACATCGGCCCAACTGCAACAGCTGTGACCGGGGCGGGCTGGGGACGAGGATGGCTGCTGCTGGGAGGTCCTACCAACTTTCCTCTGACCCTCGCTATGATTTACGCGAGGCGACTTGACAAAACTTCTTGTTTTGACTGTTCGAGTACGACTTGTACGTCCGAGACTTTGTGGGGGTCCGTCGGAGTTTACCCTGACTTGGGTGATATCACCTTCTGACGATAGATCGATCCTCTTCTGCAGCCCAGATCACAGCTCTCCGTATAGATAACCCGTCTATATAATATTACAATATGTACTAGTCGATACATATTATGTAGATCACAGAACCTCCGTAGGTTAGTACCTAACCCCGTACTCGTTACTAGGTGCCTACCTAAATCACGAATTAAAAATGTTGCTAAAATAATTCTGTCGATGACAAACAGTGACTAAAATGGCAAAAAGAAACGCAAATAATGACGTTCTGAGGGGAAATTGTTGATGTGTGATGTGGGAAAAAGTTGCAAAAGTACCTACCAACAAACTCCAGCCCTTTCTACGTAGATGGTAAAATGAACCGTTGTGTAATAATTTACCGGTGTGTAATAATTTACCCATCAATGATACTTCAACGTTTGTTCAAGTTTCACTACCTATCAACAAACCCCAAAAAATACTTTTGAAATGAAATATATCACAGAACAACCAACTCGACTTCATACTCCGTGAATATAATCAGGAGATCCCTAGCAATGATTTTTCTCGGCCCAGTTCCCGATTGTAAGCGCGTCCATAGTGATGATATTTGGGCTGAATGTATACAATTTCATTCACCCTGCTGTTGAAAATCCCTGTCGGTGCGAGATTCTGGGCCTTACTGTGAACTGACGGCTGGACGTACAATGCTCTGGGTGGTCTTAAAAAACTCCCAAGTTCGAGAACTATTTAAAACCGTAAAAAACTGGAGAAAACGGCGTCCTGGAGACTTCAACCCTTATTTTTCACCCCTTAGGATGACTGACATTAACGCCGAGCTTCAAGGACCAAATGGGACCTATAAACCGAATTTCGTCAATTTTGGTTCATGGTACCAAAGAAAAGTGCTCAGTACGGCGGACGGACAGAAATTTTTTATCGCATTTTCGGATTCTACATAGTACCTTGAAACAGAAACCATCAAATTTTGAGGGGGGGTTAAAAATTTTGTTTTCATGCTCGATTCCAAAGGTTCATTGTTGAAAATAATAAACCGCAAAATAGGGGTTTTTGAGTGATTTCGCTTCCAACTGTAAAACTCGATTAACTTAAATTTACCCTAAACCACAAAAATGAAACTGTACAGCAACGGAAGAAGTTCATTGCAACGGCAACAGACATTAACTTCAACATGAGTCCTATCAAAATGTTGCTGAAGCAGCTGATTATTAAGAGTTCTTGCTTAGGATGTACCTGTTTATAAGAAACGTTTGTGTTGGTGATCTTCAAGAGTTACAGTTCGTTGATGACCTTAATCTCAACATCGATCTGGGAGCTCCCGAAGGACACTGCAGCTGACATTGCAGAATTTTGCATCCAAGTGACTCCTTCACAGCTGATTCCGCTGACTTTTATTCCCGCATTGCAACGATGATTCAGCTGCCTGCCTCCAAATCAAATGGTCCTCGACAGACTCTGCTCAATCAAACTCCCAAATACCAACATGAACACAGCTGATTCTGCTCACTGGCTCCCAAAATCCTCCAAAATATCATAGTAAGCAAGGGAAGATATAGGAACGAGGAAATTATTGTTTTAGAAATAATTGAGAAATGATATGTTTCGCCTATAGATCAAGTTACCTAGGAGAAGGTCACGCTATGCCGTATGACATTATGAGAAAATTCTCGAAATACCTTAAACAATATAATATTGGTCACTTAAAAACAAATGTTTGCAATTTTTAACAAATTCTCGAAGTACCTATAACAATATAATATTAGTTATTTAAAAGCAAATGTTTGTGAAAGCACCCATTTTTCATTTTTTAAATAGTCTTTTTCTATTACAATTGTTTATTTACCACTTTTGTTGAATCTATGTATTAATGTTCGGCGATTTTAGCCATTTTTAGCTACTATTTTTGACTCAAGAAAACTCGAATTCGACCCACTTTTTTAAAAATTATTATTATTATTACTATCATAGGCCAACGAACTCCTTTCGTTAGCCCCATACACCATCGAGCAGTTGCGCAACTCTCCTTGTTCGGCAGCTTTCCTCGGTGTACAACGAACCTCCCCTAGACGCTAAATGTTGTGGAAAAAAAAAAATCTATTTCAGTGAAGTACCACAGCGAAGGTACATAAATATCTTCAGCTTCTGCGCCGGATTTAATGCTACCATTACACTTCCCTCCGATAACACGAACCAGTGGGATTGACTTTGCTTTGCACCAAAGCTAGATGGGCATTTCCACCAATTTCCTTCATCTTTTAAATATGTTTATAATAACCCTCATCCTTTAAACCTCCGTTTTTATATACACGTCAGGTCATTACTCGCTCTCCACAGTTCCGGCGAATCACGGACAATATACAAACAGAAAAATTCACGCGCCAAAACTCTTCATTTTTGCTTGTGAACGACATTTTTCATGTCAAACACTATAACACTACCATGTCAAACACTTATAAACGTGGCAACCGTTGTGTAACCCCGCTGCACAAAAATGTTTGGTCTCGACCGAGATTAAGCACAGCAGTTGTGCAATGCGTCAAAAATTCCCACAAACTTGTGCAACGGCAACTATGTGAACGTGTAGGTCCTTTACAAACATATTTTGACGAAATTTCGAATTCCTTGAAGATCAATTGTCAGATATATCGTCTGGAATGGCATATAATGTACCAACAGGATACATACCGACTTATACATAATTTTGTTGACCTCTGAGTGCCTAGTTTCAAAATGTTCAGAAACGGGAAAGAATCGAAACATTTTCCAAAAACTCATACAGGCGCTTACTAAAAATTTCGGGTCCATTGCAACAGCTGATTTTCAACGAAAATTCCGGTAAAACCCCGAGAACTCGGACTAGTTCTCAAGTACCTACTATTATTATAGGTAGGTAAGGTAGGAACGTCTAATAGAAGAGAATTTGGAGGAGGCTAAAAATTAGGGAAATTACGTGTCCTGCATCATTTTGATCCGAAAAGCTGCATAGTCCTTGTCACATGGGTTATTATTCTATTGGACATACGTACAGAAATGTTGGCTGTTCATTTTTGTTTCTTTCATGTGAAATAATTGAAATAGCTATTTCTGAGGGTTTCTACCAATTTTGGCCCCCAAAACACGAATTAGGTACGCTATTTTTTTCCCAAATTATCTTTGATCATCGGTAGTGCCATTTAATCGTCTTGATCCACGTGTTGACACTTGGTTAACAAGCGTTATTATACAAACTTATGGTGATTACAGACGATTTCCCAGGTTTTTGACTCATAACAAATCAATTTTGGGAGCTGAACATTTGGTAGAACCTCAATTTTCCACTCTTTGGTCAAAATCGACTTCATATTTGGTATTCTCGTCCTAAAAACATGGAAAGCGATACCTGAAAAGCTCATGTTACTAACATGTTGCTAAAACGCAAAAAGTACCTATTTTTATACACATTTCCAGTCATAACACCCCTGGGTATATTCCGATCGGGCTGCAAAGTTTCGGGACACAACTAGGGCCCAAATGGAGCTTGTGTGCGAAAGATCGATTTTCTTAGACCGAAAATGAAGCCGGTACACGTGATACGGCGGACGGACATTGCATTTTGGTTTATTATTCTGTGAATAATACACCTACGTAATCGCTCAGCAAAAAATTTTTATAACACCCCCCTCAAAATTTTTCCTTTTACGTTTCAAGGTGCGTAGATTCCAAAAATGCAATGTCCGTCCACCGTCCGCCATACGCCGTATCACGTGTACCGCCTTCATTTTCGGTCTAAAAAATTCGTTCTTTCGCACACATGCTCCACTTGGGCCTAGTTGTGTCCCGAAACTCTGCAGGCCGAAAATGTGCATAAAAATAGGTACTTTTTGTGTTTTAGTAGCATGTCAGTAACATGTGCTTTTGAGGTATTGTTTTCCAAGTTTTTAGGGACGAGATGACCGAATATGAAGTCCATTTTGACCAAAGAGTGGAAAAGTGAGGTTCTGAGGAACTTTCAGCCTTAAATTTACGTTAAATTTTGGTCTAAAATCGTCGTTTTTCCGCATACAGTTTGGGTCCTCATTTGGGAACACATTTGGGTCCCAGTTGTGCTCCGAAACACAGCAGCCTGATCGGCGTACACCCAGGGGTGATATGGGAGAAAAAAAAGTGTAAAAATAAGGGTTTTCGAGGGATTTTTGAGGTTTTAGTGAACACGTGCTTGTGAGGTAGGTACCTATCGTTTTCCATGTTTTGGAATCTACGCACATTGAAACGGAAAAGAAAAAATGTTGAGGGGGTGTTATAAAAATTTTTTGCTGAGCGAATACATAGGTGTATTATTCACAGGATAATAAACCAAAATTGGGACATCCCCGCGATATTCGGGACCGTTGGCTCCCCTGGGTTCACAGAAAGTAAATTGGGTCATGAGATGAGGTTCGTCCTCTATAAATCACATTTATTGAGAATCGGAACTCGAGGGAGACCAATTGTCGAGTAATTAAAAGTCGGGCCCCCTCAACCAGGCGCGAGCGAGGATTATGAACGGAAGGAATGTGATGACCCCCGCACACCATAAATCTCCCGAGTACCACCGCAAGGGGGCCCCGAAAAGTTCGTAAAGGCCTTCTAATTGGCTCAATAAAAATAATTCGGGAGGTTCTCCAACGAAAGAAACCCCTCGGCCCATGGAAAACGGGCGAAACCCCGGAAGGGCTCGCATCCCTGGCCCTTTTAATGAAAGGCCTCCGCGGGCGGTCATAACTCAAGAGGGAGTTGTCGCCTCCTGTACTTTCGTCGAGTTATGGAAAGGGTGCGAGAGGGAGGGAGAGGAAATGTGATTTATCGGTCTCAGCGAAACTCCATATTTACATTTAATTAATTCCCGGGAATGTGGTGAAGTCTGACGGCGACCTTGTGGGACGTCTGGGAATTCGGATTCTGGAGTGCGGTAAGCCGCCGGTGGTGTACGAGACTTCGAAACACGCATTAAATTCTTATTCACGAATTTCCGAATTCAAAGTTCATTCAAATTGCGAATATCGAATAACAAATACAATCACAACGGGGCTAGGAGCGCCACGTTTGTTGCTACCAAGTAGGAATAAGCGATACCAGGCAAAGTATCAATATGTACCAACATGAAAGGCAAAAAACAATAGTTCAATTACCGACACCCGTAAGTATCAACTAATAAGAGTTTTGCTTCCGAGTCCGCAGGGCAGCGGAAGCCTTGTTTTCACTTTCGAAATGAAAATTTTGTGTGTGCTCCAAAATCACAATTTCCACTTGAATTTTGCGTTTCAGGGCCTCCTGAACAAGTTTGGTTTCTTGTCTGTCTGTCTGTCCACATTTCCTTGCCACAGCCATAAATTCCATAATTTTGATCCGATATCAATCAAATTTTCAGGAATTGTGTGGGTTTAGCGCTAGATGGTCCCCTATCAGTTTCATCATGATCGAATCAACGGTAGCCCCTGCGCAGGCGCTAACGAGATTTTCTTGTTACGGTCATAACTCCATCAATTTTGAACGGAGTTTGATCAGATTTGCAGGGATGATGCGGGTAAGGGTCCCTTGAGATCACATACGACATTCATTTTTTTTTATCCATTCATCATTTTTCCGGCGAATTTTAGCCGTTGCGTGAGGGTAAATGGCGGGTTTAAATAGTTTTTGCCCCCGTGATTTGTATTGCCCAGAAACAGCGATTTTTTAATTTTTGGTTGCCCAGCATTCTATTGTCATGAGCATGACGAACCGGTCTTCTAGTTTTCTGAAAATTTAATGGTGACATACTGTGAAGGCCGCGAGGAAGCTTCTGTGTCATGTCCTTGGCAGCGTAGTTTTCTTTCTAATTCAACTAATTAAAACTTTACTGTATTTTTGAATTTTTGGATTGGATAACTCCACCTTGGGGGTCTTCAGGACCAGAGCTTCACTCCATATATCAAGTCAGAATTCCAAGTCCTTCCCCCATATATATTGTGTCGAGCAACGCCTTCGTCTCCCGTAGGTAAACAGCTTAATTATTAATAATCAATTATCAAGTACGTAACCTTGTACACAAATTGTAGCTACGCTTAGTCAAGGATTTTTTTCGTCAAAAGTGCTGAGTGAAGAAGGCAATTTTCAAGAACTGTAAGTCCAGTTTGTCGCTGTAAGTTATTTTGAATCGGATTTATTGAACAGACGCTAGTTCTCTCCCACCACAAAACTTGGTAAGTACCCAAATAGATTAGATTGCCCAGCCATTCTAGAAAAGCTCAATTTCTTTGACCCAACACGCTCCGTCAGGAACAATATATTTGTTGTGATCGGCTGCTCCTCCACAACCAATGTAATGTACATACATGTTGTACCTCAGAGTGGGGACCCCCCGACCCCCCTCTGATCATGTCAGGGGCCTATAAAGAGCCGAGGGGCCAACAAATACATAACCATTCTCAAGCTAACTTTCGGCCTCGTCTGTTCATCCTTATTCACTACACTGTTGACCCCGAGTGGTGACACGCAGCCTCCGCCCGCCGTCTGCGACCGCGGTGCGACGACAGCGCCTAGCAACGACGAACAACGCCGCTCAGCGCCCGCCGACCGTCTACGACGAGCCCCACCTCCGCAGCACAACGCCCGGCACACGCACCCCACTCCGACGCCCCACAGCGCCGCCCCCACCGACGCCACACAGCGGCGCCCCACTCCGACGCCCGCCTCGACGCCCAACGCAGCGGCCCCCCGCTACTTCGCCCCACCATCCGATTCCTATATAAGGAAACGGACGCCGGCGCCTCGCACACTTCCTGCTGACACCTCAACGGACTGGCACCTTCGAAGAAAAAGACGATGACGGATCAGAAACCGCAAAAAACTCCCGAAGCGAATCCGCCGCCATCGATCCTCAAGCTCCGGCCGTTCGACCCCGCATTTCCGCACGTCTGGTTCGCACAACTCGAGATCATACTCGCACACGAAGCGACCGCCGACGCAGCCACGACCGACCACACGCAGCGCGACGAACGGCTCGTGTTTCTACCGCCGCACATGGGACCCCCGAGCACAAAAACGCCGCACCCCATGCACCTGGCGCCCGCAACAACAGCCGCCGCGGCCGTACCCACGCACTCAACCTCCACCCCGGCTCTTCATACGTCGCAAACGTACCGCCCCCAACGACACCGACCCGGACAGCCACAGCGGACCACCGCAACCACCGCAACCAGCATACGCACCTCCCACGCCCGACAACCGCCACCGCAACAGAACAAAATTTAACTAAATGCGTTACTTAAATTCTGGGGGGAGCAGTGTTGTGATCGGCTGCTCCTCCACAACCAATGTAATGTACATACATGTTGTACCTCAGAGTGGGGACCCCCCGACCCCCCTCTAATCATGTCAGGGGCCTATAAAGAGCTGAGGGGCCAACAAAATGATAACCATTCTCAAGCTAACTTTAGGCCTCGTCTGTTCATCCTTATTCACTACAATATTATTTGAACCATTATACCATTCAACCATGTACGACAAAAATGGACTACACCTTCACTCAATGTCTATGAACAAACCAACAAACTTGGAATAAATTGAATTCTGCCAAAGATTGACCGAAACAACGTAGTGCAAGACTCCTGACCTATTTCCTTTATTATTTTCCTGTTTAGAGACCCCTTCTGCGCAGAGGTACACCTAGGTAGGTACTCCCGTACTCGCACAGGTCTGCAGAATGGCGCTGTAACCCGTTTGACCCCAAAAATTATTGGACGTATTTTTAAATGAATTTTACAATTTAAAGTAAACTAAATTCACGTTCTCATTGCAGTTTTCCTAATTAAAATCGACCGAGAATTTCGGGAGAATTATTTTATATATGCCCCGATGGTTGGTGCCATCTGTTGAAAAAATTTGTTAGTAAAATCCGGTCGTATTGGCGTAAGACCTGATTTAGTAGGGTCGTTTTTTGTGGTAGATACAGATATCACCTACCCGCGCTCGCAGACGCACACAAAATTCCGTTTTTTCCGATACCAGTACTCGTCAAGTTGTACTGTTACCAAAATAACTCGGTATCGAGCGTGCAGTACCGATACAGTACTTGTATAGATTATTCCAACAGAAGAGCAGTTCCCGTTCGCATATTATTCCAGCCGTTCATTAAGTTTCAAAATTACAAAAGCACAAAATTCACAATGCAGGTAAGTTCCCCGTAAGCAGGTAAGTAAGGGAGGTCCTCTGTGTCCAGGTACCAAGGAAAATCGTACGGCATTTCGAAGGTTATTGCTTACAGGACTGACCTATAGACAGAAAGGGTTATCCGTACGGATATAATGATTTGTGAGGGCTGATTTCCTGATGTTCTGAATATAACCATGTGATTGGATCTTGAAAGGCGGTCAGAGGCGGTCGACGTTTCGGCAAATTTATTTGCCATCCTCAGGGCTGAAAACTGTTTGGGGTTGACTGAACTATGACTCTACATGGTGATGGTTAGTCACATTGTAGAGTTTTCCAACAATAACCACCACTTCAATTCACCATTCCAATCAACTTTCAAAGGGGTGGGACGGTAGGGGGAGTGGGGGGATTGTCTAGCCCCATTCCAAACGCTTATTATTGAAAATATAAACCAAAATTATTTCCAACCATATAGAGGGCGTATACCTGAACCCTTGTACATTTTTCTTTCGGATTTGGATAGGCTATTTACAATTTCTTTCGGATTTGGATAGGTGACTTAATTCTAACTGTCGTCGCGATACATATGTCCGATTTTCACAATTTTCAGGGGAAATTGATGAATCTGAGGTGGACAAAAATAGTTCTTAAGTTTAGTCGATTTTAGCCAACTCCGAAAAGTCATTTCTCCCAAAATTATACGGCCATTTTAGAGTTGGAAAAAGGCATCCCAGAGATCCTCTAGTTTCTGGAGAAAATAGAAAAAGGAAGTCAGTTATCAAGTGAAGGAAGTTACTAGCGACCAGAAAACTTGTTCGCTCAGCTCGATACCCAAGAAGCCAATGTACGTGTACCACTGACCATCAGCTATTTGTGATGGAGACACGTACAGTAAACAGTGTTGTGATGATTATCTTCGTGACAAATTACGTTTCTGTTGTGAACCGATACCCTCAAACAACAATCAGTCGGCGATTCCAAGGATCTCAACAAATGACCGAAGATTTGCGAAGGGTGGAGTCTCAAAGTCTGAAATCCCCTAACAAATGATAAGTCATATGTGAAGGACGTATCTCAGCCGGTAATATAATAGTTCAATTTTTTTCTTCGTCTCGTTGGGCCGCGGGGGTCATTTTATCTGATTTTACCCCTCCGATATTGGGAAGCTCAACTCAACCGCAACTTAGCGGATTGATGTATCTTCCGTTTCTGCCTCAGAGGCATTTGTCTTTGCTGGGGCACAAAGGAAAAAGAAAGATAGCAAAGGAAAAGCAGATACATCACCCATGGGGAACAATCTATATGGAAATAGGGGAAAAGGGAATCCAAAAATATAAGGCAAAAAAAAGCGTGTCATTTAGATATGAATGAAAAATTCACCTTGAGAAAGTGGAGAGGGCGAGTTTCGGTGGAGGGAAGTTGGTCAGTTTTATGGTGGGGAAGGGACAGTTTTACGAGTGATACTAAACTGCGGTCACCCTTCATTCATCCTTAATATGACTTCATGTGCGGGGGTTCGATATTTTACTGGCCACTGCGCCCCCAGCTATTCAATTTACGGCGCACAGCCTCTGGAGACGTACTTAGACCGATTATTTGATCATTTTTCTCGAAAGTACTGGGGGGGGGGGGGGGGGAGGAAGGTCTTGGCTGAACTTGAATTTAAAAGCGTTAATACTAACAACAATCATCCCGTTACTTAACCCATGGCGTCCCACCTGAAATGATCCTGAGGATAATTTTAAGGTGCACATATTATTCGGAACAACGTGATTTTAGTTGATAGTTTTTAAATACTTCGTAAACTGGGAAATTTTTGCCCGTATAATAACAATAATGAATAAATTTCAATCACAATTTTGGCTACCGTGTGCGGTTCCTGTCTAAGCAACGTAATTTCATAACTATAGTTGCATGCAATCCCAATATAGGTACACAAACAAAGAATATCCATGTTTCAACACGATGCGATATCAACTAGATCAAGCTATTTAATAATCAACCTACTGCACCAAAGATGAGAATCGATATTTCCAAGATTTTGAGTTTACATCGATAAGAGCAGTTTCGATTCACCATTCGTCCCAGTTATGATATCTCTGTATTGAGAAATTATTATTAATAGCTAGATCCAGTAAATGCGATATCAACTCGATCAAGCTATTAATAATGACTACTTATACAGAGATATCATATGATGAATAATTGAGCCGAATGGTGAATCGAAACTGCTCTAATCGATGTAAACTCGAACTTGGAAATATCGATTCTCATTTTTTGTGCAATGGGTTACTAGAGGAGGGAAGATCTGTGTCCCCATTTCCATATTCAGTAGGTACATTAATGTGTCTGTCAAATCCAATATGTGGAACAAAGGCGATTGTTTTTCTTTCAGAAGTCTGACTATATAACCGCGACTGTCCGGACCTACCATTTACCTAGGGCTGACCAAACACACTTCAAAAGCCTAACACTTAGCTTGCTCAAATTACTTAAGACAAAGTATGCAAGTTCATTAAATTATTTTTGCCACATTGATTAAATTATAGCTTTTAACTAAATCTATATCCATTCGAATAAATAATATTAAAGAATTACAGAAATATGAACAACTACGTCTACCAGGCACAACAAGGTATAATTAGCGAAACATTTCATACGGGAGGGTCAAGAGATAAGTAAAGGTACATTAAATCAGTATAATGTACGTTCAATGACCAATTTCTGGCCTAAAGATTTCTCTTCAAGATTTTGGTATGAAGGCAGAGTACGAGCAATGACGTTTAGTAATAACGTGGTAAGTTGAGGGCGTTATTCTGTTGCATAATCTCTAAAAAGAATTTTGAAACAACAGAACTATACAACGCAACTAAATTTGAACAACATTTCTGACGATGCTCGGAGTACACGACTTTGTAAATACTAACGATCGAAATGTAAGCAACAAATAATGCGGCATCCAATTTAAAATAATAGGTACAGTTAGTAAAATATCAGCAAAGCTGAATTTCATGTTTACGCCTACACATACGCAGTTCGTGTAATCGCATTTAAATAAGGTGAATACTACGGACGAACCCTCAATTTATGAGTAATGAGTGTAATTTGTTGCGAGTGCGCCAAGCCCACGGCTGTAACCTTCATGATGGAAACCGACTCAAGGAACAAATCTGACAACCCTCATGATTTGAACAACAACAGGCTTGGTTGATTTAACAAATATTACAGAAATTTGGAGTAGGTACCTATTTAAATTACCTACCTTGTTGGATATAACATTTCCGGGCAGAGAGAGAAGGTACCAGGAACCTTGAAACGTAGAACACTGTATGTATGAACCTTCTACACTACAGGTTCATGTAGGTATATATAGGCAATGGCCATTGACCAGTGAGAGTATGAATTAGTTCTTGAAATAAAAAAAAATAAAAAAAAACTCGTCACTTGTTTTAATATTTGAGAATCGAAAAGGGCAAAGAAAACGGAAGATACTACTCTGTTGTTAATATCAATGTCTAGGCGGTGTTACTGCAAGATACCGTTTACGGAGACAAGTTTCTCCGGCGCGACGAGAAACACTGGCGACAGAATAGTTTTCAAATGGACATCTTAGTGCTTATAAGGAAAACAGAGTTGACAGGTCTGGTTCAGCCACAGTTACATTAGCTTCCAGTTTGTGGCTCTGATGAAACCCCTCCTGTCATAAGAAGTTGTTACCCCAGGAAAAACACTTACCTCACAGGGTGCCCTGTTTCCCAAAAGTGATGGCAAGGGGGGTGGAGAGTCACTATGGGGTCCCCAATGACCGTAAACAGGTACTTACCTGAAAATAAAATATATTAAGGTAAGCAGGTTTATTTCGAATAAATAGATAAAATGACACAAATGGAAATAAAATGATCGTATAAGTCATGTCCCATTGAGGCCACCACCGCCTCTCTTTCTCCCACCATATTCAGTTGAACGACTGTAGTACATAATAACAAATATAAAGTTGGATCTAAATGTCTCTAAACTTCTACTAATATTTTCTGAAGAAATCGATGAGTAGCAGTGCTTTCGATATCCTGCTGTCACGCGTATCACTTAGTTGGCTCGCGTATAGTGTTTTGGATGAATGAAGGCAGTCGAGAGATATTGGGACGGTCCTAATACGGATGGGGTAGAGACTAAAAAGACAATATTCGCTAAGTGGCGTCGTCCGTGCGCTTCCATTTATAACCAAGATTACTCTCAAGAATAGCTGTTGTCGCCACTTGGCTCTTCGTATACTCAAAAGTGTCGTGCAAGTGTCATGCACTGGTTTCTTATTTACGTTTCTTAACATGATTATGTCCGACTTGGAGTCGATGGCTGGTTTTACAGGTAGAGAACCATTTTCAAATATCTTGAAAAGGAGACATCCGATTCTGAGCCCTAAATTGCAAAAATGACCTTTTCCCCCCTCAAATTAAAGCTTATTGAAAGCTTGAAGTTTATTTGTACAGAAGTGTACATATATACGAGTGTAATGACGTTATCGACCGTATTTCATATAAATATTGTTGTGATGGAAATTGTTGAGGTTCGGTCTGAATGAAACGATTTATTGTCCCAACGTTTCGGCCATTGTTTATGTTTCTGTTGTAGCCCTTGATAATGGCTAAATAAATGGCCGAAACGTTGGGACAATAAATCGTTTCATTCAGACCGAACCTCAACAATTTCATTCACAACAATATATATATTACAGAAAATAAAATAAAGTATTTGATCATTGAAGAATATGAACGGAGTGAAAATTAACATACATCGGTTGAATATTGCAGTAATATTGGAAATTATAATCTCCAAAACTTGAAAAAATTGTCCGGATCTCAGGGGGCCTATTCACTAAAAGATATAGTGAAAATATATTATCTATTTTGGAAATCTCCTGGGTGAGATAGTCTCCCTCGGGAGTAAGTCTCTTCCCGTGTCTCCCATTTCGTCTATTTTACTGAATAGCTCTCAACCCGTACCTACTTAGACGTGTTCACTCATGAATCGATATATGGATATATTTTTAATGAACAATCGACTTACCTTTAAGAGATGAAAAAACATACATAAAAATGACCGATATGGTAGCCAGTGAACGAAAGATGACACACAACCACTATCAAACAAACTAAAAATGAGAATGGGATGAGGGTCTCTCTTTCGAGAAGACACCTGATTAGGTGTCTCTCTGAAAGAGATCGAAAATGCCAAGATGGCCAACAACTCTCTGTTTTAGAAGTTACTGAATAACCCTTTCATAGATACTATAAAATCTCTTCCGCCAAAAAAGAGAGTCGGACCGAAAAGAGATGTCTCTTTGGCTTCATGAATAGGCCCCCTAGAGATGTTTGCCGAATTAAAAACAAAATTAAATACAAAATTAAAATATCAATGTGAAAAGAGTATGAGAAAAAGAGTATTTCGAAGTTGTTTGATTATAAGAGAAAATATGCATAATATAACATAATATAATTTCACACTTTCTTATAGACATAGTGAGTGTTTTGAATTCCTCTCTTCTGCTGCTTCCCTATGTACTCGGACGAAATCTAATTATTTAGTTTGATCAAACAACGTGATGACTTCAAAAATCTGTTGGCTAGTGGAACTAATCCTACGATGAGAACCTATGACGTTATATAATTTTCAAATGTTCACTTAGCAGTTGATCCAGAATGTGGACATAATTATTATTTATTGTACTTTTCGAACCATCGCAAAGATACTTATCCAACCGAATGCTCACGGGGCAACCAATCCCATCTTCCCCATCAACTTGTCCCACAAAACTAAGGAATCATAAAATAGCCACAAGTGACTCACAGTCACCAGCTTTTTAGTGAGATAATTTCAAGCTAAAATGAACAAACTTTACGATGTCATTCCTCAAAAAGAAGAAAAAAGGGTTGATGAAAAAGAGAAATAAAAAAAAGGAGCAAAATAAAAGGAACAACTTTTTGAGAACGAGGGTGTATCTCAGTGTGTAATTACGCCGGGTTCACGTAAGAGCTGTAAACTCAGTTTACTGCAGCAACTTAGTTGCAAGTCCACGTACACACCAGCCGTTTGTAGGACCAGGGAAGGAGTGGAGGAAGAGAGAGAAGTAAGTAGTAAAAAGTAACTAAGTTTCCTACCACCCTTTTTCGGGAAGGTGGAGTTTGAGGCCACCCCTCGACTCGCCCTTCATTTTCTTTCCTTACTTTTCAAATTCTAATCATCGAAGGGTCAGATGAAGCGAGGGAATGAAGAGCCTCTGAAAACTAGTGCTGAGGGGATTCATTTAACGACACGGAACCTCCACTTTTATGTCGCTATTAAACCAGACTCTGATTCGAGACGACACTGTCGGAGGGACAACTAATTATTATTTTCCAAGCACATCTTCTTGCTTTTAGCCGCCAAATGGTTTGCAATGGCAAACAGAAGAATGAGCCATTATGAAAAACAATATCCGGGTCAAATTGGAGTAAGTATAAAAGGGTAAATTAAAAAAACTGTTTCGTTGGTGAAATATATTTTTGTTCTAAAAAAAGTGGGTCAGATTACTTGAGTTTAGGGGGGTCAAAATTGTAAAAAATCTTCAGAAGTAGCAAGTCACCAATTTAAAAAATGTGCTAATAGATATATACTTAGCCATGCTGCGGGACTAACTTTTGAAGCGTATGGACTTTACGCAAGTATACATCCACGATACCCAATAATTCGATCTAGCAAGCAATCAAATGGTCGGCAGTGGGACTATTTCTGTTCTTGAATATTCAGTTTTGCATTGTTGTACTGATGTAGGAAAACTTTCCTGGTTTCCAACATGTCACACTATTAGCACGCTAAGCGGTGGGCTTGAGCGGAGAGAAACGATAAAATCGTATAGAGAAAATAGAACGCCGTTTTCGAGGGTGCTCAAGCCATTGTGGTTTTCGTTAAAGTAATAAGGTTCCACAAGGACCAGCTTGGATCCAATACCCATAGCATCCATGCAAAAATTATTTTTAGTGATTTTTTAATATTGGCCACACACAAATCGTTCACGACTGGTAGTTAGAAAGCTCACTTTAATAGTATTGCGTCAGCCCATAATTTCTGCAGAAATAGGTGAATTTTCGGTACCTATTACTTCTCATGCTCCATTAAAATACAAATCCATTAAAATCAACAGTTTTGAACTTCTCCTTGCCGCTCTTCCACCTCTTGGACATATCTGGGATACTATACTATTATTTTTTATTTTTGTGGGCATGGATGTTGGTTCGTTATTTTCCACCTTGCAGCTCTGTACTGAATGAGATAAGAACTTTACTTGCGCCATGATTAATTGCCACTTTACAGGAATTAATTTAGTGTAAGGTGGCTTTAGAAGCACATGATCCGAAAGTGTCCGTCTCCTCACATTCCAGTCTCCTGTAAAGGTTTTGTGCTGTTCCTACTGCAGTCATTACTACTGTTTTACTTTCAAGTATTAATTTGACTTCTTTATATAGGATCCTAAATATGGTTTTGTGCTGCTAAGCAACTCATGGTTCGAGGAAGAGGACCATACCAATCGGACAACAGCATATAGAGGTGGATTATTCTATGAATTATCCAGTAAGTCTGCCATCAATAGAAATAGATTGAAGGAGGTCGCGTGGTTGTTCGACCTCTCAGCTCCATATTTGTTTTGATATGAACAGCCGGGAGAATACCTACTGGGTAAATGGCGACGGGCAGGCGAGAGCCAGCGACAGAACAGCTGGGTAAAAACACAAGCGTCAAAGTGGGTACACGGATCATTAGGTAGTATCTCGCAAAGAAGGAACTAACTTAATTTCTTGTAGAAGCTCGGAATGTTGTTCGGATTCTGTACTGGCCACAAAATATTTGCTCCACATCTTATGAGCCTGAATTTTTGAGAATGCGGCCTTAGGCTTTCAAGCGATTGCATGTTAGCAAGGAAATTCTTAAAGTTAACGGAAAAGAGTACCTATAGTTTTGGTTATAAATGAAAAAGAATTATTGGGTCAAAAAGAGTATAATAGAGATGTCCTTTTTGACCCCTGATGTGTTCGCCATCAAGTAGCGTGATTACCGAAAGAAATAATTGTCCATCCGACACAGCATACCTACATCTAATTTTACATGCCACAACAAATAATTTTAAATTTAAATAATTTTAAATAATAAATATGTAAATAATTTTGCATAGGTAATAATTTTGTAGTAAATAATAATTTTACATAATAATTTTAAATGTAAATAATTTTACACACCATAACATACATCTATTCATCCGGTCTCCTTCACAAATACAGATGGAAACAAACAGTGCAAGTCAGCCAACGGGGAATGGTACCTTATTCTACATACTCGTAATAAGGTAAACGGCTCATTTTTACCCATTTTGTCTGTCACATGCCTAAAAACGTGTGTCCAATTGGACCGCAGTTTTTTACCCAGCTTGACTATCGCATCCCCTTTATTTACCCAGTGCGTCTATTCCCGAACGGCCCAGGTTTATCGCAAGTAAAAATGCAAAAATTGTGGAAGGTATTTATTTCAGACAACGTTATTCCTTTCCTACGTAATAGCTACGGAACTCAAACAACGTGAGAGAATTGTCAGGGCTGTCAGGTTCTGGGTAGACCGCGGCAAGAAATGATGGATACGAAGGTGTTGCCACATGACGAATTTGAGATAATGGGCAGTCAGGAGGGGAAAAGGTTCGTCATAATGTTGGATTATAATAACCTGTGATGGCGGGGGCGTCTCAATCATTACCGGTGATTGCGACAGAATTACCGGCGATAGGGGCACAAGCAAGATCTCAGAGTCCTAATCACACTTCTGGTCCTGCAGGGAGGCTAGCACCCGGTCCAGACGCCTGTGGTATGCAAGATCCCAGATTGGAAAATTGGAAGCCGGCGAGAGGCCGACGAAAAGCCCGAAACGCTTTGTACGGGGAACAGCTTTAATCACTCGTTCACTATGTATATCTTTGAAATCCAGTGAATCGTATGACCTACTATTCAGAATTCAGAACAATTTGAGAATCGAATCACAACTTTTTGCAATCCAAGTACAGTTGGCGGTCATTATTTCATGATCTTCTCTGCTGTCGGCATATCTAGGCTAAATCCGACGACCACTTACATAGTACATCTTCGTGGTTTTGAAAGGGTTTCACGTATACTTGTGCTCAAAAGAGTTGGAGATGATATCGATATAAATCCATCAACGAGCAAATATGTAAAAGTGTTCTGTACTACTCATCCAAGCCAGTTGCCCGCTTCTTGACTTCACCACTATACAAAGATTTGGGAGACAACAGAAACAGGATATTGCAGGATTGCAAGGTTCCCTAAATCCAGTTGGAATCACTTAGGTTAACATTTTTGTGGCATAGTATTCATTTAAAATAGTGCAATATTTTCTGTCTCCACGACGCGGAGCAATTTATGGGCAAAGCGCTGTTTTGCGTGCTCCGCAGTCTTTATACTCTGTACCCTCGGTTATACCATATAACATTGTCTGCAGGTTATCGTCGCCCTCCATGGATTCCCCAGGTAGTAAACTATATTTAAACCGCTTAAATGGACAGTTTTGTTATTTCCAGTTTGATGGGTTGGCAGTGAAACCGTAAAACCGAATGTAATTGTCGTATATACTACCTGAGAGCCCAGATTGTAAATCGTCTTAGGACCGGCTATAAATGAGATAAAAGATAAATTAACCTTTCCCTTGGAGGGGGCAGTTCCCTTAACTTGTTTATTACCTCGCATTCTCTCAAGACGCCGAGGCCTCCGCTGAGATGCGTGTTTGCGCGGTTTTTCGATACTTTTACAAGGTTAATCCCTATTAAAGAGCCTGAAAATGGGGTAAATGAGGATGCGAGAGTTGGGAAAGTTTTATTATATTTCTCCGGACTCGCTCCTGGGCAGGAGGCTCGTTGGAAGGAGTTGAGCCTGGGTGGTCTTAGAAAACTCCCCTAGATTTCTCTTAACGGTGTGAGTGGAACCCAACTAATTGTTCATACATCGACAGAAACTCAGGAACTTTAGGAACGGGCTCTGCTAACGGGGTTGTTATAAGTTTTACGATGATTCTTATATTGTATGAGTTGGCTAGTCAGGCCTGGAGGAAAGTAGCACTGGAGCTACTGCTTCGGAAGACCATAGAATACAGGTGACATTATTATATTTTATTATATAATATTAATGACTTCACATATTCTGAGGGAGACAGAGATGGGACAGGGAGACATAGGTGTATGTTAACCTATGCGGTAGGTACAGCACGGATCTCCAGCAGTTGTGGCGAACATATTGGGATCAGAAGCGACCAGTGTTTTTGGATAACCGCATAATAAATGCAGACGCTGCCTACTGAACACGGGAATGGGCAGATGTGTCACGAGGGCCTTCAAGAGAGGAACACAGCAAATATGATGCAGCTGCAGTTACAGCAGTAGATGCATCGATGCTCATCCCCTCCACCCTCCCACTCATTCTCTCCAAAATACCCAAAATCTTTATCACAACCACAAGGGAAAAGATCCAAACATTTAATGCATAAACAACATATTTAAATGAAAGATGACTCATTTAAAGAGACCATTACACGGTTGGAGATAATTCTGGCTCAACGGTGCGAATCGAAAATGTACCGTAAAATGAAATAAAGGTAAAGGAGGGGTCAGCCTAGTGGCGCTCCTCAGTAAGTTGGGCTGTTGAGCTATACTATATGCTAGGGTGTAACTCAGTATTAATGCAGTAGGAAGTTAGTAGAGTTGATATGGAGAAATCCGGTTGCGCAAGTTGATTAGTGTTGACAATTACCTCGAGTTGCTAAATTATGTAGTAGATTTGGACAGCGAACAATAGACATTCCTCCAACACGGGAATACTTGAGGCAAATTTCACTCTTGGATTTCTACAATTCGCACACGAGCGCTAATTTTTCTGGATTAACGAGTTAAACATAAATAGGTACCCTAGCAAGCCTTACCTATTATGTTTAAAATAGAATAGCAATTTTAACAGAGTTGGAGGACATACATAACAGGACCTCAAGCGAGGGAAGAATTAAGTAAGGAGTTTTTTAGACTAATCATCAGTTTTCAATTTAATACAGGTAATTTATTTGATTTAAAAGATGGGTAAGTAGGAATGCCAATCAAATACGGATTTGCAGGTTATAAATTACAAGAACATCGACCATCATGTGATTTAGTGGACTACGGCTAACATACCACCACGTTCGAAATCCCCCAACCCTTCTTACATCATACTTTACAACGCAAGAGCTAAGACCATGTTGAACCTAAGCGCAACCGAGCCAAAAAGGATCACTCTATTCCAACAAAAACTAAATTGTTTGACGGATCGCGGGAACGAACCAGTTGAAACTTACTGGGGCGGGTTCGCGCGATTTAACACCGACACTTACGCCGCGTATAATCACCACAAAAGGGAGGAGGGTTTGTTATATGTAAAGAGAAGTTTGTTATATGTAAATATGGTGTACGGGAGGTGTTAAGACCCCGACAACAAATCAGAGGTGCGGGCCTCGGCGGTCGTTGTTGTTGGTCTCTCGCTGCTCCGTCTCTGTACGATGCCCTGACCACGAGATAAAGCGCACCACCTCCATAATCACGTATCAATAGCAAAATGAATAGTATAGACGACCTAGTCAAACAGCATGACTACTTGATCGAATTTTCGAATCATTTACACATATTTTCCCCTTCAAACGTACCTTATCTAACATTTTCCACAGTTTTTCCCTAAAAATCCATATTCACGGGTCCTTTTCGCTCACGAACTTTTTAAACCACCAAACAAGAATTTTTTGTTGGGTAAATTACCACAAAATAGGTACCTAGTATGTTTGATGCATGTACTGAATTTATTACCATTTTGCACAAATTTCTGAAGTTTCATTTTACCCCTACAACGGGGAATCATAAAATAATAAAACCGCTCTCCTTAGACCTAAAAGCAAATCCTGATATACGCCCAACAGTGGCTATTCTATTGTGATTGCGTGTGGGGTCTTGAAAGTGTTTTGACCGGGACGAAGGGCTGGTTGGTGGCGAGGAGGGGACTGGGGGTTGAAACCACAGGTGCTGGCTACTGCATCCACGATAACGACCGCTTTACAGAATTATGCCCATCATATGTGGCCGGTTATGGCCCATCGCTGACCATTACAAACAGCCCCATCCATTCCATCAGGGGAGTATACATATAGATATCGCCCGACTTTATTTTTATATTTACATTATCCATCTCTCTCTTCGTTTCCTCCCCTCGTGTCAGGATAAACTGATTGCTGAACATAATGGGACAGTTATTTTCAATCCATTCGTAACACATGTATTCCGGTTCTTTACGCATCCAAGCCCCGAATCACGTATTCAATCCTGTTTATCGAGACGAAAATGAGTTTTACGCCCATGTTCAGAAACCATCAATGTATTTTTTAGGTAAATTATCCGAGAGGCTAAGTTTGTCTCCTCACTCCAACAAGCTCCCCACTCACTAAGCTACTGCAATTATAGGTCTCAAAATTTGAGTACGTACCTACAAGAATTTTTGACACTTAATTTCATACCATACTAATGTAATTCAAAGCATCCCTATCATTTGTAAAAATGCTCACATAAGATTCCGTATCGTTAGGTAGCTATTTCAGACATTCTTTAGATTATCATTAGGTAGTTACCTAAAGAAGCAGAGACTTGAGCAAGAAATCTATATGATTAATTTAGTCAACTTTGGTGCTGTATAGGTATAATAATACTTGAATCATTGGAGCGAATAACATTGAAGAGATGAAGCAACACATACCTTTACATTCACTTTCTGTTACCCACCTGTTTCAAAGTTAACTACTTCTCGCATGGAAAATTGGTAACTACCACCTACTCAAGGGTTTCAAATGGCTCAAAATCCGATTTTGAGGCCGAAAATTTACTCAATCGCACCATATTATCTCAAACACGTGTCTATAAAAAAAATGTCCCGGAAATATTACTCACTGGATTACTCAATGGATTAGGTTACTCACTGATGTCGACGCGTAACTGTAAAACCCAACTCTGTAAAACCCAATCAAAACGCCTTCAAAACTTAGGAACCGTCCAAGTCCGAGTAATACCTACGTGCCAAGTAGTACTCTGGCATTCATGTTCGGGTCGTTAGGGATTCGTTATTGGTATTTTTGGTGCTATTGTAGTGCCTAGTAAGTTTGGCTTAAGAATCGAAGTTTAGGAAAAACCCATCATTTCGCTGTTCGCAAAGACTTCATAAACCTTGGGTCCTGAAAACACCGTAAGAGTCATAATATTACCTACATGTTGATTTCATCCAAATTTGCGAATGATTCGTACAGCAAAGTTTTCCATTTATAAATCACTCGATACGATCGTAGTATGCAAAACGTATTATCCAAATGGCTGTACAACGCGGAGCAATAATAAAGTGGCGCCTTTATTTCACTTGTGAAGAAAGATAATTATTTTTTCAAGTGTTTTGGTGACTTTACCGGCTCGATCGCGATTAAATGCCGTTGTAAGAGGTCAAGTACGCCAGCGCCCCTTTTCTCCTCAACGCGGTTTTTATGCTAATAAACTCACGAAACTCCTAACCAGAACTAAAAGGAAAGCTAACGATAAAGTACCCCGGCTGGATATAACGTTGTGATATGGCCCTTAAACGGAATAGAAATTCTAGTTGAAAGTGTATAATTACCATCGGAGCTGAAACGGAATTTATTGCGGTCAATTAACCTCGGTTAGTATAGTCGTTAAGGTTCTTAGGTCAACATACCACTCCGGAGGTCGGCTACCTACGAGTGATTATGTTATAAACCAGAGGAATAAAAATTAAATTGAAGAAGACGATAAATACGTTAATGATGGAGAAGAACGAGTTATTTCTAAATCTCTTCATGACAAGCTTCTCAAAGCAAAGTACACACAGTAATGCAGCATATACTATTAATTTTAGCTAGGTACATACTCGTATTATGATCAAAAGGCAACAACTTTAGAACAACAATTTATCAATGACCGAAATTACTTATTTTACGCACATGCACTGCAGAAAAGAGGATCAAATCATTTTAGTCCTCGAAATCATAGTCTCGTTATTATTTTCCGCGAGCCTTCCCACTCTATTAGCTACGTAAAAGAAACCTTATACGCACTAGCAGTTTTATACATCACGATATTAACACAAACTATTAATCTAGTATCTAATATAATTGTAGTGGTAACCGACAGAAATAAATTTGTTATCGTCCAGACCAATACAAAGATAGTGTGAAGAAAGAAGAAACACGCCTGGGCGTAACCAGAAACAATCAGCATGGCAAAATTGTCACTATCTCAACACAAACGAGCAAAACCTAGACATTTACATGATTTTTTTTCTCTCTCGAGTAGGTAGGTACATGGGAAATTAGGAAAACACCAGGAAATGTATGGGAATCTATCAATTTCACATTCGCACTTACCACAGTCTCATGCGTGTTATTCTTCATCTGCCGCTTAGCGAATGAATGAGAAGAACGAAAAGCAGGCAGATGAAGGTAATGCATATGCAATCATGTGGGCTCAAATTGGTTGAATTAGATAATAAAGCATACATTTATTTAATGCGCTCGATATAAAACGAACAGCAAATTTTGAGGGGGTTAAAATAGTAGATAATACCCCTGAATTGAGACGGGCATATGAACATGGCAAGAATAGAAATTAAGAACGAAAATGTCAATAAGGCGCATTCTCAACTACTACTCATTAGAATTTCCAACGGGAAAATCGTTTCCCTAACAAGAATAATTGAGGTCATTGGAAATTGACAGTTTGAATTTTGCTGACATTATAGCCCACGTCGGTACCTAGGTATTTCCACTAATAATGTATCAAAGTTCTAGTTACGCAGCATGGCCATACGAGTTTTTGGTGTAACCCGCCGACTTACTCGCTATCTAATACAGGCCTAGTTCTGTTTTTATTAATGGTCAGCGATTTTTAACCCATAAAAACTCAAATTTGACTAAAGTTAAATGTTTGAAAAATTTTGGGGCAGGAAAAAAAGTTGGAAGCTGTGACAGTGGTGGTGGACCCTCGAGAGTCCCTCTCCTAGACCAGCGAGATCATCACCGGTTAAGAAAGGATATCGATTAGGCTTCTGCCCAGCGACCCCGTCTACCGGATCAAAAAACTCCTCGAGAACAGCCGCACTCCGCACTTTTACACTCCTGCCCAGATTACACACTTCTGAGTAGCAGAAGTATGAGAGGGAAAAGGGGGAATGAAAAGTACTATGAAGTTCTGGTTCAGGAAACGACATGTGAACAACTTCAAGGTGACTGACCTCCATCGTAATGGTACTACCTCAATAATATTTGCTGGGGGTGAACAACGCTCCTACATACGAGTATTGGCGGATAATGTTGTCAGAGGTTGTTGCCCAGTGAATTGTGCTCATCTGGGCAACCTTTAGGTGATCAACCTCCATAGTTAGGATGGAACAACTATTGGGACTTATTAATTGGGACACGGCATCAATCGCCTTCAAATGAGCTCAGTATATTTTAATTATACTGACGCTTTAAAGGGTGGAAAGGCGGTGGGGAAGCCAATAGATGTATTTATTATCAAAGGGACAGGTTGTTAGTAGAGGAATGCTTCTGGGAAAAAGTCGATGGAGTATGGTAAATTGCTCAGCGCATACTACCAAACCACGCTCTGCTACCATGTGGCAGAGTGTGACAGTGGTGGAGGACCCTCGAGAGTCCCCCTCTTAGACCAGCGAGATTATCACCGGTTAAGAAGTGATAACGATTAGGCTGACGCCCAGCGACCCCGCCTCCACCGGTCCAAAAAACTACTCGAGAACAGCCACACTGTTACAAAGCTAAAGGGATGCTAAAGGCTCGGACACGGATTTACATAGAAAATATTTAGTATTATTCGTATACTAAATATTTTGGAACCGCTGTCATAATAGCGGTTTTTTCAATTTTTTTAAAAAATATTCACCATTAACCTAGAACTTCGGAAAACTCGTTGCACGCCATCTAGATCTTCGAATAGGGCATATTCAACCACCTGGAAGAATGTTCTTAATATCTGGACATTGCAAGAATATAGTCCGCATTGACAACTGGAAGTTGGACACTTGAAATGACCCAATCACTTACCTAAACCCATAACAAAAATCTATTACAAAAGGCAGTAATACGGGTGCATAAATATACCACTTGGAGAACAAGTTTCCATCATGAGATTTGGATGCTTTCTCAATGGATCGATCAAGGGAGTTAGGTATCAACTTACAGAGACTATGATGGGCTAACGATGTTAGTGTTCCATTATTGTAAGCGTCGTCATACCCACAGACTGCTCTCCTCAATTATTCACTTATCATTTCGACTTTTTCCCTCTGTAAGAGCATATAACATAAAAGGGAAAGAGAAGAAACAGCTTAGACAGGTCCTGAAGGAATTGAATTAGGAGGGATGTGGCTCCCTGAGCCCAAAAACCTCTTGCACCTTGGTAGGCGTTGAATAATGAAATCCACGTCATAAAACTGGACTGTGGGAGTCATAAAAGGCCTGAAGTAAGATGACGGTGGGATGCTGGGGGATGCCGCGCCCGGGGACAGGAGAGGGTAATAGGCCATGTGAACTGTTATTGTCCGAGTTGGGCTGTAGGGTCAGAGGTCATCGAGTGAGGGTAGTGGAAGATATCACGAATTATTCATGCCCTATGACTTTTCCACCCCTTAGTTTAGTGACCTTGGCTGCCCCCTCGACTCCCAAGTCTCAATATTATCGTTCCCTTTTTCCTCTTTTATTTCGGGAGAGTTCCTTTCAAAAGGCCGGTTGATCTGAGATCCCCTCCACAGGCTATTCCTAGTGATAAGAACTTTATATTGTTAAGGGACAATTTTAAAGCCCACATAGGGTCAAACCAGGGCCATTGCAATTGTAATGAGGTTTGATCTCAGTCGATGATATCAACTTTTTTTTAAATATGAAATTGTTTTTATAGTCGAAAAAACATGTTATCTGCATTTGAATGATTCAAAATAAGCATTTTGGAGCGGTTTCAAACTCAAAGTTATTTACTCTTTACTCCCCTTTTTTTAGCGAATTAACCGAATGAGCGAATTTTCGAAGTAACGGTGACCATATTTTCCGACACGAAAAGAAGGACCACTGGAAGAAAATTTTGTAGATCATTATCGATTCGAGGAGTAATAAAGTAAAGGAACGCAAATAATACAACTTGACATGGGGGGGGGGGGGGGGGGGGGGCTGTCTTTAAACATGATCAATTTAAAACGCTGCAAATTATTACATAACGGTGTATTATTTCCCTGTATAGATGCCCCTTCTGCGTAGACCACTGTTTTCTTTGGTCAATACCCTCGAGCTCCCCCCAGGAAAGCCCTAAATCGAGTACTGGAGCTAGCCCGTGAATTAGTTTCACAAAAATGCGCGGGATTCAAGAATTCGAATTCTATCACTAACTATTTGTTGCTATTCATGAAGCATAACGTTTGTTCATGTTACAAAAGTACCTACCTATCAAAAAAATTCAAAATAACCATCATTCTTCAAATGAAATAATATCTCTGAAAAACCAACTCGATTTCATAGCCATGTGTGGTCATAATCAGGTAATCACTGGCGATGATATCTGGACTGGATATATAGCGTTTCATTCACGGTCATGTTGGCGATGCTTTTCGATGCAAACGAACGGTTGGTTGGTCTCCGGGTGGTCTCAAAAAATTCTTTAGTTCGAGATGAATTTAAAAAGGTTTAAAAAAACCCTAAACCCTTCTGTTGACAGTTTTCAAACTGTGGCGTTCGGGAAATTTCAACACCAGATTTTTCACCCCTTAGAGATGACTGACATTAATACCGAGCTTCGCGGACCAGCTAGACCCCAAATGGGACCTAGAAGCCAAATTGCATTAATTTTAATTTTGGGTAGTGGTAACTAAGGAAAGGGCGAAGTACGGGGTATGGACAGATTTTTTCCCCATTTTCGGATTCTACGTACCTCGAAACGGAAAACACCAATGGGGGGGGGGATCATTTTTTTTCTTTCTCCCATGCTCGACTCCAAAGGTTCATTGTTGAAAATAATAAACCAAAAATCTAAATAAATAAAAAACTTTTTTGAATTGTCATTATCACCTGCTCAGCTGACTAATTTTTAAGCTTATCTACCTGTTTCGGGAAGCCTAACTTTATGGTATTAATCATTTTAGCTACTGATAAGATGTTAGCTTTCTATTCCCCATCTAAAGGGACGTCCCGTTAAATTTTATATTAAAAGGAAACCAAAAAAAGTTATGTTACTACCTTTAGCTAATTTTCATTTATGTTCATGTGAGAATGGTCCTTTGGAAGGAATGTTTTAAAAAGAAGTACATTTAGACGTTTTCCCAAGGGGTCTGAAGGACAGCAGGGAGGGTTAAAAAGTAGTACCTTCCTTCTAAAAGAGGGACATCTGGTCAACCTACCTATAATTGAACTTTCGACATTGTTTGGCACACAAATTTAATTATTACTGGTTTTTCACCTTTTTCCGACGATGTCTGTGAGCTTTTTCAGCGACAGCAACAGTTTTTGACCAAAGAAAGCTCAACTTTACCACTAGTTGCTCACGTGTTAAATTTTCGCTCGCTGGTTTCCTTCAATCTAAAACGAAATACTTAAATGTAAAAAACTTGTAAATGTCGCGAAAATGGTACCGTTATATATAACATATACGCAATGTAAATTTGACGGTTAACGGATGATACCTACAGTAAACTTTCGATTAACCATCATGGTCGGGGCTCAAGGTTTGTTGGATAATCGAAAAAGTTGGATAATCGATAGGTTAGTTTATGTATGTATTTAAAAAAGATACCAAAAAATATTTACATAGATAACCGAAGTCAGGGGTCAGGGATTTTCGTTTGTGAAAAAATTAGTGATTTTTTTCTGGGTTTGAGAGGAAAGTCTTCCCTGCGCAGCGACATCCCTCCATTTCCTCATAACACATATGTCGGCCAATGTAGCTGTGTCTTGGTGCTCCTCAAAAGAAAGGGCTCTCTTTTTTTTCGGGTTGAGACATCGTGAAAAACAGATACAGCGGCACTAGAGACTTGGGTGTGGACTGCACCGAATGACGAGTGAGACTAATCAGATGATTGTGGATATCACGCGAAAGTGTTTTCATATTGTTTAAATATCGAGCCCAAAGAGTAAGGTACACAACGGTTGGTTAATCGATCGGAAGGAACGATTTCCTACGAACATGTGTGGTTAATCGAATGCCGATTTTGTGATGGATAATCGAATTGTTGGATAATCGGAAGTTGGTTAATCGAAAGTTTACTGTAATTAAATTTACTGGTTAATTAGGTTTGAAGTGATTTTCAATTGACTTTACATCCCTGAAATTTACTCGTATAATGACAGCAACTTGTAGCAATGGCAACAATTTGTGATGGGTGGGTAACTAGGGCTTGTATGACGAAAGATCCCCCCCCCCCCCCCCCCCCGCCGTGTTTTCAATGATGCCGTCGCCAAGCAGCGGAACAGCCCATGATCTCCCATATCTTCTGAATGAGGGCTACCCAGCCGAAATTGCCCAAAGTGGCGGTCATCCAACTGGGCATGAACGGCCTCTCCAGTCCACCATTTACTTAAGGACCCGGGAGTGTACCCGACGAGATTACATATATGTGAGGGTCATTAGACGTATGAAGGCCAATTAGAAGCGAGAGGGCAAGAGTTCCCACACTCGGATATCTTTGGATATTTTAATTATCTTTGAAGAGGTTATTCGGGAAGGAGCAGTGGACCCGCTTCTTTCCATTGATCGGTGCCCCACGCTGAGCGCCCATTTCTGATCTATGATCTCCTGAGCGTAGGTTGTGCATCGTCTTGAGGTCGTAACGAGGTATTTGAATCACCGATCTCAGAGCCGATCCGCTCGGATCCCTCCCACCCGATTCAGCTCCGGTCGTTATCTTCACCAACCTGCCTCGCGTTGACTTCGACAATCAGATGACCGCCTCTAACAAGACTAAATGAACCTTCAAAATAATCGTAATGAGATTGAAATGAGCAAGATCAAGGCCCACTTTCACCAAACAAATTAACAAGGTTGCTATCAAGTCATGAAGTAGCTAAAATATAATCAATAAATTTGGTAGGTACGCAAATACACGTCCAAGAAAAGGGTAAAGGAACTAATATGTAAGGAAATGATATTTTAGTGATAAACCAAGGACTTTGACCCGTTGAAAAGATACTATTTTGCCATAACATTATTAATAATTGTGCAGGAGAACCTTTTCAGGGGGAAAAAGAAAGAACTCGAAATTTAGAGGTGGGGGTGAGCCCACGGTAGAGGTTCCTCAGGGACAAAGAAAACAAAACTGAGGCTTTCCTCCAAGTTTATTTGAACAGGAAATTAACTCAATCAGAAAAAACAATTATAAAAATAGGGAGCTCCTGCCCAGATAAATTGAAAGTAACATAAATTCTTATTTCGACGGAATCCTTTAACCAACAAACCAATAAAAGGTAGGTACTATTAAATTTGCGAGAAACCTAACTTTAATTCCCTACCTGACGGCCGTAAGTAAAACTAAATTTCCCTTGGCGACGGGGGCAGCCGTCCTCGGCGACGATATTCGTGCCTGGGTGAAGTTTCTTTGGCGACGGGGGCAGCCGTCCTCAGTGACCGATTGTAAAGCTCGATGACGGTACCAGGGTAAGAAACGGTAAAATTTCGAACGGAAAAAAAGTTTTCTTTGGAAAAAAAATCCAACAACCAACAGTTTTCGAGTCTCCCACGTGATGATCCGTAACGCTAGTGTGTGTCCGGTTACCCTTCCGCCTCCCCCAGGATGGTCAACCTTGCAAAACTTTTGGTGACGCGTATATCCATGGTATGTGGAGCGAGTAATGCGGTGGCGGAAGACCGAACTAGCGGTTTGAGGATGCCGCTTCACGGCACACTTGCCATAAAATATAATATTTTACCACCTCAATTTCCCCTTCATCATTGCCTCTGCAACAGGACCGGGCCCCCCTCCCTATTAATTGGCGCCAAAAATATATATATATATATTTTTTTAATTTATGCATTTATTTAACGAAATAAGAAAAATGTTCACAATGTAGCTATGACAAATGCTACTCCCCTCTTTAAGTAAAACTTGCGCTGAGGGGAGGTGTTGTGCTCAAATATGTGTATAGAACAAAATCAATTTCTTTTTTTTCCTTTCTCCTAAATCTACCTATTTGACATATATACAATTTACAAATTTTACAGTCTTACAATTTACCTATATATTCCTTTAATGTAATGTTTTTTAATTTCTAATTTAAATTTATTCTTGCTTTTGAGTGCTCTTAATTTAATCGGCAACTGATTAAAAAGCGTGGAGCCCCTAAAATCATACGCAAGCTGGCCACCCGTCGTTCTTCTGAAAGGAACGACGGGAGGAGGAGGTATATCTAATAGTTCAGTAGAAATCAGTTACCTGTAGCGAACTACAAGAATCGGCAATTTTATTCATTAAAACCGGAGTTCGCTTAGGAAGATTACAATGAACTATTCACAGTAACCGGTTATCAAAATGTGTTTGGTTGTTAAAATATGCTGAATATCCGTACATTTCCCTCGCCTGCCGGTATGTCTGAACTACTACCACAGGCTGGGGAAGTAATCGTCCAGCAGCATCAAAGCAGTGAGTCTCCACATTCTCATCATGCAAAGAAACCAGTCTTTAAAACCCACCTGAATAGTTCTGATAATAAATTTGATATACGTTATTATCAGATTTATAATACCCACCAAATATCAACACCAACAGGTGAAACAAAAGATCTTGTTCATTACCAGCGCTCGGTTTCCCTCTATTCATTTTTAAACCTATGCAGATCATACATACATCTATGGTAGTTGTTATGATAATACCGGTAAATGAAAGTGATTTCCTCAAACATAAAGAAATTTTTTTTAAAAATAAATATTATTTATATAAATGATAAAATGCAGCAGGTAGAGTAAGGAAAAATACAGCGGTCTCACTACTTATTAGCATCCAACCTGTTAATCCAATGTTAAGCGGGATTTGTAATTGAGTGGGTTGCTAATAAGCAGAGGCAACTGTAATCGCCTCAGCAGGGTTAGATTTCAAGAAACTTGGAGTACTTATTGATTGAAAAATGAATTTCAAGCGAAATTCGATGGACGGTACTTATCATTTTCGGCCAACAACTGAGCTCAGCTTCCGTATGAAGGAGGTACCTACTGAATTTGAGAAATGTTGATCATGATATTAGTGATTTGTCGTCAGAGCAGATATTGTATTCGTGAGAAGTGATTTGGCTCTTGTCCCCCAAGTTATAATGCTTTTAACTCACAAGACACATCACACTTGTTTTTGGAATACTCTACCCAGAAAACAATAGGGAGGTGGAATGATCTCAGATTATGCTAAGACCTACCCGTGAGCAACCCCCAAGAACAACCCTAGCCATCAAAAGCACCCTTCGAGCACTCCAGAAATACTTTCAACAGCGAGAAGGTGTTATCTTCCACAAGATCCCCCTCTGGAAAACTCTAGCCCTACCACCGAAGCCAGAACACCAAGAAGTGCCTGCGAAAGTACACACTGATATGTCAGAACCTCTCAATCAGCATCAAAGGAGGATCTTAAAAATTCTCTTGCATTCCAAAAGACCTCATCAATTACCAAAACCTTTCCGAAATATCTTCTGAATGCCCTGAAAACTCAACGGAGTAGAAAATTCGTCAAAAAGGAAAAATCACAGATAGGCTGTTCGCAAAAAATCAACTTTTTAAGTAGGTAACATATAAATAAAGACGACTGAAAATAGAGCGGTCTCAAAATATCATCAATTATATGGGTCATTCTCCCAGAAACCTAGAATTTGAAGTTTTTGAATCTCAAAATTTCCAGGTGCAAATACGTGGCCTCAAAAAATTGGAAGCCGTCCTCTATTGAAATCGAACATACTGTGATACCCAGCAACTCAGAACACAACCTAATTAGCGATTTAAAAAATAATTAAGAAAATAGGCATGTGAGTGAATGAACAATGAAGTGAATGAATGAAAACTGTCAGGTGAGGGAATGAATTATGGGGAGGGAATTTCCGGGGGGGGGGGGGGGGGCCATGAGAAGAGGGTGTAAGTTGAAAACCATTCGTATCTATGAAAGCTATGGTGTAGAAGTAATTTAAAACGAATTTTTACTGCCATGTGTGTCATGACTTCCCAAACTATTCATCGTAGAGCAAAACGGAAAAAACACATTCAATTCAGCATTAAATCCTCTATTTTAAATCGCTAACAAAACACCACCCTTCTACTGAATGTTATCGAACATAAAAGTAGATAAACTATTGAATGCAGCCACATATTCATTCCTACGCTTCAGTATTCATTCACTCGCCACCAGCATGGTGAGTGAATGAAAGGTGAGTGAATGAAGAAAACATGATCAATTTTTGTTTCTCGGATTGGTGATGATTTTATCGAGAAAGAGAAGGGTAGCGTATTTAGAGTTTATCATGGCGCACCCAGACATGGTGCCAGAAAAAAATAATCTAAATTGCTTACCTTGTTGATGAGGGTGAGTGAATGAAGTTCAATTAAAACATGCGCACGCTCAGCTGAACACTTTTTCGCTCGGAGGTCTGTAGGTAACTGGCTGGCTTCTCCGATTGGAGCGAATGATCAGCTGATAAACACGCGTTCGGCCTACAATTCAGTTTCCCGCCAAAATAACGCGCTTCCCGCCATTAGCGAAGAAAATCTACCGAGGTGAGTGAATGAATCAAGAAGCTCGGACACAACCTTGAAAAATCACTGCTGTGATAGTAATTCAGTTAAAAATCTGAACCGGTCGACTTTAGGATCTAGAGGTATCAACGAATCATGTACAATTGTTTTTAACAGCCGAATCAATGTCTATTACCGTCGTAGTGAGAGTTGAAGTAGGGAACTTCCAGTTTGGACAAGGTGAGTGAATGAAAAATTCACTATTCCAAGATTTTTTAAGAGTACCTAGAATTATTCTAATATTTCCACTAGATACTGATATTAAAGCACACACTATCTTGTTTTTTATGCATTTTTTTTAGAACCATAAATGCAACACAAAAGGCACAAAGTCTTCTGGACAGCGATTTTAGGTTTCTGGGAGAATGACCCATATATATTAGGATTATTGGGATTATTAGGTACCTACCTATTCCAGAGGTGAGAGGGAGCGATTAGGAATATGGAGCCTAAGCTATAGCTCGAGCTTCACCGAACGTACCTACGTATAACAGTAACTATCTCCCGCTCACTATCAGCCTGACCCTCACCTTGGTCTTCGGTTGCAGGCCACTTAGTGGTTTTTAGCAAGACGAAAGGGTTATCTCTCCGACCCAAGACTTTGAGAGAGAGGACTATCTCTACAATAATTAACAACAGACCGCAGCGTGGGTGGTCCTCTCAACCAGCCCCCGAAGTCGATGCTTTACACTTTACGCAGTATCAGCTTGTTCAGATTAGCGCACAGTTTCAATATGAGCCCTCTTATTGGTTCTGCAGGCAGTTCACCACTTACATGAAATAAAAGCCTGGGGTTTCTCTACAGCGATCAGTCGAAATGGAGTGATGAAGGAGTTAAGTAATTATATTGCTGATGACTCTCCGCCATTAACAAAAAACATGTGAGCGAACAGCCTATATGGATAGGGAGTCAATAAGGCCCTACTATGGATAGGGAGTCAATAAGGCCCTACTATGGATAGGGAGTCAATACGGCCGCCTCTGCCATCACTGTTTCAGCACTGACATGAATATTATACGCGGTAGTTCAAAAAATATTTCGAAAAGGGTATTTAATGTGGGATGGAATACTTTCAACCCGATGATAGAAGAGCAAATCACAAATTATTAATTTTTTAACCACAAGGTACCTACAATTTATGATGTGTATATAGTCACGCACCGATAATGGTGCGAATATTGGTGGTTCGAATATTTGAAGCCGAACACAATAATTATATTTTTTTTAAATGCCGCAAAGCCCTTGTCACATGGGTTTATTATTCTCGACTGAATACGGCACGACTGGGACCTCAGTGAAGAGACCCACATTTTTAGACGGTTTTAAACTCCAATATTAGGTTGCTTTATCAGTGAACTTTGCCACTGTATTGTCTTTATTCACCTGTTAATACTATCTCCTGTGTTATTATACAAATATCTGGTGATTACAGCCATTTTCACAGGTTTTTTGGCCCATGAACATTGCATTTTGAGAGTTAAAAATTGGTTAGAAACTCAATCCTTAATTCAGTGGTCAAAATCAACTTCACATTCAGTCTCCTAAAAAACATGGAAAACGATACCTCACCAGCTTAAGTTCACTAAAACTCAAAAATACCTAATTTTGCACCCATAACAATAGGTGTTTTCCGATCGGGCTGCCGAGATAGGGGACACAACTAGGGCCCGAATGTGCGAAAGGACGATTTTTGTAGACCGAAAGTCAAGGTACGAGTAGATATCGATGACACGGCGGACGGACATTGCATTTTCGGAATCTACACACGTTAAAACGTAAAACACGTGAGGGGGTGTTCCAAAAAAATACATATAGGTTTATTATTCACAGAATAACAAACCAAAAGGAAACCGTCGAGGATATTTCAATGACTGTAACTCATTCGAATTACATTGATTGAGACTACAACAGTTCGACCTGGAGGAGGCTGAGAACTCCAATAACGAGCTTATTTATGGAACTAGCGTGATGTTAACACATCTCCACACGAGAGGCGCTCAGCTATGCCTGAATAGACTTTTACGGTACTCCAACACGTAAACCTCTGAAGCAGCTGTTGGTAGGCCTATTTCGGAGGAAGTAAAAATAATAAGATAGTGAAGCAATTTATTAACTAATTAGTATTATCTATTAGTGATACGGATGCCAGTATTTTAAAATTTTGTACAACGCGCATCTTTACATTCTGTCTGTAGAATGTGGGTTTATTGATAACTATATTATAGTGTTCACATGATAGGAATACGGAAAGTAAGAGCTAGAACATCTCTGTGCCTTCCACGGGATATTGGTCATTCGGGTTAATGAAATATAACCAAAACCCGTAGCGAAGCGTCCCAAAGTTGGGTATCCGAGAACTTCCTGTTACGGGATACATTTATTAATTTATAAATGAAAATCAATCAAACCTCCTAAAGACATGGCTTTAATTCATTGTTTTACTTCTTAGGTACACTAAACTACAGTTACCCGATTTCGATTTCCTACGAATTACATACTCTTAGCGTGTCTTACAGCTTGAACCACAAATTAAGAGCATGGACTCCGGATTGAGATTTGCTTGAAGGCAACTGCGTGCTACAGCGTAATCGAATTGCCGAAGTATCGAATGGCCAAAAGTGACACTGATTTGTTTAATTATTTTTTTGTTGAGGCCATTTCAACGTGCAAATTAACAACATTTGTTAGAAATTATCAATTTATAATTACTCTAACATTGATAATTATTCTATTGTTGATTATTAATATTATTGATTCTGTATTGGGGAATATAGAATTGTACATAATAGAAGTTCTATATGTGACGACGTTTTGTCATTTGACCCCGGGTTGCGCGGTTGTGTCCCACACCTAACGATCCATTTTTCCCGGCAAGTTCTAGAACGGCCCCACAACGATCGATCTCGTTACTCTGTACACTGGAATTCATTGAAAGAGCGATTTTGCGCGTCGGGCCGATGATTCGATAAGGTCCCTGAGAAATGACTCGAACTCGGAAATAATATTGCGTCCCCTCCCGCCCGTGCACCTGTAAACATTAGATTGTGCCGGCAATAAAACGCGGAGGCGAGGGCGATACTTGTACAAAAGGCGTTTTTGCATCGCCGTCAACTTTCGATTTTGAAGTTTCGAAGGTGATCGAACCCACCAAAAAGATCATGTCTAGACGGACGCATTACGGCCCCCTTTTTTTTACGAATTTTCAAGGAGATCCTCGAAGCGAATGTTTGAGGATAATATTGACCACCGCGGAATCACGTATGAGTCGAGGCATTAAAATTCTTTACCCTCTCAGCAGACGGTTCGCTCCGGTTTTTTTACGATTTGCCGGTAAATCGAGACACTTTCTGACTGCGAGTTGCATCTACCTTTTCAATAAAAGAAAAAAGGAAATATTTTTATGGAGGCGGATGCATTTATCGCTCCGCTTTCAAGGAAGTGTTTGATTCGAGGGTTTCGAGCCGTTTCATTTCGTTTAAGTTTCGTTCTTACTTTCTTGTAGTATAACCGCGTTATTTTCGTTTATTATTCTGTGAATAATACACCTATGTAATCGCTCAGCAAAAAATTTTTATAACACCCCCTCAAAATTTTTTCTTTTCCGTTTCAAGGTACGTAGATTCCAAAAATGCAATGTCCGTCCGCCGTACGCCGTCCGCCGTCCGCCGTATCACGTGTACAGGCTTCATTTTCGGTCTAAAAAAGTCGTTCTTTCGCACACATGCTCCATTTGGGCCCTAGTTGTGTCCCGAAACTTTTCAGCCCGATCGGAATATACCCAGGGGTGTTATGAGTGAAAATGTGTGTAAAAATAAGTACTTTTTGCGTTTTAGCAACATGTTGGTAACATGAGCTTTTAAGGTATCGTTTTTCATGTTTTTGGGGACGAGAAGACCGAATATGAAGTCGATTTTGACCAAAGAATAGAAAATTGAGGTTCTACCAGATGTTCAGCTCCCGAAATTGATTTTTTATGAGTCAAAAACCTGGAAAACTGTCTGAAATCACCATCAATTTGTATAATAACACTGGAAAAAGTGTCAACCGGTGGATCAAGACGATTAAATGGTACTATCAATGATCAGAGATAATTTATTTTTAAAAAAAGGAACGTACTTTATTCGAGTTTTGGGGGCCAAAATTGGTGGAAACCACCAGAGATAGCTATTTCAATTATTTTATATGAAAGAAACAATAAATAAACAGCCAACATCTCTGTAGGTAGGTATGTCCAATGGAATAATAAACCCATGTGACAAGGACTTTGCAGCGTTTTATAATAATATTCAATCACCGTATCACCTCATCTATCTGGTATTCAAAAATGTCAAACCATAGGTACCTATTACTTAGGTAAATTGGTAGGTACATTTTCGAATCGAGCTGATTCGATTTGGTTTGATCTTCAAAAAATTAAGAATATTAACGGAATTCAAGTATATCGAACAAACTGTAAAAACTAGAACCTTTGCACGGTGTATTACTCGATATCTCGATAAGGACCACAAAATAAACCTTCCAGTTCCGCGTTACATTTGCGAAAATGCATACAAGTATTTGCTCACCGTTCTTAGAGTGAAATTGATAAACGAAATATGTACATTAGAAATAGAAACATCTTTATTGTACGTAGGAAATGCTTCCCTTAGTTTTTTTTTTTTTTTAAGTAGTCGATATATTTGTTATATCAGTAACATAACAACTGAGCTTAGCCCATCGAGTTAGTTTGCTATAATATTATTCAACTGTTTGTAGAGTAACTCTACAAACTTGTTTTTAGCCCAGTGGCTGTAACTCAAGAGAACACTCACATCACAACTGTCACTTGTCACATTGTCACATCACAAGATCGAAAGGTTTTGTTCTATCAAGCCGCCGGGTGGCGTTGCTGTTGTCTAGGAGTCGAAGAACTTCCGGGTTCATGTGTTCATGAAGCCGCTGTTCGTATTTAATCGCATGTTGCTTGGCCACTTCGCTGACGGATTCCATGTTGAGGTCTCGATGGAGGTCATAATTTCTGATGTACCAAGGGGCGTTGACAATACTCCTCAGTACCTTATTCTGAAAAGTTTGTATAATCTTGCTGTTTGCCTTTTAGTACAGCCCCAGAGCTGGATACCATAAGTCCACACAGGTTTTAGGATTTGCTTGTAGATTAGCAATTTGTTGTGTACAGATAGTTCAGAATATCTGCTAGCAACCAGTACATTTTTTTGAACTTTATATTACACTAATCCCTCTTAGTGTACAAACAATTTCATTTGAGTAGATACATATTTGATAATCATTGTAATAATGAAATTTGGGTAGTACAACATAGGAAGTTTTTCAACAGCTAAGGCGCGAATTTCCAAAGTTGGTATAATCTTTTTTTTTAAAGGGATTTAAAACTCAAAACTGACACATCTATTTTGGGGAAAAATATTTTTGTGCACTGAAATAATCTTTTCATGTCCCGAGTCGTCAGTCTCACCCTAGCTATTTTAATAAATTGTTGAGACCCTTACAAACTCAAATTTGACTCACTATTAATTCTTGATATATTAGCACATCATTTTGTATTTAGTTAGTCATAACATTTTGGCAAAATTAGGAATTTTTGTATCCGAAAGGACACATCTATGTATTTAAATGTAGGTAGCGGGTTGGATAGCAAATGGTCCCGTTTCCAGATCATGGAAATCGTTCCGTCTGCGCATGCGCAAACGTGAAATACTTGAAACGCCCGTAACTACTTTAAATATCGTTGAAATAAGCTCAGATTTGGTGGGTCGATCAAGAATAACTCTTTGATAGTTCCATAAGAATTTCATTCCTCTGCGCATGCGCGAATATGAAATGTTGCCCGTTTCCTTGTAGCGTTCTAACTACGCGAAAAATAGTCGTAGAGCGCTGAAATTTGGAGGGTACACGCTGGTTGGATCGCAAATGGTCCCGTTTCCAGATCATGGAAATCGTTCCGTCTGCGCATGCGCAAACGTGAAATACTTGAAACGCCCGTAACTACTTTAAATATCGTTGAAAAAAGCTCAGATTTGGTGGGTCGATCAAGAATAACTCTTTGATAGTTCCATAAGAATTTCATTCCTCTGCGCATGCACGAATATGAAATGTTGCCCGTTTCCTTGTAACGTGCTAACTACGCGAAAAATAGTCGTAGAGAGCTGAAATTTTGAGGGTACACGTGGGTTGGATCGCAGATGGTCCCGTATCAAAATGAACCTACCCAACTAGTCTATACGTTCATGTGATTCAAGTGAGGAAGCTATACTCCCTACTCGAATTGGCAGCCTTTTTTTGTCCCGAAGTGCTGCCCTTATTTCACCAGGATGACTTCCTGCCACAGTAGCTTTTGCCCCAGGCGGGCCCACGGGCCCCAACGCCCTTCTCTCGCACGGTCCTCACTCCACCAACGCCTCTCCCTAATGTGTGTGATGTTCAATCCAAACAACACCCAGCTCTGCCCACCTGACCACTGCCCCCTCGGGGCATCACATCCTTTACCCGGCGCCTGCCTCCTAATAGTAGTAGATCGGAGATGCCGATCTCTCCGTTACCTCGCCGAGTCCACACAATCAATTTGAATATCCTTGCACTAATGAATGTTTCAATCGCGGTCTCGGAAATTTGTATTTTATCGCCAATGTTACGGACTTGTTCGCTAATTGTATTTTCATTTCCATCTGAAATGCGGTCCCTTGCGTTATGACAACACTAACCAATAATACGATACTGTTTGAAAGTTATGTAGTTTTTCTATGGGGAGAGATTGTACTGTTTCAGTAATTTATGGTCGGCTGAAGGCCACATAAAAAACAGTTAAATATTCCAAGTTTTCTCTTATTTCCAGAACTCTAATTTAAATAACTTCCATATGCATATTAAGTAACTCGCTTGAAAATACTTGTTATTTTTAATAGGAGAATTCATTTTCATTTCATTCCTCGTGACATTCCTTTATTATGTTATCCTTGTGTTTAATCATGGTTATTGAGATGACTGAGTAAAAACCTACTCAAGTACCTACGGCAGAACTAAACAATTTGTACCAAAGACGAATTTGATAGTTTTTTAGTTTCCATGATAACTTAGTAAATATATCTTGTACATCACGATTTTTTCCCACATGGTTTTAAAACGCCCGTGAATGATCTTGTGGTACTTATCAACAGTAGGTACTTATGACCGGTCTAGGAGGGCATATCCTTATTATTTAGAATAGAACAGAATATTTTTATTCAGAACATTTACATGTACAAAAGTAGGTAAATACAGTAAAGGGAAATAGAGTCTCCTCGTTCCTATCGCACGCTGCTCGATATAATTACCTATTAGGCTTTGTCCATGGGTCGAGCTAAATTCCTTCAGGTTCTCGTGGTATAGGTAATGATTATTCCTACGTAATAAAATTATTCCTCGTAATAAAATCATAACTTAAAATCTAAAACATTTTCATACTGTAACTTATCAGCCCATACATTTTTGATGCACGATTAAATCTATTCAGTAAAATAACTCCCATTTTTTTAAATTGGTTTATGTGGCGCTTTCAACTACAAGGTCATGGGCACCACAACATTATATAGAGGTAAGAAGTTAGAGAATACAACAGTTTTTAATACCACAAACAGTTCGTTTAATCAAGTTATTTAAATTCACTCGTCCATTTCCTCTGGCGCTTCGGGACATACCTTGATTTTTTACTCATTGGATAAGTAGGTGGTGTATTACTGTGTGTATTGTCATAAAATGCGTTCTTAAATAAAATAACTTAGCTAGAGCTTTTCATTAAAATATTTAAAATTTATTGGATGGTCTACAGATATTTCAACTTTTCTCTGAATGTCTTCTAATGGATCACGATCCATTCTATTTATGACCTTCAGCCCCCCCCCCCCCCCCCAATAAATCACTATACAGAAAAATGAAGCTAAAAATAAGGTCAACCTGACCTAACTGAGACACCATGACATTTATCAGGACCGGTAAAGAAAAGCAACAACCTGGCTTTGTTTGCTAGTTACCTACTAGGAGATGAGATCTGAACTTATTAGGGGATGACCGTCCCCGAGGAGGGGTAAGGACGGTGAATATAGCATTAAAATGATAATACTGTAGGAAGGCTCAACCCTCAAAAGATGATTGCATCCTTGTAACCCATTTGAGGCGACGGTGGAAGGGTTGTTGCTAAACGCCCGACTCCCTACCAACTTCTCCTTTGTAGTAAGTAGTTATGTGTCACCAATGCTAATGCTCGGGAAACCCCCAAGAGGCACAGCTATTTCGCTAAGATTGATCCCCCTTGAATATGATTATGCGAGCTGATAAGTCGTAGTCTTCCTTCCCTCTTGCTCCTTCGCTTTCATTATCTTGGTGTATTTCCCTTTCGTCTTAATATTGTCAGACCTTTTTGGTTGAGTTTCCGGACTAAGGAAATGGAACCTATGCGACGACGGGGATGCAGATCCTCATCACAAAAAGGGGGTGGGAACTGTGAACGGTTCCAAAATTAGGGGTGTCACGCCAGTCCACTGCCTACTTATTACTCGTAGATGGAGTGAGAAGCAATCAATTTCAAGAATTATTTCGCGCTCTTTAAAACATAAACTTACTGATGTAATTTTTTTACAAACACAAATTAAATAGGGATAGTTGAATTAGTTTAAATAAAGTCCAAATATGTAATAACAATGTATGTATCGTAGTACAATCTGTTGGTAGTTTTATGAACTACTACTTGAGGGTGCATCACACATGGGAAACAACACGACCCGAGATAGCTTTTTTATTTTCTGTGAAACAATGACTCGCCCAGTTTTTCCACTGTTCCCTTCAAATGACAGAGAAAAAAAATCATTATTTTGTTGTTGTTGGAGGCGTTTATTTAGCAGAACTCCATAACTAGACATTTTTGGAGGATAAATCAATCAAGTACATCAGTTCTACATCAATTCATAATGAACTAAGTACCTACCTATATGTATATTATGTTATTTCACTTAGACGCCATCTTCTTTCAAACTAAAACTGACTTCCAAAAAGCAACTATACACAGAGTGACGGTTGATATGAGATACGTTTCTAGTCTGAAGTTTGTGACGTAAGTTGTTCGTGATTTACCTTGGTTGTTTTAGTTTATGTAACCTGAAGATGGCGTCACACTTCACATTTATTATGTAGTTCATCTTGAACTGATGCATAACTCAAGTAATTAATAAATTAACCAGCTAACTACCAGGAGCTATAGGATGAGGTGTCCCTTGGCCTCCCTTACAAGAGCCCTCCACCCAGACCGATCCTGTGCCTTTTGCTTCGCCAGGGTCGCACATTCGTTAGCTGCAGGTCCCTTTCCACATCATCCATCCATCTGTTCCTTGGGCGCCCCTGTCTTCTTCTTTCAATCCTGTGCCTCCATATCATCTTTGGGGGTCTATCATCAGGCATTCTTACAAGGTGTACAAGCCATCGAAACCGATTAGCTTTTATGAAGCGTATAATATCTTTATTTTCAAGGATTCTTTGGATCTCGGCATTGTTCCTTATTCTCCATCGGCCACCTTCATAAACTGCGCCAAATATTCTTCTCACGACCTTTCTTTCGAAAATATTCTCAGCATGTTTGTGCCAGCACTAGTAAGCGTCCATGATTCAGCCCCATAGCAAACCACCTGTCTCACCAGCTCCGTATACAACTTCATTTTTAAGGTCAATATCAAAACAGTTTGATAACCAGTTTGATATTGGTGTGGAATGCTCGGTTTCCCAGAATGATACTACGCTCAATTTCTGAGGACATGCTATTTGTACTGGTCACTGTTGTTCCCAAGTATCACGTAAAAATATTCACCTCCTCGAATTTGTAACCCCATACATCCAGAAAACTGAGTCATGGTCGAAACTGGGATCTGAGCTCATGAAGAGGTATTTCGTTTTATCCTGATTGATTCATAACCCCATTTTGCGCCCTTCTTTGTCAAGGGTCTCGGACTAGTTCCCTCAGTTCCCTCTTGTTCCTGGCTAATACAGCTATATCGTCAGCGTAAGCACTGATTTGCCACATCTTGTTGACAATGGTTCCTTTGCTGTCTACTTCCTTCCTGTAACGCCAAATTGAACAGGGTTGCTGAGAGACCGTCTCCTTGTCATACACCCAGTAAAATCCTCCCCACACTTACCAGCTATCTTTACCTTTGCGCTGGTTTTCCTGGTACTTAATACACCAACGAAAATAAACAAAGAAGAAATTGTTACTTAGTTTACGGAAATTGCAGTTTAAAATATCAAAGCGCTGAAGAATTATTACACAACTGTTTATTATTTTCGTATTTAGTTACTGCTTCTGCGCAGATCACTGAAATCCTATTAGCGTGGAACCCTGAATTCGTGGGGCCGTTTTTTGCTGTGAATAACCACCCTCCTGCCCATGCACGCACACACACAACCACGCAGAGGCTACAAGAGTCGAAGTAAGCTCTAAACGTTCGGCAATTACAGTTATATAAATATGTATTTTTCCACCGCCCCCGTCAACTGTAACGCGCCATCACGGGCAGAAATGGTTTATTCCAGTTTCGTATTCGAATGTCTTGAAACGCAAACGATCGAATTTTGAGAGTAATTACAATTTGTTTCCTTCATGGTCGATTCCTAAGTTCATTACTGGCATCAATAAACCAAAATGCTTCGCAATTTGCAACACTGCACAATGTGTACCAAGTAGTGTGAAGTAAGAACAGGGTTGTTTAGATGTTCGGTTTCTTCGTATTATAAACCTAAAAATAAAAACGACCGTGAAAGGCTGCACGGCTATTCCATTAATACAGTACTTGTAGTAAAATATGTGTTGAGAAATCCGTGTGAAAAATCACATGTGAAAAGTTTGATTATTCCAGGTCGGTGAAGGTACATACTATATACCGGTATATACTATACATGTATGTGCCTCAAGGTACCTACATACCAGGTTGGTACCTACCGAATATTCAGTATCTAGGAACGTCAAGGATAATCAGACTGCCTGTACATCCGGAAGTTCTGTTTATCATTGAGGCGTCGGAAATTTTTACCATGACTTCTGTAACATCTCTACTATTCCCTGATCGCACACCAAACCGACCTTAAAAAGTCGTTTCAGATTAGAGACGCATGAGGAATTTTAATCAGAAAGTGAAAACGGAAAAAGAAATGAAGCCTATGCAAAAGAAGCGGTCATCGGAGTGATATCACGGCGAGAACTTTAATGAACATCACGAACCACGAGTTCAATTCAGAAAGCTCAGATCAAACAAAGTCAGCCACGGAAAAACCCCTTATAACAGTCGAAGTTCAAAAGGAACCCCTCGCAAGCACTTCATCAGCCAGGGCGTATATTGTCATTTATATCCACTCGCAGTTCTTAACGAGCCTTCAACCCAGGGCCTATGAGTAAAAGGTACGATGTGTTAAATATGACCGTAGAAAACCGCCTCTAGAAACAATAAAGGGCCCGCGCTGGCAAATGTACAGATATGGTCGACCACCGATATGATTCAGGATGCCCGCATGATTAATAAATTAATGATCTCAGTCTTCGACGTAACAAAAGGGTTCTTGTGGATTCTTCCTGTGGGTATTGGAATCATTTTTCAAGATTCCTGAGATATTAGAGGTCGCTCCATGAAGTTACGCGTTAATCAATGATCGTATCTCAAGGTCGAGCGCGTTCCTCCCGAGCACCGGTCGTTGCACTTATAATCTTTGGTATAGTCATGGTTTCCATGACTCAACATTACTGGTGATTCTACTTGGTTATAATCACTCACTAGCTGAATGATCAATGCGTTGCTCATGATATTATTACCTGCACTAATGTTCTTTAATTTTCGGGCTTCTAATTGGTTATACTTATGCTAGGTTGTTGTACAGTGCTGTACTCAGCTATCGAAATAATCGTCACTTATGGTTTCATGTTGATCTACCCTCAACAGTTTTCATAAGATTCATCTCAACTGGACAGTATGCACAATGGATATTTTACAACAATTACGCCTCCTACCTGCACCGTAGCCCTGAACCGGTACAGCACCTATTCCATATCGTTTGGCTAATGGACGTATGTGTGGATGGAAAATTCGTGCATTGATGAAATATTATTTGCTGTTTGCGCTACGTGGCCATGGTTTCCAACAATTTGCTCCTACTCACAGAATCAAAGGCTTTCGCCATGTCCAGCGTTACTAATATACTATTTTTTTCCTTCTCAGTTGAATCATGTCCTTTGTCAAGTGACGCAAAGCTTCATCCACTTCAGTGCCCGATCGGAAACCAAACTTGTTGGAACTGTGAAGCCTCGGTAACTCTTTTCACTATTTCCCCAGCAAATTTGACTCACAACAAACTAAAAAAGCAAGTTATTTGAAAGATTTGCCCTATCGCCCCAGCCCTTATTCTTGAACTACTCAAAACTACCTGGTTTTTTTAATACGTACAGATAATTGCAAATATATGTGCTCTCGATATAATGATTATTCCGTAAGTTTCATTTAAATCGGACCATCAAAGTGGGTCTGACCTCATCATCCTCTCTATAAAAAAAACCCCTTCGGTCTGATTAACAAAATTTAGATGGTTTCAAATTCAAATTTCAACTAATATTTTCATCATTTCTTGTTTCAGTCAAATCGGACAATCTTAAGTTTAGGCGACATCATTCCGATAATATTTGTAATGTTGTCCCCTCATTCTTGGTAAATAGGCCAATCAACGTCAGAGGTCGGCACATGAAAAGGCCTTCTTCTCCTTCTCAACGGTCGTACAAATAAGAACACATTCAATTATTCACTCATGACGACGGATATTAATGCCAGGCGTTTACAGAGGGCAGAGGGGGAAAGAAGATCTACCCCCCGCGAGCCGATATGTAAATGCAACCCTCAATCCGAAGGGGTTTCGGCCGAAGATGATGAGGCAGTGGAAATAATGATAAAACGAGAAAAATAAAGATAATAATGAGGTCATAAGTCAAAAGGGGGCGATTCGGATGAGAAACCATCCCTTCCTTTGACCGAGGGACTTCGATAACAAACAACGCGCTTAAACTGATCATATTAAAAGTTTCAACAACTAAAGTAGGATTTCAGGCGTTTCCTTTCGGATGTATTAAGCGTTCAACAGAGGATTAGCATAATGAAACAGGTAACGAATATAAACGGTTGGACTGCTCATCGCTCGGGCAGGAGTTAACTAATTTATGTCTCCGACGTTCAATTTAGCGTATTCACGCTTTAGGCCTAATAAGCTGGATGGATGAATCGTATTACAATGCTTAGGTTTTCATTTCAAAAGTGACTGTGATATGGTGTTCCTCAATTATTTCTAGTGAAACTAAATACAATTATTCAGGCACGAGTGATTATCAACATAAGTACCTGCTTTTTATACTGATCTTTTAGTATAGCTAACTGTATAGAGGTAAGGTAACTTTATAGGACAGGTAGGCGTTTTCCATACCAAAGCAGGTGATTCATTTCTTTCCCTCCTTCTTGTAGGTAGGTATATCAATCCATTGTATAGGATCCATCCATAGTGGACATTGACAAAATACAAGGAAGATGAACAGTCGTCATGGTTGAACCTTTGAGATAGTAACTATTTACCGCCGCGTATAATAATATAAGATGGAGGGATGCGCATCCTTTCACCGTCATATTCTGTTCGAGCCATACTGTTCGCACATTTTTGGCTCAGTTGATCATAGAATAAATGTTTGGACACAGCAGATCAGTTGGCTGCATACATTTTTATTCTCTCTCATCAGCACTATCAAAGAGGCATTTTAAATTTTAGCATCGTAGGCTGAATAGGAAAGAACCCTAGACATACGACGTGCTGACAACTGTTGTGTGTTACTTTCGTGACGTCAACGTAGTGAAAGCTACAAACTGAAGAAGATCGTGATATCTAATCGTGACTAAATTTCGTAGATATAGTTTTCAATGAAGTTAGTCATCGCAAAAGCCTGGTTCATGCTGATAAATTCAGTTATTTGGAGGAGTTTCAATGGAAATGGGCTGTGGCCCATTGAGCCAGGTGTGCTAAAAGCTGTTGAAACGAAGAGTACGAACAAATGGAAATATTTTCCGACCATTTATGCATCGCAACCTAACCGAACACAAAAAATGGGAGTAGGCTTCAGCAAAGAGGGTTCCCAGGGTTTTGGCAGAACGCATATTCCCTTCCTTTCATATCTGCCCAAGTTATGAAATAATAAATTGGTTATGTATACAGCAACCAACTTCGTAGCGCCTTTGACCGGAATTCAAAGGAGCGGATTAGCTTTCCCTCCCGATGTCCAACGCTTCCGTCTCCCCTTCGTTTTCCAATACTTATTCTGGTGTTCTTGCGTCTTTCTATAACAACAGCCCTTGATCTGCTAAATGGAGAACTCCCTATTCTTATGCTGATCAATAGTTTTCACGTAGCCACCGAAAATTTGCACTATGCATCGTTTTTTGGGCTGCATACAAAAATGCATGCGTTGCACCCCTCAGTATCACAAACTCTGCCTCGAAGCCTCGTGAATCCAATTAGCCGTATCTATACCTAACCGTAAGCCACCCCTTGAAGAAGATCTAGAAACACATGCTGTCGGCGCACTTATTTCCAGCCGAGTTACCCTGTTATGCAGATGCAGATGCCCTTGCTAAATGTTTCAGAAGTCTCGGAAGAGAGGGGACTTTCGGGGGTCGGGCGAGCGGACAAGGCGCCTTTTTCATTACCGGCGCCTTTTTATTAGCCCTATGAGAGGGTTTGGGAGGAAGATGGAGCGAGCAGTGGATGGGGCGAGGAGGGTGTTCTTGATTGGGATTCACAGATCTTCGTTTCCTTCTTTTCATTTTCTTCTGGGTGATGTATTCCATCCGGAGGGTTGAAAGGAGACTACAAGAATTACGAGTTGCAGATAACTTCTGAGATAGGCGACATCCAAATTAGTAGTTACCAGGGAATGAAAGAAAAAAAAAAACTTTTTCACGGCCTTTTTGCTCCTCCATTCCGGCTTCAACGGAAATTCGTTCGAGATTACTATGAATTTCCACGCTACATTTGAGCTTCAATTCGAACCGTAGGTAAGTTTAATCGTTTGTAAAGGGTCTGCCGCGATCGTGATAAAAGATTACCAACAACAAAAGTCCGCCACTTTAGTACATGTCATGTCCACAACCTTCCAGTGAGGCACATGAGTACTTGAACTCAACTCTTCTCGGAGGCCCAGGTAATTAGAAATCATCTATAACGAGGGTCAATTTTTAGGTCCCATAACTCATACCAGACAGCGCTATGGGCTATACTTTTATCACGCTATCTCCAGTTCCTACCTATCTCGAAAATGCAAAATCTAGTTGCATGCACGCTGGGACTACGTGGCGCGAGATTATAATAAAAATATATTAATTTCTGTTGAGCTTGTATGTTACCTACGCAATCAGTATTATGCTACTCAAATGACCTGTACATGAATTTGCAATATTTCATAGCCAATTTTTCAGGTAGACATTGTCTTTTGATGATTTCTAGAGAAAGAGAGAGAGCGATAAAAAAAAGAAAATGACTCGACCGCCGTGTGTGGCGTCTTTGAGGTCGACCTGTAGTTAATCAATTAGTATCGAGTTTGTATTCATTATCAGATAAAGATCCTAATTCGTTTTTCCTCTCTTGAGACGGACAATAGCTAATAATAAAACCTATAATTATAACCTTATATTCAACCTCCCCTGCTAAAATTTATGGGGCCCGAGAGAAACGTTGGAACTTTGAATTAGTGGGAGGGTAAAGACTCGGCGTTATTAGTTCTAGTTCGGGCAGCGACGTAATTTCTGATTGCAAGATGATAGAGCCCGGGACCCCATCACCCTCCTGGATGGATTAGAGAATAATTTCATGGATTTATCAATTAAAATTTCTCGGTTTATTTATAGCGGTACTTATTTATTACTATATTAGTACTTGATACGGGGTAATTTAATAGTTAACCCTTGTACAACCTGGAAGTTTGTTAAAAAAGTTGTTGGTGGTCAGAAAGTTGCATTCCCATCTTGGAACTCCCTAAATACTACTTAATACTTATTTAAGTTGGTACATTCATCAGAAAAGGTGAATTTCTGTCTTGGTCTCAATTACCTAAGCTTTTGAAAGTTTGCAAATAAACTGCTGTTCTCATACGAATCTATAGTAGGTATTTGCAATTTTGAAATCATCTGTGTGAATCTTGATACTGTCTAGTACATTTAAAGCATTACAGTTATGTAGACAGGTATTGAGGAAGACGTTCGTTGTCGATTTCTATGGCTCTGCTCAGGAAGACAGTCTTAGCTGCAGCCTTGACGGAAGGCTGTTGGCACATGTAAATCTCAGTTTAGCATACAGTGGATCTTCTGTCACCCGCAGGGTCTGATGTTCCTCCGCGGTAATTCGTCGTCTGCTTCACCGTTTGGCGGTCTTATTACCACCCGGGACAACTTTCTCCTTCAAGTTTTGCAACGATTCGTCTGAGAAAGGCAAAGGAGCTGACATGGGCAGTCAGTAAAATGGTGTTTAATCCTCGAGCTTCCTCGACCCGTGTCTTTTAATCACAAAAAGGCACAGACATGCTTCGAATAATAGTGTACAGTTTCGTATTAGGATGACACCCGCGATCCTTTTCCTCTTCAGCATGTGATCGACACATTGGCCTTCTTGAGTTTACATGTTAAATAATATAAATTGATTATTTTGTTATCAATGATGCTTTTAGTAAGTACTAAGGCAAAGCCTAAGAACAGTGTTGATTGTAGCTGGTGGTTTGCTGACTCCAGTATGATGTCGTCATAATCTGGGCAGAACAATTTGCGTAGGATTTGAGGTTAAATGTAGAAATAACATGAAGTTTCAGCGTTGCTCAGACATCCCAACCCAATGTGACGCCGAAGTAAAGGTACCGCCGCAATTTTATAATGGCTAATGTAATTTTATATACAGCTAGTAGCCTCGTTCCAGTGGCTCGTCCTTTGCATTTTACTGATTCATAATTATGATGATGTAATCTTGATACAGCATGCGAAAAGGGATATACGTCTGATGTCGCAATTCTGAGGAATCAACTTCTGAATTTTCGCAGGAAAGTTCCCATTGTTTCTTGGAGGCCCATTGAGTTATATACAACTTTTTCCTTTTTCCACTGATTTCCTCTATTTGGAAATTTTGAACCTAACGCTGGAACCAAGTTTTCATTTAGAGTTGAATTTATCAATTTTATGATATAACAAACGCCACTGGGACCCTGAAACTCATGACCCGCATTTACCCTCGGTGAATCACTACTGGTTATATTTTAGAAAAAGGTCAAGTTGCAAGGGGTTGAGTCATTGTTCATACCAAAGGAACAAGGAGTAGGAAGTCCGTAAAAAAATCGTTTACGTCGACTTGCCTCACACCATTCACCAACTGAGGATACTGAGAAACATCTGAAGAAACAATTATGCAAGATATGTTTAGATCAACTTGTTCTACTTTTTCAGTGGTAGGAACTACTGCTGCTTCGTACATTGCAAAATAAATCTCACTGTTATATCTAACAGCTAACATCTGAGTTTGTACCTCGGTGATGGTGATGACTGTGAAAATATTGAAGATTCGATAGGTCTGCTTTGCAATCGAAGGAGCAGGTCAAATATACCCAGGAAGACTTAAACCCCATTTTTACCAAAAGTGGACAAAACTCCCTTTTTGCGCACAGTATCGATCTTATACAGCTAATTAGGTGTACCTATAACTGTTATTTTTTACAACAATGAAAAAGGCATGCAACTAAACATGTATGAGGGCAACAATAGCAAATAGGAAAGAAAATAGCTATTGGATGGGAAACAGCAGTGGCAGGTATGGTTAGATCCGGAACAAACGCTTTAAGCCCTTCATGTTTTTGATACTCAAAAATCGCTAGACGCCTTTCACCTGAAATGAAGGATCAGAACGATCCGAACGCTCATTCGTTTTTTTTTCTTCCTCCTCGCTGAACCACAAAGCTGTGAGAACCAGTGCAATGAGATATTGGAACACATTTATAATGGTTTCATACGTGTCAAGATAAACCAGTTTCCGAATTGAACAAAATAACAATCAAAGTAGGCGTGTGAAGGCAAAGAGTGAAATAAATTAAGGTGTAGCTCTTGCGAACCGAGTTCATAAGTCACTCTCCCTAATCTAATAACGGCCTCGAATATTCAATTAAGCATGAAAGAAAAGGAAATAAAAAAGAGAACGAGAAATGAGAATAAGAAAGGGGTGTTACCCATTTACAAGCACCTACTAATTGTCTTAAGGTTTTTTTCTTTTATTTTAATCGGCAGTAAATTTACTTAATTAAAAAATCTATTGCATAAAACGACGCAGATTAACTAGAAAGGGTTGGGGTAAAGAATAATTTATGTTTTTTTTTGCTTAATTATACTAAGGTAGTGACTGAGCTCTTTGGGCGAGAGAGGAATTTTTGTCTCCTTCTAATTTTTTAGTCTTCCATGAAGAAGTCGGATGTAACCTCCCCAAAAATATATCGCCACTGACTTGACTGATAGTCATAGCTAGAAGTTAGCCAAAATTCCTTCGCGGATTTGCTGAACTGAAGTGGAGATGAACGGAGGTTTCAGTTGATATAAAGTACCGTCAAGCCTCTCCCATTCCTTCATGACAAAAGAATAAGGACGACAATTCCGCCTCGACTTTTCTCTGAGAAAACGAAACCGGAAATAGCGGCCAATTGCGATTACGGGAGCACCTCCGGTCTTGAAATATTTAACGCAAGTGCTTCCGGGACCTCATCCCTTCAGTATATATCCATTAAGTACGTAGAAACTCCCTGACCCGTTATTTATACGGTCCCAAACCCGCAAAGGAGGATTAAAAATGCATTTTTATTGCAGCTTTAGCATTCATCTTTCCTGACTATACGTCTTCATTTCGACTCTCCTTTATTGCTTCTTCCCTTTTTCGGTGTGTCCCGACCCCTGCGTACCACCCGACCCAGCTAATCAATCCGATCGCTTTCTCCTTTGGGGGAGTTCAAAAGATTTGTTTCTGGGAGAAATAAATTAAATTTTCAACGTACTAGATTTAATGATCGTTAACAACCATTATAGCCCCCCTTTTAATGTCCGGTCGTACAGATCGCACCAGTCCCAAATCTTTATTTTCTCTATTTCGGCTCGAATAACTGATGCTCATTCAATAGGCAGTAGGTAGGTCCTCAGGTGGAATTAATGGTATTAAAACTTACATGTTCGTTACTACTTCACGGTGGCCCCTTACTCTCAATTAGTACAAAGCAAATCCATCAGTCAATGATTCGGACCTTCAATCCATGATTTACGATACCAGGTATTTCGTACCGAGACGAATCGTAGGATTTAAAACAATATACGAATAATTAGTAGGTGGCTCGACTCGTTAAAAACTCCAAGAGCCAACCAGTTTGTCCTCAAAATGGGTAATTATCGTGTATGAGGAACTCCAATTTTTCCGTCTTTGTATTGTTATTTGGAATCAAAAATGTCTGGATTTCCTGGAGGAGCTCGAGGGTACTGACCACAGAAAATAGTGAACTGCGCAGAAGGGGCATCTATACCTAGGTAAATAATAAACCGTTGCGTAATAATTTGCAGCGTTTTGTACCCCTTAGAGATGACTGACAGTAATGCCGAGCTTCGCGGACCAACTGGGACTTACAAACCAAATTTCAGTAATTTTGGTTCATGTTAGGTACTACTAAGGAAAGTGCGAAGTACGGCGGACTGATAGAAATTTTTTTATTCCATTTTCGGATTCTACATACCTTGAAACAGAAACCATCAAATTTTGAGGAGGAGGGGGTTACAATTTTTTCTTCATGCTCGATTTCAAAGGTTCATTATTGAAAATAATAAACCACAATTTCTATTACGTCGTTCTACAGTGGAGAAGACCAGGACTAAAGTATCAGCCGTTTGAATAAAAGGGGGCATTCCGAAGGCTCTGGAGAAACCATAGTCGGCGTCATATAAAATTATTGAACCGCAAGAGAGCGCTGTGATCGAGGTCTCGAATGTTAAAATGAGAAAACACGAAATCTGAACTAAATCGCGTCGTGGAAGACAAAGGATGGTCGACGGACACGCAAACAATTCACAAAAATCTGTACACAACTCGAGCACTGTTCGAGCTTTGTTTTCCGTTGTGTCCGGTTGGCCTCATTGTACGGGTTGGCCAATGGCCAGTGAGAGATGGCCTTTTCTTTTGTTACATTCCCACCACAGGAAAATAAATTTTCTAAAATTATAGATACTTTTTTCGCCCTAGGACTATTATAGGACTTCATTATAGTTTCTTTTAAGCCATTACATATCAGGGGGGGAAAAACTATGAACTATGATAATTCCCAATTTTAGCTAAAGAAAAGCTGTTTCAGATGATAATTCGTTCCATCCACTCTATGCATTTTGCCTATGATCAACCTTCAGTCTCCGTGTAAGTAATTAATTTCCCAACTCACCCTGTGTTGTACGAGTACCTATATAATTTTTGAGCTCAGCAGTTATTTAAATAGAATCGATAACAACCAGCGGCAGCGTTTTCGTAAATGAACTAAGGGGGGAATTTCGTCGAAACTTTTTTCGCTTTTTCCGTCTTTTCGATCAGATATTGCTACCATCCGACATCTGCTTACGCCCTTCGCCTTAATAGCGCATTCATAAGGGATCACACGAGGTGCCGGTTTTTATCTCGAAACGTCATCTCCTAATTACACCCACCCCGGCACCAGTTTCGATTCGTTTTGCCGGTCCCTACAGCGCACGAGCCTGCTCATTGTTCTCCCAAGCTTCGGGCTTGATGATCCCTTTTATTTTTCATGCAAATAAAGTAATCGTTATGTCAACTACTGAGTTAGATAGACGAAACCACGGCTTGATGACGATCTAATAGCACATAATCCACGTTGGTATTTAGTTGGCTACAAGTTGACGAAGAATTCCAAACCGTAGGTAGGTATGAAGAAGAAGGGAATGAACTTGAATACAAAACTATACTAGCGATCATAAGATGCAGTAATTCTAGTTACAATTATAGTATTCTAAGAATAAATATTATATGCAAAATTAAAAACTAAAATGAGTCTATCGCGTTACGCCAATCGTGCGTTTATAAAATCTTCTTCAACCAATATTTTTCAACACGAAAGAAAATATTAAAGTTAGCTGATTCATTAAAATAGGCCTGACTTGTTACAAAAAAATAATGAAACAAAAATAATAATAAATAATAAATAAATTACCTATAGGTACTTATTTACTTCTGTTATTTGACAGATTTACAAACGATCTTACTTTACTAGCAACTCAACCTGAACATCGCAACCAACTCAAACTACCTACCATATTGTCACAGAGTAGGACCGTTTTGTCAAAGAACAATGCAAGGAGGAAGAAACCGAAAGAAAAAGAGTTCTTCCGCGATGCTGCCGAGGTTTGCTGCATTTGTACCGGAGTATAATCATATCAGCTTTACTCATTTTATCCATTTTAGTAGGGTTAATGTTTTCTGCTGGCCCCAGCGCCTTAAGATTTCGATATTATCAATATTCCGAAATAAGTTAATGTTGACAAGGACGGACAAGTTGAAAGAATTTTGAAAAAATATTGTAGGTACTGAGCTCAGGGCAAACCGTCAGAAAGTTGTGTAAATATAGTAACTTCGGATTGCGGGACAGATACACAGGTTCATGCAACATAGGTATAAATAAGTTGAGAAAACGCTCGGACTATAATGCGCTGTAACGGCACGAGTAAATTACCCTGATGTACGATGAAGGCCAAATTAAATTTTGAACACAACCTTTCACCGGTCACTGAACATGTTTTACAAACAAACATAAATCACGTAGGAGACCCCCATACAGGATTTACTGCCTATACCGCACTCGGAAAGCCATTAAATTATTTGTGAGGAATTTCGAAGATTTTGAAGACGAAGGGGGAAAAAACCCTCATAATGTTTAACATTTTTTTCCATTTCTTGAATAACAGTCGACGGAGTCATTCCCGCTAAATAGCGTTTCTTCGCGCGCATCAGGACTACTTTTCTTTCCAGAAAACCACTTTGTCGGTTAATTTATAGGACGACATGTTCGGCAGCTCCCCAGGGGACCTCTTTCCTAACGAATTAGTGAATACCATTAGCGCCTCTGATTTCTCATCGGAGGTTTTTGAACAGTACTAGAAATGAGCTAAATGTCTCTACTGTTGACTAGACTCTAGACAGACCAACTAAATTCAATGAAATGAACTGAAAATCGGATCAGCCTTATCTGTGGGTATCCAGTACAAACGCACAATTGTGTGAACCCGATACATTTCTTACTCCTAACACTATGAATGGCAAGGCGGATAGGTAGGTATGGTATATTTTGTGTGGCCTTACTTTGGATAAGAGTAGCCTGGGGATAATGGAGCACTATGTCAACTGCCACGATCCAAATTGTGTTCTGCTTGAACGTCCTTGCTCTGAGATGCCACGATATTTCGGTTGACCTCTTCACTGTTTTCTGGATTATGAAAGAGCATTTTAGCGAGTACGGGTACAGCGTAGCAAGATGGTGATACATTTTGATAGATCTGGGTATTCTGTTAAGGACATTTGTTTTGGTTGATTTGCACGTATTATCACCAGTAGGCCAGTGTACGGTAAGAGGGATCAAATCAGATTCAGGTGCGTTGAACTCAAATCGAGTTTGATCGAAGTAAAACAACCGGAACTATTTACTAGGCTATCCTATACTATCCAAATACCGACATTCTCGATATTATTTTGACCGACATCGATATTGGCCAGTATAATATGCCTCCTCTCATGTTGTTCGCTTCATTCATTGTTAACTAATTCTCTACATCCGCCATATCTATTAGATACTTATCTTCTGTTTCAACATCACATTCGAGAGACTGTTCTCCAAGGCGTGGAATATAATGAAACCAGAGTGCAACCGGTTGAAGGGCGAAACTCTCTCAAAACTCTGTTCATACAGATCCTCGATGCATTTTATTTAATTTTTAAATTTACTTAGGTACCTTTACTTAGGTTTACCTTGCATGATGTACCTACTTTTCCTTGAAATATCAATAAAAAACCCTAGCCAATATTGAAATTTAAGTTTGGACACCTTATCATTTTCTGTATATACCTCTTAGTCTTACCTCTATTTTTTTGCACCTAAAAAATGTTAAATTAGCTGACAATTTCTACTCGTCAGCTGTTGCTGTAAGTAAAAAAAATGTTAAGTTAGCTAAAGTAAGTAAAAGTAAGTTTTAAAAAAATGTTCAAGTAGCTGAAGATGACTACTTGTCGATATCGATATTGTTGGTTCGATACTATACTCATATCGGTATCAAACGCTCGATATCAATATCGATATTGGATATCGATAGAATGCTTTCGATATCCCATCCCTATAGAATTACATCCATACCGTAAGTACACATTGTACTCGTATTTATACCTTACATGGCGTATACATAATTTAACGGAATGCAGCAACATGAATAAGGTATATTTTGCCCTGTATGCCTTACCTTATTCAAGTTGCTTCATACATACCGTATTACCTGCTCACAACTTTATTCAACGACTGCTAATTAAATGTCAATCTAATAATTGCTAATTAATTATTGTTACGATTACGCTCAAATTAATATGGACGGTAGTTGGAGTCTACTCTTAACGTATTCCCAGTAAGTTTGATCCAGATCGGTTCATCCCTAAATGTTGTTGAGCTCGTGTTAGTGACGTCATTGAAATGGTGATAACGGTATATTCAGGTTGTAACTGACGGATGAGAATGGACTACAGGTGGACTGGAGGTTAATCACAGAGGGAGTGAAGCTCACGATTCATTTCGTCACTGGAAAGGTGAGAAGGTAATTGAATGCTCCGAGAGAGTTTTCATTTACGAAATGCATCTTCCATTACTTAGATCCCGAATCAAGTCAGTCATCTTTCTGAAAAACCATGAATCGCCTCCCTCGGCATCTTGAAAACTGTTTGAGCTGTCTGGACGTCCGAACTCTCCTAAGGTGGGACTGACGAGATTATTTTCAATTAAACCCCACAACATCTCCTATGGAACGAGTTTAAAAACTCCCGCGAGCTTCGGGAATTAAGACAAAAAAGGAACGACTCAAAAAAGGAAAAACGATAAAGAGAAAATGGAAAGAGAGAGACTTGAAGAGAGAATATAAAAAAAAGAGCAAGGGAACTCGATTCTTAATATACGAGCGATATAATGAGGGAATGGGTGATATAATAGGGGATGTGTTAAAGGAGGGATATCATAATTATAGAGGAGTATGGCCGTGTGGTCAACGGGAATCTTAATGGGGTTTTCGGAGCTCAGCCATCTCAAGTAAGGTTCGGAGATATGAGCTATGAATACCGCGGAACACATCATGCGTACATCACTGAGTTTGTTCCAAGGTTTCCGAAAAAAACAGTTATGCGTGTGCTGTTCTCCAACTGCCCGCCTCCGCACACTAGGGGATTTCGCCCGTCCAAATCCATCACAGCCTCGAAATGCTTCGATGTTTGGGATTTTCAAAATAATTATTTACTGCTAAATTTACTAATACTTCATGCTGACCACAAAACAACAAATAGCATTCCACGGTCGGTTCCCCAAGAACTGTTGCTGTTGACAAATGGTACCTATGTTGTTTACGGTCCGTGAGTAGACGGCAACATATTGAGTTGGCAAGTCCAATTCAAGGTTTTCTAAAACAAATTATAGGTTTTTGTAACAATTTCGAGGTTTTCCGTTTCAAACTGAAGGTCTTTTACTTTAAAATACACGACAAACCGTGAATTTGATTTGAAAATCCTTGATTTTGACGTCCTTTAATTAGTTTTTAGAAAATCTGGCATTTTTTTGGGCAACCTTGAACTCGAAAACACTGAATTTGTTCTGGAATGTTGGATTTGACATGATAAATACGCTATTTAAAAATCTAATAAAGTAAATGCTATCAATTAAGCCATACTATCAGTAGGTATTCAATTGTTTGGTGATACGCGCTTCACATTCATCCCACTCATTTTACTTTCGCTTATATTCAGAAACCTCAAGAACTCCAAACGCCTATGACATCACAGTTCAACAAAAATAAGGCAAACTACATTGACATTCTGAAAGATCCCACAGCTCATGCGCAAAGGCTACAATATTCTTGTATAAGCACCTAGTATACCATTACAAATCGAGATTTCTGAACTTCGGAACTTGAGAATGAATGGTGTTTACGATCCCCCAAATGCTATGAAATGGGAAATTAAATACTTACATGAACAAGAAATATCCACGTGACCCAGAAATATCCAGCTACCCTTGAATGTGAGTTGAATTTGCACAAAAACTTTGGCAATTCGGGGTTTTGAAAGTTTTCAGTAATTTGTCGTCAACGTCAAGACGCTCTTCTACCATATATCACTTCACCTACTTTTCGAAATTGCTCAAAATTGAACTTAATGGTTCATAAATCTTGGCGTTTGTAATACTCAACCGGTTACGCATGCGCGGGAAGTTCTTCAAGTCCTTGACCCGTACGTACAATGTTGATAGGGGAAATGGGAATAGCGAGAAAAAGAGAGAAAAGTGAACGAAAAAGTCCCGGTGTCATTGGGACGTCGACACCGTTCGTTACAAATCAATAATCTGCTCCATTGAGACCACATGTGGAGGTCAGTTCCAACGAGGAAGAGAACTTCGGGTTCTCGGCAAAAGTTTTTTTCCATCTCCATCACACGTCTGTGGTACCGGGGTCCAGGGTAAACGTCCGTTTAGACCGTGCGTCATTCGATTTCCGGAAGTTCTACGAAATTATATTTTATTCCATCGAAGTGAAAAAAAAGCACTACAAATTATTACGCACGGGTTTATTATGTTCCGTATAGACGCCCCTTCTGCGTAGATCACCGATTTCTATGGGGGTCCCTCGTGCTACCCACAGGAAAGCTAAATCGGGGCCTGGAGCAGGCCAGGCAATTAAAGTTTCATAAATATGCGGGGTATTCAAGAATGCAATCATTATTACTGTTGTAATGCATATTATTTTGTTCAAGTTACCAAAGTAGGCACCTAATTACCAATAAAACCCAAAATATCCATCATTGTTCAAATTAAATAATACCACGGAACAATCAACTCGATTTCATGGAGCCATGCGTGATTAAAATCAGCAATGATATCTGGGCTGGATGTATACGGTTTCATTCACACTCATACTTCGGGGGCCTTGCCGCGAATGAACGGCTGGACGTACAATGCTCTGGGCGGTCTCAAAAATCCTCAAGTTCAAGACCAGTCAGAAATGTAAAAAACACACCCTTCTATAGAAATTTTTCCAGCTAAGGCGTTCTGAAAATGTCAGCACCTATTTTCAACGCCCCTTAAGAGATGACTGAGTAACGCTGAGCTTCGCGGACCAACTGGACCCCCAAAAAAGGGACCTACAAACCAAATTTCATTATTTTGGTTCGTAATAACTAAGGAAAGTGTGAAATGTACGGCGTCCGGATATAGACTATTTTATTCCATTTTCGAATTCTTTTTTTTTCTAATGTAACCCTGAATGTCCCTCTTGGCTAAGCCCGGGGTACATTTTTTTTTCGAACGATATGACTACTAGTTATTTCAATATTTAGTCCCTGTGGGCTTCACATGATTATTATCAGAGGTGAAGAGCTAATCGCTGGTCAGGTAAGCACATGCCAGTTTTTCGAAGCTTGTATTGGCGCCCGCCCGAGACGAGAACCAGAGACGCCGCGGACTTTCATCCCAAACTGAAAGATCGGACGCTCTAGCCCGCTCGGCCCCATTCGAATTCTACGTATCTTGAAACGTAAAACATTAAATTTTGAGGGGGGGTTAAACATTTTTTCACTAATTTACAAAGGTTCATTATTGAAAATAATAAACCAAAATTATACTAATTCAATTTGCCACGAAATTAAAGATTTAATTAACGAATTTAACGAATCGAAGTCACTCTCATACACTCATAATAAAGTATTATCACAACTGAATGTTGAATGTTTACTCTGGTAAATGGGAGAACGGTTTACCGGTTAACCATTGTGATCGACAAAAAAATTATTTTTTAGCGATAAAATAGACGATGTTGATAAACAAATCATTTTAGCGATAAACGATGGTGATTAAAAAAATTATTTTTAGCGATAAACCAAGGTGATGAAACATTTTTATCGCTACCATGGTGATAAAACATCATTTTTAGCGATAAAACCATGGTGATAGAACAAATTATTTTCAGCGATAAAATAAACCATGGTGATCCACAAATTATTTTTTAGGGATAAAATATAGCGAATCAGGCACAGCGTATTCTGGAGGTGGTCCAACCAGAATACGCTGTGCCTGATTCGCTATATTTTATCATAAATTTTACTTGTAATTCAAGTGAGGACTGTGTCTAAAGCTCGTTAAACGTCTAAATTATTTTATGGGTTGATGCCAGTATGGCAACGTCAATGGTGCGGCGTAAACGAGAGAGAAAAACAGCGAATTTTTGGTCATATGCCTTACCAGGGATACTTAAGTGTATGCAGAAATATGGACGGAGCTGAGGCCAATGCCTAATAAGTATCCAGATAATGCAAAAAGCAGCCACTCACTTGGAGCTACCTCACTTGTTTATACCTAATTCACGCTAATAATGCCCACACAACACACAACCCACCCACCACAACTGGAGAGGTAGTAGCTATAAAAATGCGAATTTGATAAAGCATCAGAAAACGCAGCCAAGTCCTTGTCACATGGGTTTATTATTCTACTGGACATACGCACAGAAAATTTGGCTGTTCATTTATTGCTTCTTTCATGTGCAATTATTGAAATGGCTATTATCGATGGTTTCCACCAATTTTGGTCCCCAGAGACACGAATTAAGATCGGTTTTTTTTATCAGAGTATTTTTGATCATTGATAGTACCATTTAGTTGTCTTGATTCACCTGTTGATACTACTTCTAGTGTTATTATACAAATGTATGGTGATTTAAGACGATTTCCCAGGTTTCTGGCTCATACAAAATGAATTATGGAAGCTGAACCTTCGTTACAACCTCAGTTCTTCACTCTTCGGTTAAAATCAACCTAATATTCGGTTTTATAGCCCTAAAAAACATGGAAAATGATACCTTGCAAGCTCATGTTGACTAACCCCTCAAAAAAAAAAAATCGAAAAGCTCTATTTTTGCCATCATTTATCACCCGTGGGTGTACGCTGATCGGGCTGCCGTGATTCAGAGCACTACTAGGACCCAAAAGTGTTCTCAAATGATGACCCAAACTGTGAGAGGAAGAACGACGATTTTGGACCAAAATTTAACGTAAATTTAAGGCTGAAACGTCGTTTAAACTTCAATTTTCCACTCTTTGGTCAAAATCGACTTCATATTCGGTCTTTTCGTCCCGAAAACATGGAAAACGATACCTCAAAAGCTCATGTTACTAAAACACAAAAAGTACCTATTTTTATGCACATTTTCACTCATAACACCCCTGGGTATATTCCGATCCGGCTGAAAAAATTCGGGACACAACTAGGTCCCAAAAGGAGCTTGTGTGCGAAAGAACAAATTTTGTAGATCGAAAATGAAGCCGGTACACGTGATACGGCGTACGGACACGCGGCGTACACTTTTGGAAACTATGCACCTTGGAACGTAAAAGAAGAAATTTTGAGGGCGCGTTATAAAAATTGTTTGCTGAGCGAATACATAGATGTATTATTCACAGAATATTAAACCAAAAGTCAAAAAGTGACTTTCGGGGGATGAAGGTACCTAAAAATATTAAGGTACCTACCAAGGGCGTGTGTTGGTTTATTATTCTGTGAATAGTACACCTACGTATTCGCTCAGCAAAAAATTTTTATAACACCCCCTCAAACAATTTTTTTTCCGTTTCAAGGTGCGTAGATTCCAAAAACGCTGCAAAGTCCTTGTCACATGGGTTTATTATTCTATTGGAGTTCTAGAGATTTTTGTTGGCTGTTAGATGTATTGTTTCATTCATGTGGAATGATTGAAATAGCTATTCCTGATTATTTCCACCAATTTTGACCCCCAAAACATGAAATAGGTACGCTTTTTTCTTTTTTTTTAAGATCATCTTTGATCATTGGTAGTGGCATTTAATGGTCTTGATTCACCTGTTTACACTTTTTCCAATGTTATTGTACACATTGATGGTGATTTCAGACAGTTTCCAGGTTTTTGACTCATAAAAAACCAATTTTGGGAGCTGAACCTTTGGTAAAACCTCAATTTCCGCGTCTTTGGTCAAAACCGACTTCATATTCGGTCTTCTCGTCCTCAAAAACATGGAAAAAGATACCTCAAAAGCTAATGTTACTAACATGTTGTTAAAACGCAAAAAGTACCTATTTTTATACACATTTTCACTCATAACACCCCTGGGTATATTCCGATCGAGCTGAAAAGTTTCGGGACACAACTAGGGCCCAAATGGAGCATGTGTGCGAAAGAACGACTTTTTTAGACCGAAAATGAAGCCTGTACACGTGATACGGCGTACGGCGGACGGCGGACGGACATTGCATTTTTGGAATCTACGCACCTTGAAACGGAAAAGAAAAAATTTTGAGGGGGTGTTATAAAAATTTTTTGCTGAGCGAATACATAGGTGTATTATTCACAGAATAATAAACCAAAATGCAATGTCCGTCCGCCGTCCACCGTACGCCGTACGCCGTATCACGTGTACAGCCTTCATTTTCGGTCTAAAAAATTAGTTCTTTCGCACACATGCTCCATTTGGGCCCTAGTTGTGTCCCGAAACTTTTCAGCCCGATCGGAATATACCCAGGGGTTTTATGAGTGAAAATATGATGTGTAAAAATAGGTACCTACTTTTTGCGTTTTAGCAACATGTAAGTAACATGAGCTTTTGAGGTATCGTTTTCCATGTTTTTGGGACGAGAAGACTGAATATGAAGTCGATTTGGAACAAAGAGTGGAAAATTGAGGTTCCACCAAATGTTCAGCTCCCAAAATTGATATTTCGTGAGTCAAAAACCTTGGAAATCGTCTGAAATCACAATTAGTTTGTATAATAACACTAGAAAAAGTTTCAACACGTGGATCAAGATGATTAAAATGATCATAGATATTTGAAAAAAAAAAGGCTACCTGATTCGTGTTTTGGGGGCCAAAATTACCATCAGAAATAATTGGAATTATTTCACGTGTAAGAAACAATAAATAAACAGCCAACATTTCTGTAGATATGTCCAATAGAATAATAAACCCGTGTGACAAGGACTTTGTTTCATGTGTGTTCAGTTTGCAGGTGGGGTTTCTTCCTCATGGCCTCGTCTGTAATTGCCTTCTTAGCGCAGGGCTTCAAACACAATTCCACTTCTAATCCTCAGTTTAGGTCACACTCCGCAAAACTCGTCCCCGGACAAGAGAAAACGGCTCTCGGATGAAATTGAAATGTTTCCGCTTTGTCGCATGACGTGCCGCTCGGCAGGCCCCTTCGGCGGTCGAAGATTAGTGGCTTGCTGCCTCAACACCGACCCTGGAGTTTGGAGGATTTGCTTTAATTAATGGAGGGATGACCCCTCGGATGACCGGACCTGGGATATCGTTGATTCCTGGGGTTGGAAACGGGGTCGGGATGACCCTTGTCGTTTCGGCTCACCCCTACCGTGTCGCCCATCGCCCTCGTTGTGTGCGGTCAATTCCCTTGTCGTTGAATCCTACAACCTCCTTCATCCACCTCACTGACCAACAGTACTGGCCGATTACACATGCGACACATGGACCATTAGACCTGCCTGCCAATTGAAATACACTTCAGCAGATCTGCACATAATATTTCTGTCAAAGCATCAAAATCGTATTCGTTCTACAATCAAACGCAAGATTCTACAGTCATTAGGTACATACTGATCCAACATAAATTATCCACAGTAAAGTAAAGTTGTCCCAGAAATGACTCACACCTGACTGACCGGAACGACCTCATTATAGGAAGTTTTTTTTGAAGTAGAAAAAATGAAACTCACTTCATGATTTATGATGAACGATCAACGTCCGACCCTTTTGGTTTATTATTTCCAATAATGAACCTTTGGAATCGAGCATGAAAAAAAAAAAAATTCTAACCCCCTCTCAAAATTTGATGGTTTACGTTTCACGGTATGTAGAATCCGAAAATGCAATAAAAAAATTTCTGTCTGTCCGCCGGACTTTTCTTAGTTACCATGAAAAAAATTGATGAAATTCGGGTTATAGGTTCCGTTCGGGGTCAAGTTGGCCTCGAAGCTCGGCGTTACTGTCAGTCATCTCTAAGGGGTTCAAAATAGGGGTTGACATTTTCAGAACGCCGTAGCTCGAAAACTTTGGATTTGAAGGGTATGTTTTTTTTACGTTATTAAATTTGCCTTGAGGTAAACAATTTTTTGAGACCACCCGGAGCATTATACGTCCAGCCGTTCGTGTGTGCACCAAAAAGCTTCGTCAACACGATCGTGAATCAAACGGTATAAATCCGGCCCTGATATCATCACTAGGGAGCACCATCAAGTATTATTGATGGGTAAATTATTACACAATGGTAAATTATTACACTACGGTAAATTATTACACAATGGTAAATTATTACACAACGGTAAATTATTACACAACGGTAAATTATTACACAACGGTAAATTTTACACACCGATAAATTATTACACAACGGTTCATCTACCAAGAAGGGGCTGGATTTTGTTGATCGGTACTTCTGCAACTGTAACAACCGTTGAAGTATTATTGATGGGCAAGTTATTACACAACGGTTCATTATACTTGACCACGAGGGTAGGTACTGACCACAGAAAACAGTGATCTACGCAGAAGGGGCATCTATTTCACTCCACATCAACAATTTTCCTTCATTATTTGCGTTTCTTTTTGCTATTTTAGTTACTGTTTGTCATCGGCAGAATTATTTTAGCAACATTTAACTCGTGATTTAGGTAGGTACCTAGTAACGAGTACTAACCTACGGAGGGTCTGCGATCAACATAATATGCATAGAATAGTACATATATTATTATATAATATAGACGGGTTATCTATACAGAGAGCTGTGATTTTTCCCGAAAAGTGGACGAAAACTGGACGATAAAGATTTGTAGATAAGTAGATATCTAGTTGGATCGGTTTTTTTTCTCAGCTATTTGGATATAGGACGATATGATCCTTAATTTATGTAGTCACTGTATTGCTCGATGTGTTTTTAATGAGGTTTTTGACATAGGAAAAGAAATTATAAGGCTTTTTGTGTATTTCTTAAAATTTCAAAAATTATAATTCCTTTATTTTGTAATCATTTCTAAATATTAAAAACCGATTTTACATAGTTCAATCTCTAGTTTTTTTAATGGAGCCGAAATGGGGGTGCTTGAAAAATTTAGCAGTAAAAAAACATTTTTCGATGTTTGAGACAATTTATGATTCCAAATTCAGATTTAACACCAAAAGTAAGATGGAGTGCCATCTCTACACGAGGTGAAATACAGAAAAAGGAGAATGAGAAGCAAAAAACACCCTGTAAACCTGAGCAGGTGGGTACACTGCAGCGATCTGTGATTCAAATGAAAGGGTGCAAAAAGAATACGATCCAGAAAACTGATCTCATGGAAGAAAGAAAGGAGGATGTGTACTGAGGAGCTCAAATAAGGACAATAAATTTAGAGTAATGTTATTGTGAGTTGCCATAGATGAAATCTCCCTGCCAAGATCAGAACGAGAAGACCAAGTAAGAAACTTGGTGCCGTACCGATGGCATATTATACTCGTATAGGTAAAAAGAAACAGTTACTGAACACTCGCTCCGCTTCACGAGAGCTGTTGATCCCGAGAAAACCATTTACGGTTTCATTTGATGGCAACCGAAATGTCTTCTTTCCGGAGTCAGTCGGTGCCCTTATCAATAGAGCTATATCACACCATTAAACGAACGTTTGCACCCCCTCTGGCACCTACTCCTCTCCAATCAGACATTCTCCGAATATCTTTGGGACGACCGAGGGGATGACAAAGACCGGGGAATTGGAGCGACCTTCCTCGTCTTCTTTTTCATTCACCTGCCGAGCACTTTTCGTCTTTTATTGCCTCTCCCTTTTTTCAGTGGTGAAATTTGCATATGAAGCGCGGACCAATCATCACCGAAGGCGGGAAATCTGTAGTATTTTCAAATCACAATCCTTTATTGGAAATTCTACTCATCTTCCCCTACTTTTATTGGGGTGTTAGACGAGGAAAAGATTTTTATTCTTTTGGCGAAACATCAGATAGCAGGAAGTCCATAATATGGCGGTTTTAGAAAATGTGGGAAAATAGTATAATAGATATTGAGTTGTGAATTTGAACTTCGCTCCGCCTACCAATTGTTTGGGTCATTTTGCACCTAACTGGTCGGAAGGTTTCTGCAAAAAATCAGATTTAGGGCTTGAAAAGTGTTTTGCCAAAGCTACTCTTACATCAGAGAATACCTAGACGTTACGAGGGCTATAGTATTCGCCAATATGCACCATCTCAAGCTATATGGAAAACTTGAATTTAACAAGTTTGCATGGATACTTCCACAGGTATGTTCAGTCATTGTTGAACACATAGTAGGTTCGTAGATCATAGCGTCCTTGTGTAGCTGAGAGTCCGGATTTTGGAACAGCTGGTGCCTCACGTGCTTTTACTCAACGTGCGAACGGATGCACCGAGACCTTTCGACATCCTGAGCCGTACGGAGTATCAGAAGGTTGTTCATCTTGTCGATACTGAAAAAGACCATTAGGCTTATTGGTTATGCAGCTTCTTTAGGAAAAGACCCAAACCCTCCGCGGCCTCATCCGAAGAAGCGGCCAGGGAGGGTGATGGCCTTGGGGGTCCCCGGGATGGCGTGCCTGTGGTTTTGTTGATCACCGCCGTATGAACCACAGATTATCCACTTGTTCTTCTTTTCTTTTAACAGTTGAGCGGGCATCGGAAACAAATCTGACCGTCTGCTCGTCTACAACCTGCACACTGTCCGATATGGGTCTGCAACAGCAGGATATCGGTTTACTCAAAGGTTACTCCTCTACCATTTGAGTGCACTGATCGAATGCTCGAATGTTCGTGTGTATGGAAAGTTATCGAATACTGCCTAGAATAAATTTCGAATGATCATTTTTTTAAAAGCTAAACCGCGACAACCCCCATCCGTGACGTCCAAATACCACTTAATAACCACCGACTGACTTCAAGGTATAGCCTGTTAAATTGTAGTAGGTTTATGACTATTCCAATATAGATAAATATTATGGATGTAGAGAAATAACCAAGCTAGTCTTTAGGATGATTTTTCAATCACAGGTATAATTAAATTATATTACATTATTAGATTATTATGCAGGTAGGTATTATACTCACACTTATAGCCGGCTATGCCCGGGTAATAATCGTCAATGCGTCTGGCGTCATTCAAAAATTATGCGTCAAAAGTTATGTTCCATTCAAAAATTATGCGTCAACAATTATGCTGCATTCAATAGTTATACTCCTTTCACATTAATCGGTCATTCGTAGAAACCAAAAGGTCAGGTTGCGAAGGAAAGTCAAAGAGGATGTTTCGGCGATTTTATCATGGCCTATCTTTGTTTCAGGACCTCGCTGATCTCGTTGATACCACCCTCATTGAAATCGGTCAAGCGGTTTAGTGGCGATGAGGTATCATAAGCAAACACTTAGAGTTTTATATAGAAGAAGAAGATATTATTAAAATTATATATGTCGGCAATTTAAAAAATGCATCCTAAGGACTAGCTTGGTCATTTTTCCACCACCATAATATCCTGTTTTAGCTATAACAGTTATAAGCTATCGCAGTAGTTGAAGGAATAAGTACCTGAAAGATATAAGAGGAGCAATAATTATGGGAAATAACTCTTTCTGCTTCTTATATGGAACTGGGGACCGCTCTCAAGTGGGCGAAGGGACGAGGCCGAAGGAGAATTCCGCGATCTCCTCATCAACTTACAATTCCGTTGATTTCGGCGATGCAATACCGCCACGACGTCACACACGCGCACACACACACCTACATGAAACAAACTGAACGAGGCAACCACTTCTTCGCAAAATCCGATTTACAGGGCGGCACTGTACCATATCTATTCAAATATTTTACGCGCGAGAATGGACAAATGATATGCAGTTTCTTCCTTTCTAAAGTTGCCCACCGTAACCTCTTGATCCGTACATGCAATTTGGGCCGAGTAGTAGGACGCCTAATAAGTTTACCGCCAAATAAACAAGTTTATGAAATGGACATTGCAGAATGGGCTTTATATAGATGTATAATTTATAGAATGCGAGACAAAGAATGAAAGAGACAAAGAGCTTAAATTAAATGGTAATAAGCTGCAAGACGCGCTTAAATAAATTATTCGAGAATCGTCGAGAAAAGGTTCGTATAATCACATTTTACTCGTATGCAAATAGCTGATTTATATCTCTTGTATAATTGCATTGTACTCTTTCAGCTTAATAACTTAGCGATTGGACAAATTCGTTTTTAGCACAATAAGAAGATGTAGGTGGGACCTTCCATGAAACCTTCTTATCTGTAAAAGGGATTACAAATTAAATAGATTTAAGTAGGTGATAGGAAAATAGAAACAGAAAAACACCGACAGATTGGAGCAGAACTCGCTTCCTAAATGAGACACAGGTAGGAATCGAATCCCTGAACCAGTTTGGATGGAAGTTGACTTTTTGTGCATTAAAATGAAAATACTTTAGAATAAATAGCCTTCTTGATTCTTTATTGATTTTACTAATTACCGACGAAAAGGTCATAATATCGCAGGAAGATTCATTAGAATCTAACCTAAAAAGTATAAACCCAACTAAAAAGTAAACCCATCAGTACTTAAACAAGGAGAACTAGAATTTATATTCCGTCAAATCCCGTTTTGTCAATCGCTTGTATAGTATATTCCCCTTTTAATTGTGTTCAGCAGTTGACCAACTCTTGAAACATTTTGCATCACTCGATAATAAGACTCGGCTAGACACACTACACTACCCATTACCTTTTGCAATTATTATTCTACCTGCCGATCAAGCCTACCAAGTGCCATATACGTCGACAGTCATTTGTCTCCCTCTTGGTCATATTGTACCACAAGGAGCTACAAGACGAGATTCCACTTCAGAAATATTCACTTTCACCCTTGTTTAATTACCACAAGCAACCCGGCTGGGAAACCCTCCCTATATGGATACCCCGAGTCGCGGCCTTACTTCTCCGCACTATCTGCTACTTAGTTTTTACTCCATGTTCTTCTATTTCTTCAATTTTTTTTCAACTTTTCCAATCAACCTAACCTTCTTCTTTCGACCAGGATCTGCGCTTGAATTTATAATTTAATTCCACCTGCCGGCCTTTCTTGCGGTCAACACCCCTTTCAATGTTAGTCGGTTTCCTTCAATTTCCTTCAATTCGTTCGAACGACTACGTGCCGTGAATGAGCCAGGTTAGATTCACAGCTACAATCCCCAAAATTCTGTTGTTCATTCAGCCGGCATTTTACTGAGGTTTTCGCCACATCTGAATCACCTTTGTATTGAGAAAACAAACGAACCACCCGGGAATTAATTTGTCAGCCTTTACAGTAATCAAATGTTGGTTTATGCTTACGTTTTCTGCATTCTTTTTGCAGGGTCCTACAGAAAAGGCCGAGGCCTTACGTTTCATTCTCTCTTCAATTTTTGGTCAAAATTCAATATTTAAACAACAAAACTGTCACATTAACATGTCAACCATCCTTATAATTCTGAACCGCTTTTGAATTATTAATTTCAACATTGACCTTTTGTGACAAATTTCTAATCAGTTATTTTTTTTACCCCAATTAAATTGAAGTGGAAACCGCAATTTTACTCAACATCTTCCCTCTGAAGTTAACAACATCGCACAATGCCATACTCACTATATGCACTAAGACTGCATTGAATCATCGCATATTTATGCACTGCGCAACGTTTCCAGGATCCATACCTTCCAACATTGGTAAAAGTGCAGTTGCTAAAAATCTTCTCCATCGAACGACAACAGAATATCGACGACAATCTGCAGAGTTTGTGTTCCGATATAACATTTCGTCTGAAGAATGATGGTTGAGATTGAACCACCGCATATTTATTAAACTGTAATTGCCCGGCTGGCTCCAGTACTCGATTTAGGGATTTCCTGGGAGGGAGATCGAGCGTATTGACCATAGAAAACAGTGATCTACGCATAAGGGACAACAATGCAGGTGAATAGTAAACAGTTATGTGATAATTTGCCGCGTTTTCTTTAGCCATTCCTTCAAAGAATTAATTTTACGAAGAGCTTCCCACAAAAAGAACAGTATAAGTAAATTTGAGGTCTCACAAAATTGTAAGGAGGTTAAAGGGGGTATGAAATTTTTGCCAGATGATGTCACGCGCACCGAGTTGTTGAATGGCTCTCATTTGCACAACCTTTTAAAATAGGCGTAGCCGGATGATGTCACGTGAATTTCAAACTCGCTTTAGGCTAAACTAATGAAGACCGAGGCGAATATCGTCTGTTTTCTAGGGAGCTGAATCCGTTTTTGTGGTCAAAAACTACCTACCTACCTTCGTCTGACGATCGCGCGGCCTTCCTGGTAATCCCACGATATACGTTGAAATGTCCATCTTTTACAACTGCGGTGACATTACGTCCGGATCTCCCGAAAGTGTGTGACATCGCGAAGACAACCATGACCTTATCGAAAACAGTTTTCTCGGAGGAGGCGAATAGTTGAATCCTGTCAGCACCAGGATGGAAGTGGTCCACATATTGTGACAGTTCCCACACGGACGCCCCGCCAGGAGCTCTTTCACAGCCGTCGACTATTTTTTTTTTTCTCTTCTTTTTTATTTTTATTTCACGTTCTGACGGGCCGCTTCCACCTCGAGTCTTCCTCACAAAATCCTGTGCGCTCAGTCAACAGGTAGGTAACGCAAAGTCGTCTCACGGGCCTTCACTGGGCTCTGGCTGGGAATTAAAATTGTAAAGGCGTTCAACAGCGGATGATCGAGCAAGAAATTTCGGGTTGGAAGAGCTTGTCTTAATCAACCGAACTGGTTCCTGCAAACGAGATGCAGGATGGTTGTGATGTACGAGTATAACAGAATCTGAGTGATTCATTACCCCCTTGAAATTCATGGAGGATTTGTGTTGCTACCCAACCGGCATGTTCAAGCATCCCAAGTTGCAAGGCCTAGCAATTACATGCAGAAACATGTTTGAGCTGTTAACCACAACCTAAATTTACTACAAGAGAATGATGTACACAAAACAAGACAGCACCTGCCTACCTATTGATCATCGAACTACAACTTTGTCTAATGGAGAAATCAATCCTTGATAGTTAACAACTTGGCATTAACAGTCCTTCCGAATAACTGTCAACCCTTCACTGCCAGTAGTTATTTCGCCATGTAAGTTCCTCGACGAAGAATGACGGCACGTGATTCAGCGTAATTTATGCGCAACATTTAGAAGTTTACAAGTGGAATTTCCCGAGCCCCACCAAATCTGCGCTCCTAATATACGCATGCACGCGCACTTGGAAAATTGAATGAGTTGCCAAAATCTCAATTTATGACGTTTCATTTCTGGATTTGAGAGCGACGTAAAAACCATGGCGAGTTACCATTATCTTTCGAAACTGTTTCCCGAGGGAAACTGAATGGGAGAAACGTCTCGTGAAAAACACAGTATACATCATTGTGGGGAAGCCAAATGTGCGACTATTTGATGTACTACAATCGAAAATGCGTTCAACAAAGGAAACGAGGCTGATATTTTCGACAACCTAGACTGAGAGGGACTTTTAAGACATTCCAGCCGAACAAAATCAACTATTATACGCGTTGACTACTTTAGTAACGTATACTACCTCAAAAAGAAATATATATAAGATCACAATTATAAAGTGATCAAAGGTTAGAAAGAATGCTGAACATCAAGTATTATTTTGCTTTGATTTTGATAGTTCCGATCGATCTTTCCGAATGGTTTCATGTGATTTGACGACGTGATTGGGGATAACTGCTCTGTCCAAACCATTACACCACGTTCCGATCATAAGAGACAGTGGAGACGAGCAGTCAAGTTTTCTAAACGTTAAAGGCGTTCATTATAATGTTTCAACTTTTTACAAGTTTGTAACTGGTGAGATGATTTCAGGAACGGCTCCAAACACAAGGAAGGTTCCCTTTATGAGATCCCCCTCCTTCTTCTTCTTTCTTGAACCGATTATCTTCCGATACTCTTCGACCAAACTACCAGGAGGACCAATTTAGATTGAGAAGCATTAACTGAGATTGAAGTTTAATAGAGGTATAGTCTCTCTTCCCCCTCCCCATCCAAGTCGGTTCTTCCTTTGCTATTATCCGACGCTGCATTTTGTGAAGCCATTATAGTAATTGAAATATAAGGCACACAGAGGGCGATGTGAAGTCTCCACCGCGTCATTAACTCAAGGTCGGTCGTTGCGGTGAGGGGTGGAGTGTCTTTTTTATATGTTTACCAGAAATTACGGTACCTACCTCTATAACTACCCTTTTTTATCGCAAAGGAAATACAAAATTACGGACATTAAACGGTTAGGTAGATATCATATAAGTAAGCTAAATAATACTTCTGTAAAAGGGATCAGGGTTGGGGAAGGGAGGATATTTATGTTGGGTAGGAGGGGGTGGGGTGGATTTCCGTATTAATTATCTACATAATTAATGTGGATCATCCTTCCACAGCATTATGCACATTGAAATAAACAGCCAGCAACTTAATACGGGAATAAAAAATAGAGTCGTACACATGAATAGGATAATAATATAATCAAATTAATTTTGTTCCATCGAGCAAGGACCGGAATACATTTAATTATATACTCCAAAATCAAAATTTTCACTTGCATTCTGGTTTTCAGACAGCAAGGAGCTAATTTGATTCCGTTTCCGTCCGTCTCTCTTTACAATTCCCCCTAACCACCATGTCTTAGAGAACTATTTATTTATTTATTTATTTATTTATTCGTTTATTACGGGCGATTGCCCAATACAAAAATACAATGAAAGACAATAAAGTTGGTACTAATAAAAAAAACGCTGCAAATCCCTGCACAACGGTTTATTATTTTGTATAGAATACCCTTCTGTTACAGATCACAGCTCTATGTATAGATAACCCGTCTATATAATATGATATGTACTATTCTATACATATTATGTAGATCGCAGACCCTCCTTAGGTTGGTACCTAACCCCGTACTCGTTACTAGGTACCTACCTAAATCACGAGTTAAATGTTGCTAAAATAATTCTGCCGATGACAAACAGTACCTAACAAAAAGAAACACACATAATGAAGTTCTGAAAAGAAATTGTTGATGAGGAGTGAAAAAAGTTGCAAAAGTACCTACCAACAAACTCCAGCCCCTTCTACGTAGATGGTATAATTTACCGTTGTGTAATAATTTACCGTTGAGTAATGATTTACCGTAGTAATAATTTACCCATCAATAATACTTCAACGTTTGTTCAAGTTTCACTACCTACCAACAAACTCCAATAGAGCCATCATTTTTCAAATTAAATAATATCACAGAACAACCAACTCGACTTCATACTCCGCCAATATAATCAGGTGATCCCTACCAATGATTGGCCGTATTCACAAATTCCTATTGTGGGCGCGTCTCTGGTTACGAGATTTGGTTTGGATTGTATACAATTTCATTCACACTGGAGTCGAAAATGCCTGTCGGTGCAAACTTCGGGGCCTTACTGTGAACGAACGGCTGGACGTACGATGCTCCGGATGGTCTTAAAAAACTCGCAAGTTCAAGAACTATTTAAAACCGTAAAAATATTTACGTAAAAAAAATGGTATAGGCGTTTTGAAAATTTCAACCCCTATTTTGAACCCCTTAGAGATGACTCACAGTAACGTCGAGCTTCGAGGACCAACTAGACGCCGAACGGAACCTATAACCCGAATTTCATCAATTTTTTTTCATGGTAACTAAGAAAAGTGGCCCGTACGGCGTACGGCGTACGGCGTACGGCGGACAGACAGAAATATTTTTATTGCAGTTTTGGATTCTACATATCTTGAAACGTAAACCATCAAATTTTGAGGGGGGGTAAGAATTTTTTTTTTCATGCTCGATTCCAATGGTTCATTATTGAAAATAATAAACCAATAAAGCAAAACAGAAAGTTATCAGCTGGCCATACATACAAAAACGCAAAGTAAAAGAAATTGTACAATGTCCACAAGGTAAGTTTCTGAAGTGGGTGGCATATAAAATTAGTATGTGAAAATTAAGAAAAGAAATCGATATTTCCAAGATTAAATGCTAACATTTCTTAAGGCTATCCAAACTATCCAACTACTCTTAAGGCTATCTAAACTATCCAACAGGAAAAAGCAATGTGCGGGTTGATCCCCTGATGGTCCCATATCTATTAATTACACCAAAATGAAGATTGTAGAGTTATAATGATTTTTAATTATTTCTGAGTTATAATGTTTAAAATGATTTCGTCTGATTTTTTCCAAATTTGATGGATGAATAGGTTCGATAGATAGATGGATAGTGTTTTATCCACGTTTAGGTTCCGCAACAGTAAACATTTAGAGCTCACTAGCTACTCGAAACATTTACGAAAATCCGAGGAAGTATAACGCCCACCTACTTGGTAGACGCGTTTTATTTTATTTTTTATTTTATTTTTTAAATTTGTTTACTCGTTCCATCAACAACCACGCATTCCAACTTCAATATCGACATTCTGTTGTAGAATTGGACCCAACACCTCCTGAACTATTGAAGTGGGTAAAAAAATAACGGCCAGGGCGTGTGTGACATACATGGAACGCGCACACAGTCATGGTTAGAATTATGATTTACAACGGTCTCGAATCGATTTTTTCTTGGCAATCATTGTTTCTGCAGGCTTCGCTCAAAAATGAAAACAATAGGGAACAATAGGAACTCGGCATCTAAAAATCTCTACCTAGGGGTGTACCTTAAAAAGATAGGCCAGTGTACATATATGGCTATTCCTTGCTGTTTTATCCGATGAGCTACCTTGACACAGCTATCTGAACATCACAAAATATTTATATTATGATCGATACTCGCACACACATCGGTTCCCACAGTTTCGGCAAAGGGCTCGTATTATGAGTGACAGGCGTAAGTGTAAAAACGCATGTTGGATGCGGCGGTAAACCGTACTGGATCCCACTTACCAACAAGTCCGACTGAAGGCTCCTCCGAAAGCTTGTCTATCATAAATGATAACCTACAATTAATTACGCCTTTTTCCCCCCCTGGTTGAAGGAAATATAATGTTGGGTATTTATTCGACTCATCATTCAACTTAGTTCACGTTCGAGCCGTGTCCAATCCGACCAGATTAATAACGCACGGTTAATAAAACCTAAGCGCATGAGAAGCCTTCGCATTACGCTGCCGGGCCAGTGTGAAGGATCGAATTATTTCTACCTATTTATGCACACGAGTATTTTCTTCGAGGATGTAATCTCACAGTATATCATCCGTATTCTCCATACTGTGATTTTCTAATGGCAGTATTTGTTATAGCTATTAGCGAAAACTATAAATATACGTGTTTTTGAAAATGTCCAGCGACATTTACTGACTTATCACACGCAATCAAACGGCCAATGCACTGCTTCCTTGCCATCAAAGATAATTTTTACAAAGTATTGTACAGTATGTCATGAAATTTTGCACATAGTATGTAGTTTTGTAAATACATTTTTTTTACTGTGATACACCATTCAAGGGGTGAACTATAAATATGTTTACTGTTGAAAATGTGCAACGAGATTTATAAATATTTGTGCTGTTGAAAATGTCCAGCGATATTTACTTATTGACTTGTCACACGCAATCAAACGGCCAATCCACTGCTTCCTTGCCATCAAAGGCACAACACACACAAAGTATTGTACAGCGATGTATTGTTGCATTGTTGTGTTGTGTATTTACAAAGTATTGTACAGTATGTCTAGAAATTTTGCACATAGTATGTAGTTTTGTAAATGTACTGTGATACACCATTCAAGGGGTGAACTTTGGAAAGCTTAAATACAACCAATGTATGATTATAACGAAGCGAATAAGTGATTTTCGTATTTTTAAGTTGTAGGACATGGTAAGAGCTTGCCAAGCAGCATCACGCAAGCTTAATAGACGAAAGGATAGGGAAATCGATGTCTAGCACACTCACACTGGACAATTTCACATTCACGTTAGACTGTTACTGGATTCCTTTCGACGCGAGCTTTCCTCTGACTTTTCACTTATTGTACAGTATTGTATTCACTTATTGTACATATTCACTGATTTTCACTTATATTCCCATTTTTCACTTATAATCAATGTCCCAGCTAAACGCGTTTCCACGGTCTAATTTACAACTCTACACGCAAATGTAATTCGTAACAATCACGCGCATGCGCATACGCCGGTACGACGACGTCACAGGCAAAACCAATACTGCACGAAGAACGCGTACAGACATGACCTATTCGTTGTGGGCCCAACCACTGTTATTCATAGTTATTAGCAATTCAAATATGACAGTACTTTGTCACACAACAAAGTTCGATCGGCTACCTATATATAACCGTAACGAGCGAATAGCCAGGTGTTAAGTTCGGGAGTATGGTCTTAATTGTCCAACTTTTTCTAGCGCTATCTCGCTCTATCCAATCATGCATCCAAAAATTAGTTACGCATAGGTATTATAATAGTGAACCGATGTTTGAAAGCTATACAACCCAAATTTGTCTAGACATTCTTACCCGTTTTTGCTCCAACCAGACGGAGTTTCAAATTGACAAACTATATACATAAGGCTCGTTCGCACTGGCTTTTTCTGATAGTCAGCTGACTCCTAGAAGTAGGACACCATCCATGATCCTATATCATATTGATAATGGTTGGGAATTGAGAAGGCAGTGGATGGCCAGTTCTCGTGAGCCCTATTTTCTGTGGACTGGAATGACGATCAGAAAAATGGCTTTGGATAGTGAGAAAACACTGCCAACACCCGGTCATGGATACTACAAGTCAGAAAAGTGTCCGAGAATCACTGCGAAAGGTCCAACGCCTTTCTGACGGTCAGATGACCGTCAGATGGTCACGACGATCAAACCTATAGGGACTTCGGAATACCTACTGATACATCATGAACACTGCCTCTCATGATGAAGTAGACCTAGGCACTATTACATTACATTTCAATCATCCCATAAAAACGGTAGGAAGATTTAGTTTTTGGGAGGTACTTACGGTGTACATTTATCCGCCATTCGGTCATATGACCAATCGTACTATCAGGATTTAGAGTGAAATACGGAGGAGTTTGGAAGGGGTTAGTTATGTTGGAAGGTGTTACTTGTTCCAATGGCCCTACCTGTGCGGGCAGCTCGCACTGGTGCATCTCCGAGTCATAAGGAGCGCCGATTATACCAATCCATCAGGAGGCCAATTCTGAACTACGGCCTGACTGACTAAACGCTCCCTATGATTGAGCTATTAAACGCTATTAGAATATATTTTATCTTGTCGCTTACTTCTTTCTAATCGTCGGTTCCCACAGGAGTAGCTCTTAATATTTAATTACTTTTTAGCACTCTCGTTTTATTTGTGACGGCTCGTAAATCAATTTGGGAAGTGACGTGGATCATATACAAGCATCTATCAGATCTGTGAAAAAATTATGTCGTGCACAAAATTGAAAGTTAATTTCGAACAGGCTCACTGATGGTTTCATACATCAACAAGGTTCCAAATGTACTCAATTCATGACAACAGTTTTTGCCTCCAAAATCAAAATTTTCCACCCGAGCTTCGCGTTTCTGTTCACGTTCAGCTTTCAGATCTTGAGCTTTCTGAACAATTTGATTCAGTGCCTGTTTGTTCGGTATGTCGGCAAATCCTTGCCATACGCATAACTTCCTCAATTCGAATCCGATTTTCCTGAAATTCTCAGGGATATTGAGGTCTGGATCCCAGATGGTCCCCTATGAATTTCAGAACGGTTGGATCATTGGTATGGCCACTGTGCGTGGGCTAATCCTAGTTACTAAATTTCTCACGAACCTATGGCCCGATTTTGAGAATATTTTCTTCAAACGTTTATTTTTATGCTTCATGCAAAACAATAAACCGAATTACATATAGAATTCTTCAATCCACCCGAATCTGTACCAAACAGATTACTTATCATACTTTTACATGATCCATGCAATCATGTTATCGATATGAGGAAGCTATGTGCCATCAAACTTGGCAGACGTTGTATTCTTGGTGGGGTACTAACCACCAGGTAACCATCTGCAACAACCTACCAACAATACCGAAAATCAACTATAGGAAATGCTTTCAAAATCGAACGTAACTTGTCGAAGGTCCAAAATCCAAAATCCTATACACAGAGGACGGTGTAGTGGTCAGGTGGGCGATTATTATTTGATTCGATTCTATGTTTTTAGTAAATTGCAACAGATTTAAAGCCCATCACAATGGTCGACCGTTGAAAATATGTATTAGGCACCAACAAAAAGTTGAGACCAGGCAATGGGGAATCTTGTCGGTAAAATAATGTCAATCCCCAGAAAACCATCATTTTTCTAGGCCACGTCAGGGACAGCTACGTTGAGAAAGAGGTAAACCCGCAATTGACGTGGGAAAAACGCTTTTCGGGCGAACGCTGGTGCGTTGTAGCGTGCCAAATCAACGTGTACGGCGATTAGCTGGTCTACGAACGGAGGAACGTGAAATTATACAACAAAACCTGATCGGCTTTTGTCAGTCTCCGAACGTCTTCACTTATCCTCCGTAAGGCAGCTGTTGTTGACACTGTGGAGAAGATTGATTCAACGATGACCGGTGAGAAGCCGTTGAAAGCAAACAGGGGTTTTTCTTTTTAAACGCAGTAACATTGAAAATGGATCACGCGAAGTCATTTTGGCATGTCAATCGATTACAGCCTCACTGGGTTCGCACAAAAGGGGGCTGAGGAGGGAGCGCGGCCTTCTAGGAAATCAAATTATTCAACTTGATTAATGATTTAGAAATTTTGGAGGTTCCTGGATTATATTCAGAAATCGACTTGAAAAGCGGAGTGATTTGTAATTGATAGAAACTGCCGCATCTCAAAACGATTTTACTAGTAACGATTGACCACTGCACGCGGGCGGATCAGAACGGTGTTTATACTCGTAGTAATGAAATTATATCCCCACAATAACCAAGGAAAAGGAGAACGAAGTTTGTTTTCTGGTAGGACTTGGCAATCTTTTTAAATCACTGTTTTCGTGAAAATTTCATTTTTATGAACACCTATTTTGATCATTTAAAAAAATTTGTAACAAACTCGTTTTGGAATCCTACCTGTTTTGGGGTCGTAGAATGACGAAAAATCACATTTGAAATGGAAAATTATTCAACGTCAACTCCAATTAGGTAAATCACATTTTTAAAAACCTTCAAATTATGGAAAATTCCGAACGTTACCGCAGGTTTATAAAGAAAAATGTCGTCTTTTGCTCCGATTGCTGATTTATCATATGCTCTAGAATTTGTCGTACAAGTTCATTTAGTTTCTGCAGTCATAAAAAATACAAAAAATCCGGGTTCTTGACGGTTTTTGGTTTATTATTCTGTGAATATGTAATCGCTCAGAAACAATTTTTATAACACCCCCTCAAAATTTGTTCTTTTAAGTTTCAAGCTGAGCAGATACCAAAAATGCAATGTCCGTCCGCCGTATCACGTGTATACCGGCTTCATTTTCGGTCTAAAAAATTCGTTCTTTCGCACACAAGCTCCATTTGGGCTCTAGTTGTGTCCCGAAACTTTGCAGCCGGATCGGAATATACCGAGGGATGTAATGAGTGAAAATGGATATAAAAATAGGTACTTTTTGTGTTTTAGTTACATGTTAGTAACATGAGCGTTTGAGGTATCGTTTTCCATGTTTTTTTTGGGACAAGAAGACCGAATATGAAGTCAATTTTGACCAAAGAGTGGAAAATTGAGGTTATACCATGGTTCTGCTCCTAAAATCAATTTTTTATGACTCAAAAACCTGGGGAATTGTCTGAAATCACCATCAATTTGTATAGTAACACTAGAAAAAGTGTCAACAGGTGAATCAAGATAATTAAATGGCACTATCAATGATCAAAGATAGTTTGTAAAAAGAAAAAAAAGGAGCGTACCTAATTCGTCTTTTGGGGGCCAAAATTGGTGGAAACAATCAGAAATATCTATTTAAATTATTTCACATGAAAGAAACAATAAATGAACAGCCAGCATTTCTGTAGGTATGTTCAATAGAATAATAAACCCATGTGACAAGGACTTTGCAGCGTTTTCCGACTGTGTGGCGGCTGAGGTCGACAGGCCGGATGACAACGGCCCGTAGTGCCGCCCATAGAGCGGTGAGACGCAATCAGCGAAATGTTCGGAGCTGGGACAGCTGACCACTTCCACAACGCCCGTGGGCTGCCCAAGCCTAAAATGGCAAGATACCTTTTTAGGTACTTAACATTAATCTTTTCGTTCAGTGGGTTCACAGATGACGTCATAATATGGAACTTATTTCAGTGAGACTAAGTTGCATCGATGACTGTGCCCTAATGTTTCACAGCACCCGCTTACTTATACCTAATGACAAAGAAATGATATTTTAAATCATTTTTCATGGTTGGGGATCTTTGAAGCTATAACCTATGTATTATTATTATCTATGTCAATTTCATTCTAATCTAGTCCACTTGAAATTGAAGTTTGCTCTACCAGTGTAAATTTGGTGTAATGGCAAAAAATAAAGTAACGCTGAATTGTATTAAATATGGCTTGTATACAAAGGGAATTAAGAAATGATAGGAAAAGAGAAACAAGTTAAGAAAATAAAAGATGAAAGAAACTAAAAGGTAGCTCACCGAGCATTCACAGATGTTGGGTGTCCTACTTCTTCCACAGAAGGTTTCCTGAAACAATAATGAATTTATATAAAAATGCGATATGCACGTAATTGGATGGAATGAGTACCTACCTATACTTGGACATGAGTGAAAACACCTTCAATTGACCTATACCTACTTTTGACTTTCAAGATTTTTTAAAAATATGGAACTACGGTGATGTGCTGAACTTTGACCAAGAGAATAAATTTGGATTTTGGTATTAAACATGCACCTGATTCCAAATTCTCAGAGCTAAAACTCTCAACACCATATTCTTGGGTCGCCATTACTTGCCAACCGTAATGTGAACCGAGGTTATTGACTTCAGAAAACAGTGATCTACGCAGAACGGGCATCTATACAGGTAAACAATAGACCTTTGTGTAATAATTTGCAGCGTTTTACATTCATAAAGCCACATTCGGTATTCTAAGGGCATCTCAGGGGTATAGCTCGTTTTACGACGTCGTACCTCAAGTGGTCATTCGAAAAATCGGCCTGCAACGTCTGGATCATCTCTCAATCGGAGATTTTTATGGTGTTGCTCCCTCGATCCCGTCAAGCTCTTGATCCCCCATCGGAAGTTTATCTATCCGCCAAAATTAATTTATACCAACCGGTACTCCATTTGAAAATTCAACCTGCCGACAATTACCCTCAACATTGGGAAACTAATTGTACATTTGTCTAATTTACATGTTAATAAAGGCTGACCGTTAAATACCGTTTAATCTGATTGATTAGTTCCAATCGGCGGCATTCTATTCGATCGCAGCAGCTATTTAAACGAATAGGTCAATTTGAGCTCCGCACATGTTTTAGCGAATTTTCAAAGAAAATGAAGCTATTGCAATGGCTTCGAAATTTAAATAATATAAATTTTTGGAAATTTTCTTCATAGAAATCCGTTTCAGACCATTCTAAAACGATTCCTGAAATTTAACACTTTTTTATATGTATATATATATATATGTGTCACTCCAGACGATAACTCTCGATAGAATTGAGATAAACAGCTCAAATTTGCACAAAAAATCTATCTTGGCAATCGAAAGGCTAAGTTCGAAGATGGGCGAAATTGGCCTACTCTAAGGAGGGTTTTGGCGCATTTAAAGTGCGCAAAAATTACCCAAAAATCCCCAAAATGTTATTTTCCAACAAGTGACCCCTCATTTTAAAGGTTTTTGCACGCTGAACACGATGGTGGAATCGGACTTTAGATATCTTGATCCGTTCTCAAATTAGAGCATTTAAAGTGCGCAAAAATTACCCAAAAATCCCCAAAATGTTATTTTCTAACAAGTGACCCCTCATTTTAAAGGTTTTTGCACGCTGAACACGATGGTGAAATCGGATTTTAGATATCTAAATCCGTTCTTAAATTAGAGCATTTAAAGTGCGCAAAAATTACCCAAAACTAGGATAATCTTTAAACTCTTACCCCCCCCCCCCCCCCACCCCCTTAGAGTTGTCAGATTGAAAAATGTGAGAAGTATTAATTGAAGACGAGAGTTCGAAGCAAAAAAGGGGGAGGCAAACGATTAGTACAACTCCTTGAATTTCCCATTTGACATATAATTGTTATGATACCTTCATAGATAGACAAGTACCGGCCCACGTATTACTAGAAGGAAGACGAAAGAAAAAATCTATTTCAAATTATTCAATTTAGGTACTAACAGTAGGAGGAAGAAGGTTAGGTAGGTATCTTATCAATTTATTATCAGTATCATACGAATATTTGATATTCAAAGGTAGGTAGGTACTTAACATGATAAAAATAATATCAATGAAGAAGGAAGGATCTACCTACCTAGTAGAGCAAATCTTGAACTGGTTTTAGATACCAGGCCTGAAATCGTAGTCAAGAGGAAAGGCCATTCAGAAGGAACAAGGAATCTACTCATAACAAACGGTAGAATCAGGATGGACAAAACGTACAAATTAAAATAAATACGAAGAGAATATACATAGAAAACCAAATTTTAGACCGAAGTTTTCCTTTATTCAAAACCATAGCCATTAATTCGAATATTTCTTTGAAAATTCGCTCATTAAGTCATGCTGCATGACTGGTCTTTTTTTTTTAATAGGAAACACGATGGAATATATTTGTTATTAATTTTTCGATAGTCTCTCGACCATCTTCCAACCATGATAGAAACAAAGTAGATCTTACGATACCAACCAAAACCACTTGACTGACACTGTCTATTCAAGTATCAGCCTCTCCCTCACTGTTATTATCAACTCGGAAAATGTAATCAGACCTTGTGAGAGCCAGTTTCCAACTACCCTCCATATTCCGAAGTCCGGGCCACAAAAGTTAAGGTCCTCTTTACGGAAAACAATGAAATTCAAATTGGAATAGAATAAAATGCTTTTATTCAGAATATTTAATTATGTACAAGAGAAGATGAAATACAAAATAGCAACGAGGAAAGCAGTGTGACGTCGATCCTACCGCACGCTGCCCGACATTTGGCTATGCCCGTCGAGCTCTGAGTCGCTAATTTCCTTCAAGTTCTCCTGGCATATATTATTTCATAGGTTATAAAAATAACTTATAATTACACATTTTTCTTGACACAAGCAAACGCTATTCATCAAGTTATAAATACCATGCCTCTGCGCTATCCCCGACAAAACTTTATTTTTTTCCATGCTTGATTCCAAAGGTTACTTATTGACAATAATAAACCAAAACTACTACTATTATGGGTGTAACTATAATACTGAAGCCAAGAACCTACAACTGGTACCCACTTGACTTGAAGAGATCTGCTAAAATAATTTGACCCTTGATTTTACAAAAGTGCTTCTATACCGAAATGTATCAATCAACCAAAACAACAGTGAAAGACCGAACGTCGAGACAGTAGTCTAGACCAGCGATTCCCAACCTGGGGTGCGCGAACCCCTTGGGGGTCCGCGAGGACTTGGTCGGGGGTACGCGGAAAAATTAGTGTAATGGCGGACATTTCGATTTTTGTTGTTGTTGTTGTATCTGCTTTCCTGGAGCTCGCTCGGAAGGTGGAGCAATTTTGGTGAATTGAATTTCATGAGTTTTACTCGTAGTATGACCATCGTACACAATATTTTTTTCATGGATCAGCCGCCGAGCCATTGAAAATGTAAAGACGACGAAGAAGTACGGCTTATCTGATTTGAGTGACGTGTTCTGCAAGTTGAATGACCTAAATTTGTCCCTTCAGCAAAATACGAACATTTTCCAGGTTGACGACAAAATCGGGTCTATGAAAAAGAAACTCAAGTTTTGGCAGCAATGTGTACAAACTGGCCAAGTTGAAGTTTTTGAGACGCTTCATGACTTTTTATCAGAATGAAAACTTCCACTATATCGATCGGTGAAAGTATTGTGGAGGGTTTGAGCAAATCGTTTGAAAACTATTTTCCAAAATCCGGACTTGAATACATGTGGATTTCGAATCCATTTCTGGAGGAATACCTGGTACAAACAGCTTTTCTAGATGCGTTTGAAAAAGAGTCGCTGATTGAAATATCTTCGGATTCTTCATTGAGAGATAATTTCAAACCGGGGAAAACTGCTCTCGTCAGATTCTGGTCAGAAGTTAGCATAGATTATGCAAAACTCTCCGACAAGGCACTTTCCTTTTTGTTGCCTTTTACCAGCACTGAGCTCGTGGAAAGGAGCTTTTCTTCATACACCTTCATCAAGAACAAGTACAGAAACAAGCTCAACGCTTCTCCGGATTTAAGGGTATACCTCTCTACAATTGAACCCGATTTTAGGAAACTTAGCGAGATAGTCCAGCCCCAAGGATCCCATTAACTTCTTCACAGATATGTATATCTGGACCTTTCGATTCACAAATTTGGTTCTTCAGTCAATTCCTCTATCAGTCTATATTTTATCAATTATGAATTATTATTCTTCCTAAAACACATAATGTTACTATATGCCTTGTCAACTTACATAGGTAAGTGTTGTACCTACTATTCGTGTGTAGTGATTCCAAAAGTTACCTATTAAACTTAATTGGAAAAGATAAAGTTTAAAATTTTAAATTTAATAATTCACCTATTTTGTTATGAAAATTAAAATATATGTGTACATTTTTTATAGTTCATGTTTGTTGTTCATCGCTCACCTTTTAACACTGCATTTGTATAGGTATGTTACCTTGGCGTACCTTTTTAAGTTTTTTTTTCCAAGTTGAAAAGTCAGGGGGTCCGCCGACTGAAACTGAAACGCCAAGGGGTTCGCGAGTGACAAAAGGTTGGGAACCGCTGGTCTAGACGAAAAGTTATATTATAAAACTTTTTTGTCGATTACGGAGGCTCATTATAGAAAACAATCAGCAACTTATATATTATTCAACACTGAATTAATATAATCTATTGTATACAATAATAATAAATTATAATGCAAACAACTGTGGCGAATGAATAACTTCCACTCGGTTGATCAATGTGAGGGAGAACATTAAATGATCGATTTAAGATAACAACTATCACGTTTTCCGTATTTTCTAGCTCTGACCATTATTAGTTCCATTTAAAAACGTGTCTTGGCTGCCAAAAAAAAATGCAAGAACGGAGAGCGGGGTTAGTCGTTAATGACATCATATTGTTCTCGGAAGCTTACGAAAAGAGCGACGACGGGCCAAAATAATCGCCGCTGGGCCTGGTGAAAGAATGAAGTGGTTGATGAGGTACAGTTATTCAGAGGGTCTCATCTACATGCTGTTCTGGACAATACCTGCGCCGGACCGTGGCAAAACCATCACAATCCACCTTATACCGGCCCCAACCTTTCTTCCCCATCCTCCGTCCGTTTCCCTATACCACTTTAATTAGTTGAGTCTCGCTACTATTCACTTTCAAATGAAGGGTGATCTGTTAGTTTTCAAAGGCGAAAGTGTCATCACTTGAATACAGCACAAGCTTACCATCCAAGTCTTAAGACAAGAGTACCTACAGCTCATTTGTATAGTAACTGCAGTATTTCATTCTCTAAACTAAAGTGATTTCAATCCCATTCTAATTTACAAAACTAAACATGGTAATAAGGACATCTGCTCCTCAATTTTTCTGCTAAACACATACACGTGTAGACCTGCATCAACAGAAAGAAATGATTTTTACTAAACAACATAGGTATTTCTACCGTTTAACCAGGATCAAACCCGTTTGAAGTGAACCTTTTGGAGAGCGAAAATTACATTTAGTGGTCTACATACCGATCATCATGAACGAGATTACTGCATCCTATTTTTAGAAAAAATAAACAACGATTTGAAATAGTTTAAAGAATCATAAATTACGAGCGTACTTATAGGGTCGTTGGCATAGTTGAAGTGAAGGGACGAAATGTATTAGATGCATTATGTATATACTACGAGTACAATAACTGCGACTAATACCTATGCAATTTACATCACTTCTATATAACGTACCTATTTAATAACCAGTATTTATGTAAAAGTGACGAATAAAAAGTTCAGTTCACCCAAAAAGTCAGCGAGCTTCCTCGTGACAGTAACATGATCGTATAGATCAATGAAACGTAATGACAGATAATCTAATATAAACGTATGATAAGTAATCCAAATTTGAGTAAAATCATGCCATTGTTCGAAAAAAATTAAGTAGCGCGGATTTGGCGTTTGCACATTCGCAGTGGCCACACCAATGATTCGACTGTTCTGAAATTCACAGGGGGCTATCTGAAAGCTATACCCCACTACCCACCGCATTTCAACAAAATCGGGCCATTGATTTTTGTGAACTAGAAAACCCCGAATTTCATGTTCACGCATGCGCAGTGACCATATAACTGATCTGATTCACAGGGGGTCATCTTTGACCCAACACGCATAATCCCTGAAAATTTCACCAAAATCGTACGTGAACTGAGAAAGTTATGGGTCCGAAAAGGATTGAGGACACAGACACACAATCAAATTTGTTCAGAAAGCTCTAAAACGTAAAACGCGAGTGGAAATTTTGATTTTGGAGCCAAAAAAAGTTTTCCTCTGAAGGAAAGTTTTCCTCTCAAGTGTCAGTGCAAATCTTCCGCTACCTTGGAAGACTCGGAAGCAAAATTTCAACTGTTCAAAATTTCATTTCACACCGCTCGCCTCAAAAACTAACATAAAAATTGTAGAAGGGTGATATTATCGTAAAACATATTATAATTTTGGAGTTATAAACAAAAAACTAAACAAATGTTTGAGGTCACAGTTACTTTGAGGTTCATACGTGAATTAAGCACAATCCTAAAACATTTAAGTAAGAAACATTCATTACTGAGATATGACTGAAATAGTTAGGCATTAACTCATGATGTGTCGAGTTACACTGCTGTTTCTCGCTCACTGGTTCCATGCCTACTCGGCTAACTTCGGAATTTTCCGTGCGAGTGATAGTCGGATTTCGTAGGATGAATGTTGATGTAAAAGGTGGTAACAGGCGGCTTGGAAGACTTCACGTTAATACCTAGCTGAATAGAACAAGAACGTCCCGTAACTAATCTGAAGGACAATACGAGGTGGTTCTGTAAAAAATAGTACCCAAGCCCCATCCACAGCCACTGCTGGGCAGACGGTTGAGAGAGATTAAGAGCATCTCGCATCAACACTGGATCTTCTTCATTGCTTCTGATTTACCTCACTAGGAAGCTGTTAAGTCCTCGTTCATTAGCACATGCGCTAGGTAACTATAAGTTATTTTAGACAACGAATTAACTACTTTTACATGGGATTTGAAAAGGAATCCATACATAATTTTTACTTATCCAAAACCGCACTGAAATAGTTGAAATTTCCCTGATTAGGTACAATAATTGCTGTAGTACTCTATCGGTATAATGATTATTTGAGCTCATTTGTGGATTTGTATAATTCAAATCCACTCATGCGTGCCTACCTCCTGCGACTTGGATAAAATGGGAAATTTCCGTGTGCAGGAATTTTTTATTGTTGATCTCAAAATCACACTTAGTACCCTTCCCTTGAACCCACTGCCCCACTGCCAGTTTTCATCCCAAAACTCCGTATAACTTGGGCAAAAAACGGATAGAAAGAGAACGAAATGAAATCAGAATTGTATGGTGCTGAGGGTTCCCCCCAGGCGGAGTGGGCCTTTACCTATGACGTCATTTTGCTTTCTTTCCACTGGTTTATCGCCCACTTTCGATCATCTGATACCCCTCGTACAGCAACTTTTCGGAAAGCGCTCGCCGAGATTTCTTTTACTTAAGAAAATAAAACAGGTGAAATTACCCACTGGACTCGACAAATTCGATCATTTATCAAAATTCAATACAATTGCGTACACATAAAATTACGCGGACCGCTCATTTAACCATTTTTAACCCGAAACATAATAACGGGATTCTCTTGGTTTATGGGGGACAATAACTGATCTTACTATAACTAGAAGCAGTGTGTTATGCAAGTTCTGAAGTAGATTACGACGCATACCCGCATACGCACAATGGTTTAAAACAATGGTGTCCTAGTAGATACATGATTTATATAGGTACAAGTACTATTAATTATTAAAATAATATGAAGATCAATCGCTAATTGGCGTACTGAGAAATGAATCTATCGGTAAAGTAGTTACAGTCTCAGCCTCACATTCGGGTAACTTCAGCTTACCATTTACGTGTTCAGTGATTTTCTTCCAACTTGAAATTTCGTACGGTTATTTAACTCATTTTCGTACGCTACCCTCCAAAGTTTTACGCTATCCAAAGACATTACAGGTTGACGAAATCTTGACTCACCTCAAGTGCTCTTCGTGACGACTGAAATACGCAATCTGGGCGGCCATAACACACGTTCACTAACACGTACAACCGTAGCACGTCTATAGGAACTCTACTGCAGAACTATCTTCGCCTCCTTCCGGACTCCTGAACGCTCCCCACCTATACCTTCTGGATGGGTGGCTGCTACCCCTTGCCCCACCCCTTTTTCATGTTTTTGGTGGTTTAGGGGTTGAAAACAACCCTACGAGGTGCTGTAAAAAAAACATATACGACCCAGAGATCAAGTTGGAAACTATTTTTTTCTTCCCAAAAAATTAACTCGTTTTTACGCCCTCAAACATCCCTTTTCTTCCTGCTCATCCGTCAAAGGCTCGTAAAGCAATCACAACGGTGTTGCCACTACCGGGCTCGCGCCCTCTTGTCACTTAATTTTAGCCTCAAGGGACAAAAACTGACCCTATCTTCGCCACCATCAGCCATCACCACAGTTAAAATTGTGAGTCTTGCTGAATTATTGTGCCCCTGATAAGACAGGTATCAACTTTCTCAGAAAGACTATGAAACGAGATGATGGACAACTCGATTTTTTCCCACATCAGCACCCACAGGGTTCGAGCTGGTGGAACAACAATAATTTTGTTCACGTTTTGTGTCCTCATATCTTGATTACGGTCATAATATATTGACCATATTTTGTTTCATTTCACAGGCAAGTCATACGATTGTAGCCATTGTCTACAAGACCACCGTCACCAGGATTATCAATGGCACTGCTCATGCGACCAGTAATATTTGATAGGTCCGGGCTCTGTGGACAACAACTACTAACTTACAAATTTGGTAACATTTATTTATTTCGCCACAAATTTGGGCCACTGCATTATTTATTTCGTTTATTTGTATTATCTTTCGACAACACAAGACGTAACGATACACTTAAAGTTAAATAAGAACAAAACATTCGTACCTTCCTAAATTAAAATGAAATTAAAATATTAAAATGAAAATAATTAAATTAAAATAAAATAAATTAAAATCCTAAATTAAAAGAAAAAAGAAAAATTAAAGTTGAATAAGAACAAAACATTCGTACCTTCCTAAATTAAAAAGACTTGAAAATATACAAAACAGAAAAAAGAATACCAGTTCTGTGAGAAAACAAAAATATAGAAAACATAATGATGAAGAAGAGACCCAAAACTCGGCAGCATACAACATACAAAACCAGTTAAGAAAAATGAAATTACAATAGATGAAACTGGCGAACAAGTGACAATAGTGAAATCTGACGAATTATGAAACAAGTAAATCTTAGTTGATCAATCAACTAACGAAATTAATTCTCGTCTTCATTGCAGATTTTGGAAAGATGTACAGGCGCACAGCTTCCTCTTTTGAGTTTACATTTAAAATATTAATAGTGCTATCGGCCGATAGGGTGTTCAACCTGGAATATTTTCCCTCACACTCAACGCACCCGGACACGTGCTCAAGATATGATGCAGCGTAATCGGTTCGTTGCCCTGGCATACTGGACACTCCTCGTCCTCAGACAAATAAAACGCTACCTTTGAGCCTTTAACGTACAAGGAGCGCCACTGAGTACCAGCTAAGCGTGCCTGGCACAACACCCTCTTACAGAGTATGTCCATGTCGAAATTCAAATAGTTCGCCGACAGCCGTGCCGGGTGCAAGTACTTATACGTATCACTGAACGAGGAGGAGAAAATTCTTTCAATATCCTGCTCCCTACATTTCCCCATGAACTCATTCAAAATTACCGTTCGCTTCAGCCTAAATTCCTTATGGTTCTGAGCTTGCCAAAGGTGAACATAATCCACACTTCCGAAAGAAACTTTCCAGGCCCTGCTTCAGCCCACAGTCATTATTATGAAACTCAAGCAGTCGCAGGAAACAAATTTTCGGCATACGCTCCGCCCCCCTTCTCGCACAGTTTCAGCCACCAACTTAAAGCTCCATTAATGACCCGCACCTTGCTATGACAAAGCCCAAATTCGTTTAGCACCATGTAGTCGAGTTTATTGCTTGCTAAGAAAAAAGCATTCTTAAATGCTCGGTACTGCACTCTCTCTATCACTTCAAGGTGTGAGAGACCCCACACTTCCGAAGCGTACAGTGTGCCACGTATCTGTATGATACTAAACGTTTCTGTCAAACTAAACTCCTTGATTTGTCCTGCCATGTGCAGACTGATGCATGCAAAAAAAAAATGCACAAATGCAAATGCACATGCAAATGCATTTTTCGGCGAACTACTGCTTTATCGGCTTGTTCTGGCTCCCATTTGTAAACTACCTACTTGTTATTTATACGATAGTAAAGCGTTCATCATACGTCTCAAGTAAATTAATGGGTTGAGGCAGGTGTCGGTGCAGTTGGACCAGGTCAAATACCTGCTTATTCTATCGACGCACAACAAAGCGTGAGAAGTTAAAATAGAAAGGGATTCCAGCCGTCTTGTTATTTCTCAACGAGTCGCTGATCTTCCCCTGCATGACTCTACACCAAGAAAACAGTTTTCACCTAACTAAGTTGATTGAAAGCCGCTTTTTGCTGCTAAACCTCATCGCTACCATCACCGATAAGTGGGAATGTGATAGTTCAGTAAGTGATATACTCGGGTCATAAGACCATACCAGATACTGAGTAAGCATTAGGTCCTTCACGAGTCCTCATTAGGAGTCACGAATGCCCTCAAGACCGTTGGGGTCAAAGGATGTTGGCACGTTATGGATTGGAAGCTGACAGAAGTTGTTTGTTGTGTGAAAGGGTTTTTTAAGCAACATTTCGGAGTTCCTCGTTACCCCTTCATCAGGGGCCTTTCCGACACGCCCGTCTGATTAAGAAACCCCGCAATAAGTAACGATCCTCTTTTGGTTTTTTTCTTTCCCCCCTTTTTTCGAATCAGTGTTGAACGCCAGCTATAAATTACAATTATAATTAATACTCTATGTTTCTACGTTAAGCGGCTCAAGGTGGGATGGATGTGGAAGCATTAGTCGTCTGAAGCTCTGATGGAATCGTGAACTAACAATTAGCCTATTCTTTCTGGATGTGGCCCCGGCCACTAACACGGTGAGAAATACGCGCTCATAAAGTACGAAACCTCGTCTCGTGCACAACTTCCTCTCAGATCGATTTAATTTCCCCGTCTTTTACACGTTCACCTGTTTGCGGGACTGCACGCCCACTTCACTATGGCTCAGTCCAATAAGCCGACGTGATGGATGCTTTAACGCTAAAAGTGTTGCAAATAAAAGGCAGGTAATGCAACTGCGTTAATAATCAATGAATAGTTAGGTATCTACAGACTTCTTTTTCCTTTCACGATAAGGATTTGGTCTTTTCCTCACTTGTTTTGCAGAATAGATACAATTTTTCGTTAGTATTAAATGATACCGAGTAAATTATTCCAGTTAGGTCAGCACGCCCTACCATTCTAGTGGACCCCACGACTATGCAAATTTTGAAATCCATCGTAAATGCTGTCTGGCCATCACTTTTTAGGTAGGAGTATAGATGCCTATAGTTAATGGAGAATATTTTATTTTAATTTTATTTATTTATTCGTGTTTTCAGGTGCTCCAACAATTTTTGATGCCCAAAAGACACACAAGGACAACTGAGAGCAGCTACCACGGAGGGATGTATTGTAATTATTCGAGTATAAACATGAATGTATTTTCCATAGATCAATTCAAATTTGCATCCTCGTAATAGTTATCTTCCTCAAATTTTTATACAAGCTTGTATAAAATTTAGCTTTTTGCATAACCATCCCGATGCATGTTTTCATCCAGTTTAATATTCTCATTATTTTTGCTGTACTTATGTAATTTTTTACTAAGGATGTTACGCTGACTGGTACAGCTATATTCATTCCCAAAATATAGGTAATATCCTCATATCTCGGTAGGTTTTCCCGCGCTTCGGAAAAAATATACTATTCATATAGGTACAGTTTCAGAATTTGGTCTTTATAATATAATGTTTACAGATCTGTTCAAGTATACTGAACTGGTTGCAATGAACTAATGATCACCGTAAAAATACACGCAATAAATTATCTTGAGAATGTACAACACGAAAAACCTGATTTGAAAGGCAGACGGGGTTACGATTTTCGCGCGGTGGAGATCGGGCAAGCGAGCGGGCACGAGATCTCGGATGTCGAATTAACATGTAAACTGCCGCCTTCCTGGTCCTAAGAGGCCGGTCATTTGAGCAAGTGTCAACAGTAATGAACTATAGTTGGCCTCTATTAAACCGGCGACTTGCTCCACACAGCCGAGCTCGCGCCCCAGGTGCCGGTGTTCTATTCACGCTGGTGGACGGCGGTAAGTCCGATATGGCCCTGACAGGAGACGACGGGGACACGTAGGTACAGACTGAGATGGTTTAATAACCTACCTTGGGTTTGCATCAAACATTTGTCATTATTTAATCAATGATTCGTGGAGACTTCCTCGAGAAGATACTCGGCAGATGTAAACCACGAAGATCAACAACACATAGGTAATACAATTATTGCAATAACTTTTCGAGCGGTGAAATAAAGTGTATTTGAATTAGAAATACCTAACTGAATTAAGGGAAGTCAGTTTTCGCTGAAACACTAAAAACGGTGCAAATTATTACACAAAGGTTTATTATTTACCTGTATAGATGCCCCTTCTACGTAGATCACTGTTTGCTGTGGTCAGTACCCTCGAGCACCCCTCACGAAACCCCTAAATGGAGTACTGGAGCCGGCACCGGAATAAAAGTTTCCTACAAATGCGTGGTACCTGTATAAGTGCCCCTTCTACGTAGATAGTATAATGAACCGTTGTGTAATAATTTATCGTTGTGTAATAATATTTACCGTTGTATAATAATTTGCCCATTAATAATACTTCAACGGTTGTTCACGTTGCAAAAGTACCTATCAACAAAATCCAGCCCCTTCTACGTAGATGGTATAATGAACCGTTGTGTAATAATTTACCGTTGTTTAATAATTTATCACTGTGCAAAAATTTACCCATAAATAGTACTTCAGCGTTTGTTCAAGTACAAAAATACCTATTAAAAAATCCGAAAGAGTCATCATTTTTCAAACGAAATAATATCACAGAACATCCAACTCGACTTCATACAGCCATCCATGATTATAATCAGGTGCTCCCTAGCGATGATATCTGTGCCGGATTTATACCGTTTGATTCACGATCAAGTTGATGAAGCTTTTCGGTGCTAACAAAAAATTCAAATTCTTTAATTCAAGATCAATAAATGTAAAAAAACCATACCCTTCTATTGAAAGTTTTCGAGCTACGGCGTTCTGAAAATTTCAACCCCTATTTTGAACCCCTTAGAGATGGCTGACAGTAACGCCGAGCTTCGAGAACCAACTAGACCCCGAACGGTACCTATTAACCAAATTTCATTAATTTTGGTTCATGGTAACTAAGAAAAGTACTAAGAACGGCGTACGGCGGACAGACAGAAATATTTTTATTGCAGTTTTGGATTCTACATACTTACCTTGAAACGTAAACCATCAAATTTTGAGGGGGGGTTAATTTTTTTTTTTTACGCTCGATTCCAAAGGTTCATTTCAAAATAATAAACCAAAATGCGGCGTGCAGGTTGAACTTCAAAATGTTGGCAGAAGGTACTTTTGGGAACCAAGTAAATATAGGTGGGTTATTTCCCTCCGACTAAATGACGATTCGAAAGAAAGAGATCATAATCAAGGGTTAACAAAACGGTGAACATTTCAAGACAGTAATACCACACTTCCATTATATTGTTATAGACTACACTTGATACGTTTTGTTGTATAGTGAGGAGGAATAAGCACTTTTAGACGGACCGCTGCTGCATTTATTTTACTCACAACAGAAACCCCCTTAACGCCAGGAGAACCTGTCTATTAATGGTCAAATACCCCAGTTAGCCTCCAAACCGTTTGTCAGCTTCTAATGGACTGTGGACAATAAACTGCTAATGCGATCAGACTTAATTTTATCACCCGAGAAGGTGATGAGGAGTGGTGGAGGGGTGTAGTTAACATAGTTGTATATGACGCTGGCCTTCCATCTGCCGTATAGTTCCATCCAGTAGGGAAGGAATGGGGACAGCCTCGCTACCCCTTTCCCTTGATCTCAACATACTTGGAATAGCCGGGTCCGAGCCGAGCATAGCCCAACAGTCTCCTCATAGAAGCAATAATGGTATCAAGGCGACCTCCTCCTTCAATTACTTCTCGTAGTTATTCAATTGTCTTATTTCTCTAGCAAAGGCCTTGACGTCTTGAAATCATTATTATTTTTCTTCACGAAGGGGGTTATCAAAGTGACTCGAGGGCACTCTAATAAGTTGTTGAGTTTTTGAAAGAAATGATTATGTATCACAGGCGAACCAGAGCAGTATTAGAATTAGAGAATTTTTAGGTTATTTTCCAATTATAACAAAAATAGAAGAAAAAAAACCACGTATTGCAGCAGTCCACCATTTCTGGTACACTTGCCACCACCCGATATTGATTTTTTGAGAAAATAAACATATTTGGTACCTATGTGGAGAAAAAAATATACACTGGTAGGCACCCATGTAGATTTCATAATTTTCTCTTAATGTGAGTATGCTGGATATATTTATGCATATGTCCATCCACATAACACCTCTGATGATAATACTATAAACACAAAAACTCAATAATGTCAAAGTCACACATAATGTCTATATCACTGGAAAATCTTAAGAAAGATGATAGGAGTTACGCATATTGTTGTTTAGTCGAGTATACAGACCGGTGATGAACCTGCATGAATTCATCAAATCCCACCGGTACTGTCGTCGGTGACAATTAGAGGCCAATTTCGGGATACGTGTGAGTTGGGATTACCACTTATATAATTCATAGCGATAGGAGTAAAAAATTCAACAGCTATGTAAAATTAACGGTGGTGAGGCCAGGGTGGTCTGGTCTACTTGACTGCTTTCAAATTAATGGTAACATATACATATTATGTATGACCATGGCCTGTAGAGATTTTGGAGGAATTTGAGATAAATAATCAGGCTTCTCCCTTGCATAATGAAATTATATTGAAAGAAGAAGTTTTAAACTTCCTTGTCTGGATGACCTGTTTCAGTTGAATGGAGTGATCAAATTAAATTTTGTTCAAGCAATCACCTTAAAACACTCAATCTTATTTCAGTAAGTTTTACAGCTTCATCGCTTTCATCGCTGTTTTCAACTAACCTTCCAAAAACTATATTAAAATAGGGTAGTTGTAATGTATTATTGTAAGATTTTCGATTAAATTTGCTGCTCAAGTGGGTAAGAGTACTTAGTGGGGTGCCACGTCATTCTATTCATTCCCGAGATGGACCACACAAGTCAAAATTACCTATCAAAGCATCCGAGCTACTTTTGAGCTAATCACGAAGAACGCGGTGTCGAACGGCTCCTCATGTGCCTCGTTGTAACTCATAATGATTATTAATTACGTTGTGTACCACTAAAAGAGTGAAGTGGAAGAAGAATAACATGAACGAAGAAGGGGAAGAAGAATAACATGAACGAATTAGGAAAACGAGTAGAACGGGCTACGGTAAAGAAGAGGTTCACTACAATGGTTCGACCATTACCAACCCAGTCACGTACTTTTTATTAAATTAGGAGTTTAACGACGGAGTGAAAGTCCATTGCGTCTAATCTATGATGGGATCTAAATACGGGTTTTACGTACAGAGAAAATTATTAATGTCCGAATAAGTAGTCAAGTCTACGTCGAGGTAGATAGCAAAATAATCTCTATGGATATGAAAAAGCCGGAGCTAACCCTCATATTTCAGATTCCAATCAATTTGAAACCATCTGAGACGATGAAGTTTTTAATGGATCAATGGTAGGCTACATTCAAAGGTAGAAGAGTAACGGTAATACTCCCAGTTTTATAAAGACAATTATTTAGAAATTAAAAATACAACAATTAGAAATATAATACAAAACGAAGGTAGAATAATATAATAAGAATTTTAAAATATTACGATCTTATGCATAATTTGTAGAGCTTTACACTTACTAATGTACACTTGTATTTTTTTTTTTTTTAAACTTCACAACAAATTAAACAACTATTTCAGAAGTCACAGGCTATCAAGTTTCTTTCACTTCAAATCGATACGTTTATGGGGTATTCTCATTCTATATTTATTGCAGAATAACGCAAAACTAACTCCAGGAGATTATCATTTCCCTGTATAGATTCATATTACCGTAATACCCTGAATTAGCAGTAGTATAAATACATACCATTCACATACACAAAAAACACACGCGCACGCACGCAAGCACGCATTCGCGCGTGCGATGTCAGAATGAAAAATGAAGGTACGTAGTTGAAATTACATGAAACAGTAATGAGAGAGCTTAGAGTGGGAGAGAATTCTAGGATACCTAGACAACCTGTTCCCTTGAAAAACTGAGCAACCCCAAGATCCTTCTCAAGTACAGAATTCGGAGATTTGCATTCCACGTTAGTAGAGAAGGAATACCCGTACGACGCCACTGATAAGTATGGCGCCAAATTTAATGAGGGGAACTAATTGGTAGTTGGCGGCACTTTTAATGAGTTAATTGGGCGGAGCGGTAGGTTTAGGTCATTAAATCCGTAGCTACCTACGTGTGGGCTTATCATAATTGATAGGAACGTCGAGTTTAGTTCATTAAATCCGTAGCTACCTACCTATTCTTATCACCAAGCAGCGGCGAACGGGCACTTACCCAGCTATTCTTATCACATATTAGAAAGCGACTGTCATGTTATCATAATGCCTGGCTGAGCTCAGAAGGACCTCATGATTTAGCTCATTATTTTGGTAGTAACGGGCAAGGTTTGTTATCAAGTTGACGGTGGTAGGTAATGAAACTTTCGAGCAGAGGTTCCTTATCACAACATGTGATTGGTACCTTCACAATGTCTACAACATAATCAAGACGGTTTTAAATGATCCCACACACACGCGCTAACCTCATAGCGCCCCAAAACAGATAAAATTTTGAGAGAATCGACGAAAAAGTTTGAGCGCACGTGTAAAGGTCACCCACCACAAAGATATTAGCTATATAAACGAATGATTTCAGTTCACTCTGAATTAATCATGAAGGTTTTTGCACTCCTGACCGTATGTTTCACAGCCTCCTTCTCCTCAATAGACGCGAGAGCTTACCATTCCTCCTCATACATTCACTCAGCTTTCACAGCATCACAGATCTTAGATGTAGAAATTTTAAATGATGGTACGCGAACGGAAGTGCTTCTACTCTATAATAACCGATTACCCATTTCCATAAACGCTGAGGAATTCCTACATCTTGCTTTCTCATGGCGGAAGATTTATCAAGCGTTCACAACCGCCTTCCATTATCCCTACGTTGTACTTCATAATTCGGAGGAGGAGGAGGAAGAAGATGAAGAAGAAATGAAGGAAGAAGATTTGTTCAAAGATTGGGAAGACAACAATTCGGTAAGTGGCCTCCAATTAACTAGCCTTTAACAGATCTACCTACCTCCTCTTTATTATTAGTTTTTTACCAAAAGCTCATTTTTAGACAGGAGCGACGTTGAAGGAAACGAATAAACCAAACGCTACCATTTCTATACATGTGCAGGAAGTGGATGATAGTCAATGGTTTCACCCAAATCAGTTCATTAGTACCACTGTTAAAACTCCTACAACCACGCAAAGAAAAAATCCATTTAACAAGGTAAGTCAAAGGAGGTGACCCACTTTCTAATTTAGCGAGGAAAGCTCATTTTACCCCACTCTCATACTTTACTACATATAAAAACCCTCCTACTGCACTGCTTTACTATCACACCTTCACCTGAACCAAGTGTTCCACCATCACCCACTTACCTTGCAAGATCATTGTAAGTCTTTTTTAACCAATCATGCATACTAAGCTAGGAGCACCATATTCTTTAACACACGAAATTACCCCACCAACACTTACGTTTATAGTTCAAGACTTTTTTATTAATGAATTTATTCATGAAGCTCAAATCTATCTGTTAGATGCGCCAACATCAATACAAGCGGACCTATATCAGCACTGGAAACTTTACAAAATTCGAAACAATCATAGCTTTCTTCATTTTTTATTTAACGGTGACGATATTGCATTCCCCTCCGTATCTGTTAGCGAATATTGTCACATTCTTCACTATAAATGTTGCGGTTTACCTAATTCAGTACCATCGTTCCTATTCAAAAGTGAAGAATGCCCAAACATTTTAAAATTTAAAATAACTTTTATAGCCATACATAGACGTGGAAATGGTAAAATCTTGAAACGGGTATGCGTTAAATGTTCTCTTTGTATAATAAACGCTTTATTTAATTGTAAATTTCATTTCATACAAGAGCATGAGGAGGTTATCAAATTACCATGCAAAGATTGGGCAAAAGTTGTGTATGATGATTCAAATTGGTGCGTCTCATGCCATTTAACATCCTTTTTCGAACCGCTAGTGTAAGTGGGTGGTGGTGGTGGTGGTGGTGGTGGTGGTGGTGGTGGTGGTGGTGGTGCTGGTTGCGGTGGCAGAGAGAGAGAGAGAGAGAGAGAGAGAGAGAGAGAGGTAAAAATGCTTTAACATAAGTTTATTATACCTACCACCTCACTCTATTTTAAAATTTTCTTGTCTTTTATGTTTTAGCGCAAAATGCCTGGACTACTAAATTCGCTTAATTTTGTGACGTCTTTGAACGCTACGAGACCCACCGTGTTCACAAATATCAAAGAGCTAGTAATTGGAAGGGAGTATCCAATTTTAAAATTTCAAGCAGTCAACAGAGGCTACGGTCCGGCTATTGAGGCAGAATTAAAAAATTTTGAGGATGATGGAACCTTAACTGTCACATTACCCAGACGATATAATATGATCGTCACAAATGAAATAATAAATACTTACACGCGTAAGTATTTGACGCCCTCATCTGTTTTTTGTTTTTCTATGTATAACATCACACAAAGTCTTAAAGTGTTATTATTCTTTTTTCAGCGTCTACGATTAACCTCATCTATCGAGGCTGTAACGGGGGGCGAGGCTACAACCTAGAGTTTGCCGAGTCAACTGAACACGAGACGACCTCCAGCGAGTAGCCTACGACCTAGATTTTGCCCACTCAACTTCTTCATCTACACACCTGGAACTTCCTTCAACATCATCGCCAATCCAAGCACTCTGGAACTTCCTTCAACACCACCAATCCGAGTACTCTTCAAAATCTCTCTCTCTCTCTCTGAAAAATATATAATGTAAAAAGAATCTTTTGTTTTTGTTATATTCCCAATTCCTCAGAAACATTTCTATGGGTTGGAGCACAAGCTGACCAACACTCGATAAGATTAGGGGTATTTCTTAAAAACGGACGATGCGAGGTTCATTTTTTACCGTCTGCAGGTGATAAGGTGCTCGATGCGGGTATACAGCTGAATGAGCAGTTACCCTCTCCCTTACCTTCTTAAAAACGGACGATGCGAGGTTCATTTTTTACCGTCCGCAGGTGATAAGGTGCTCGATGCGGGTATACAGCTGAATGAGCAGTTACCCTCTCCATTACCCAGCCGAGGTTATAAAAGACCTAGACTCCTCCACAGTTAACATTAAACACTTCATCACCATGCCTTCCATCACCACATCAGCAGATCTGGAGATTCGACACTTCTTGAGGGCGACCCTCCCCACCCATTTGAGGGTAAGTTCAACATTTTTTACCTCTCTCACCTTTCAATCAACTGGAAAAAAAAATTCGAGTCATGACACTTTTCTCTCTTTCTTTCTGTTCAGAATCATCCCACAATTGTGTTGACTGGAACGTCAACATTAGAAACGTGCACCAACCTAGGTCGACTGCCGGACGGAAGAGAAGTCGGCTTCTACCTCTCTGATGGGGGCTGCGTGGTAGTATGGGTTATGAAACTTAACTAATAAACACTACCACCACCCCCAAATTGTAGTTTTCCATTATATTTACCTAAGACCCACTAGCTGCTAAGGAATGGGCTGGGAAAAAAGGAAAACGAAAATGTTTTCAATATTTTATTTATTTATTATTACCACCACCAAAATACATTTTTTTAAATATACAAACTACATTCATATTGCAATGTCATTACATCATGTTCTGAGAGTAGTTGATTAGCAGAAGTTGGTCTACAAATTCCATATTTAAGTTCCTCAACATACTGCAAAATATGTTCTTTTTTCAAAGTTAAGTTATTTAAACAATCGGTAGCGATATTCAAAAATTCATTAAAATGATACACTTCCTGAGGTGATAAAATAAAACATTCCTTTGTTTCACAATTATACAATGAGATGTGCGGTACATAGAAAATCGTCTTTAAACTAATTACTAGAGGGCTGTTGGGTACATCAAATCTACGTGCAACATCCTTTTCTTCTCGTCCAATATCCACCAATAAAATCAAATGCTTGGAAATTGAAAATAAATCATCAACATTCTGTTTGGTTAAAAACATACTCTTCCGTTTTTTAATACTTAATAATAGTACACTGGGTTCATAATTAAGTTTGCTGAACAAACCTATAGTGGCAAATTTAGTTTCATTACAATTTAGGGGAAACTTGATGACTTTCCCATATCCAGTTGTAGGCACCATCCGATATTGTTGCGCTACCATACGTTTTAAATTTGAGTTATTAACAAAGTGACGTAGCCCTTCTTTATTAGAGGCCGAGATATTATCAACTAAGTCCACATCTTCAGTTTGATTCACATTTGCCTCCGTCATCATCTTCTTCTGACTGTTGTTTTTCCTCTGTCCTCGCTGTCTTCTTTTCTTTTTTTGCTTGCTCTGCTTTCCGTCAAAGGAGTCGTCCCGCTGAGTCGGAGGCGTGTTTTCATCATCAATATGTTTTGCCAAATCATGCGAGACTGAATTGCAGCATGTCACTACATTAATAACATGAGAAGGTTCACGTTTCATGAAGAATGAGCTAAAACTTCCACCATCAGGACTAGAAGGAGAATTATTTCCTCCTCCTTCAGCCATTTCATCATCATCAAACGCAGCATGTTCTCCATAGGGTGTAGCCTTTCCGACTCTCTCCACCAACACCTGTTGTGAAGATTTTAAAGACGAGTCAATTTCCATATCATTCATCGCAACCTTAGATTGAAGAGAAGGAGATGCGGCAGATGGCATGCAACCCACATTCGCTGTCATCGACGTTGGCTGAAGGACAATAGATTTATCCAGCAAGGGGGTGCTCAAATTTACATCCATGTTTACAACGTGAAACCTCAATGATAACTAAGTGTCACCTGTGGGAGGGAAAATCTTGTATAGACCTCCCCCCACCTCAATTAGAGTTGACAATTCCAGTTAGCGGTTGATAATTGGCCAACACGTCATTTATCACCAAACAATAGGCTGTAGTCTCTTTTGGAAAATTCTCCTGAGCCTCGATGTCAATTTTAAGATCAATTGTTCCAGACTTGACGGTCATTTCCTGGTGTGAGCAATCAATAACATAAATGGGGGATTTATCAAATTCCTTCCGACTCATCAGCGGGTAGGAGGCGGCAGCGGTGGCAGATTCTTGACTGTAACTCTTCATAAATCTCGCGTACAGTTCATACATAGTTGCAGCTTCTCCCTTCAAATTCGTGTATGGAAACGCTCGATCGTTGAGGTACACTTTTATTTCCCTTAACTTGCACCCGTCAAAAATAGAGGCGTCGGCTTTAACGGAATTTTTTCTCTTATTTTGGAAGGCAACGATAATGAAGCGTGGTGTTTCCGGCGTGACGGCGGTACGAAGCGACCAGGTAATTTTAGTTGTTTCCGGCAGCGTTGGATACTCATACAGTTGCCATGTTCTGAACCCAATTTGTAGTGATTGATCGCTCTCGATTATTTTTAATAAATTCAACTTTTGATAAGCGTCCAGTTTTAGATGCGGTACTCTCCACTGTATCTCGGTGAGATCCAATTTGAACGGGGATGTAGTTTCATCCACCGTAGCATTAGTGTTGATGATGCAATTAGTTCGTGTGCTAGCCAGCAAAAGGACGAGTTCTTGTTTTTGGTTTAATATTACTTTATTGTAATGTTCAAACAGTGGGAGGAAAAACTTTAGCGGGATGCAGTATGTGAATTTTCCATTTGTTCCAGTCACCCCAACCGACGTCCATCCAGTGTTGTCTAATGATTTATCCCAAGGTTTATGGGTTAGCAGTCCACGAAGTGTGCTGGAAATGCCCACATTTTTCACCTTATCCAATGTGACGCCGGACAGTTCGTAGCGAAGCTGGTCAAATAAGAATGCGATTCCATTGTTGATTAACTTCGTGTTATTATCAATCATCTCCCCATCCTTTGTAAGATTTCCAGCAATGTATAGATAGCTTTCTGAAGGGAGGGTGATGCTGTCCTGATGATTGATTAAAATGCGAATTTCATCGTTCACGTTGAACGTGGAGGCGGAAAATGGAATGTGCGATCTATACTCAAAATGTGTGATCGCATCATCTGTTTGAATCAAGTCAGTAACGGATAATACGTCCTCCATAATCAAACAAGAACCGTTAGTCCCAAAGATTTCAAAAAACGTCTGTTTTCAGCTGTTAATTGGCCAGCTGACGGAGAGCGTCTGAGGATCTGCCCCGAGCGGTGTTTTCTTTTTGTAGGGGGAAGTAGTGAGGAGGAGGAGGCAGACGGCTTGAAAGTTAATCCCATTTTCGACTCGAAGATGTTATTTAATTAAATGAAGCTTGACATTTATTAGTTCTCCTCTGAAATTTATGAGCTGATCGTTTTGATCTTTAAAAGTTACAACAATCCTTTCAATACGCCTCGTATTTATTGGTAAATAAATTACGTTTTTAGGTGTTTCAACTATTTTAAAGCCTGGAGGTACAGTAGGATATACCTCATACAATGTGTGTGACAATTTCCCGTTCTGATAAGAGCCAGTAACTAAATTACATTCTATTCTGATCAAATGCACGCTTTGAATTGAAACGGGGAGGTCAGATTTGTGGGTTTTATTAGCTTCCAAAATTTTCGGGCTAAAACCCAACAGAGGTCCGATAGTGGTGTTTTGAGCGAAATCTATCGGTAGGTTCGAGCGGATTTCCGCCTGTAACGTGTTATTATTACCAATGATACTAATTTGATTGGGAGGTTTAATCCATTTTTGTACGTAACTGTTAATGTCTGAGAGCTCATATGAACCGGTCGGAAGAGAAATCAACTCTTTTCCTATCGGGAGAAGGTTGTTTTTCCCCACTTCAACGTTGGGAATTGAATTGTATACAGAAAAATCAATTAAACCTAATCTCCATTCACCGTCAGCGCTACCGCTTGTGTCAACGTGTGGCCATAGATCGGCGGAAATTACCGACTCGTTTCCGGATAAACAAAACATGTTGTTGTTGTTGTTATCAGTGCGGAGTCTTGATCAAAACTGATGATTATGTAACAAAAATTTGAGACATAAATGTCCGCAAATAATTTCATCCCCTTTTTGAAACGAGTCATAATTATAGAAAATGTGAGGAGCGCTCTTAAAGTAAACAGTCAATTCCTTTGGAGGTGGTAGGTTTCCATATGAATCGAAATAGAAAATTTTATTATTTCGCCGTTTATAGCTCACCCAATGCGTTCCCGGCCCATCGTTATCGTCTAAATTGACTATCCCGCTTTCAAATTTTCGCATTTTCAACGGTAAAGCACCCTTACTGTATACCCCTCTAAAATGTGAAATTTTTAATTTCTTCGCGTACCGAATCAATTCAAAATTTGATAAAGGATGTATTGGAATTTCAATTCCTTCTACATTTAGTCTCCCTCCTTTTCTTTTTCTTCCCTCCACCACGACCTTTTTTCCCCTGCCCACCCCCATTAATTTTGTAGGGGCGTAAATAAAGACCTTTTCCCTCCATTGCCAAGTTGTGCCGCTTTTCCTCATCAAGCCGTCTCGCATTTGTTTTTGCATCTGATATCGATTTCGCCACACTTCCAACACCACCGGCGATGGACCCCAAGGCTCCGAGACCTGCTAAAATTAATGGGAGAAATCCACCCTTTTTACGTTTCCTCACTACATGCCTTCCTCCCGACATTTTTCGTTTAACTTTCATGCCCGTTGTAACCAGCCACGCGGCAGCTTTCTCTTTTATATCCGCGTCTGACGATTGTACACGTTTCCAAGCCTCCTCTTGTAGGATTTTATCCGCACGAGACCGTATCTTATCGTCTCCACTCGTTGTTGATTCAGCGTACGCTATATCGTGGTTTTTACATAATTTATCGAGTCGATTGATTCCCGGATCACCACGGGTCAGTCTCGTTTCTAATTTCGTTCCTGGACCGCAATATTGATAACCACCCGGAAGATGAAGCTCAAAAGGGAGTTTATCTATTAATCGATTAATTATTCCGCCACCTCTTTTCTCGGCGCTCTTCCTACTACGACTAATCACTTTCGATCTCACGACCTTCATTTTATGACTGTGGTGACAGGCCTACTCGAACCTTTTTATTTACCACCACCAGCACGCATCAACCCATTCGTTGGATCTATAAAATAAACGTTTACAATGTTGTCATGAATCCATTGCTCACGTTTATGAATGTCAGTCATTAAGAAGCGGAAAGCGTCACCATTAGGTGTTAGAGCCGAGTATAAATCGAAAAACATTTTTGATAACAATCTCGTTAAATAATTAACGGTGCAAACATCCATATTATTACGAGGATCGTTCACGTTCGTAATTCGCTTTCCCATCATGTCAACAGTTTTAGTATCGTTATGAAAAAATTCCGTTTTAGTGTTTACATACTCAATACAAAATTGTTGTTTATCAGCCGTTTTCTTATCAATGTAACCCTTTGTTGCAGCATCATTTAAAAAAGAAGGTTCACCCACATTTATCAACCGTTCACCCTTAAAATCCCATCCTTCGTCCCGTTTTGGGGGAACAATAGAATCAACGTACGCTTTATTCGTCACATCGAATGGGTGTGTAGGGGTTACTTGAAGATTTTTTAATTTCGCTCTTTTAATGTCAAAAACACGCACATCTTTTCCCAACCCATCCTCCTCCTCCCCCTTCTGTTCACTCATTAAACAGTAGCGTTTCAAGGTGGTAATTTTAACCAAGTCGTTGTCATTGATAGGTTCGGATAAATTAACAATTCCTTTTCCTTGCGCATCGAATTCCTTACCACTAGAAGTTAGTTTTAAACATTGTTTATCTAAAGCGGCTAACTGGTCAAGCGTTATCACGTCACGCGGGTCCTTCCCCTTACCTACATTGACGAGGCGTTTTCGACCCAAGTCATAATTACCCGCAGCGGTTAATTTAAAACCTACACCCGGTGGTCCCGCTCCCGTTTTTATGTACCCTCCTCCTCCTCCCGCCTCGATTGAATCTCCGCTCCACCGTCCGAACTTGTCAATGCTCATTCTCCATCTGTTGATTGGGATGGAAAATAATTTTATTATAAAGTAAAAAGTTTAGGTTCTTTTATAATTTTGAGCTCAGTCAGCTCTTCAAGAATGGAGATGATTTCATTCGAATGTGAATTATTACCGGCTTGAGAGGAGGCAATTAGTTTTCGTAAACGATGACACAGTTCATTTACATTATCAAAATAAACGTATCGAACATTATTCATCTCCACCGTTGTCGGTGAATGATGTTTTATTTGGAATCCTGTCCCAGTCACGGGATCTCCCCGCCTCTCCTCCTCCTCCCCCTCTTCCACTTCCGTCTTTGGAAATAATTTTGAAATAATAGTTTTATATTTCATTCCCTTGTTAGATTTAAGTCTCCCACTCTGCGTTTTGTGTGCATTCGTCATTTGAAGGATCGTTTTATATATGCGTTCATCTTTACTAGTATAAGTTAAAGGGGTGGGTTCTCTTAAAAAGAGTAAATTTAAAAGTCCGCGAGATGGGGTGAATGAAGCTAGCCCCCCATCGATGTGTATTTTATTTCCCTCGAAAGAAATGGTTGAATTACCCATCCGCCAACTACCACCATCGTTCGGTGTATAATATACACCATAGGTTGTATCTATTAATCTTCGTGAGGAGGGAAAAGTGGCAAAATCTCGATATTTACTTATTAATTCCGATACATGCCCCTCCTCCTCCGCCCCTTTTTCAGCTTTCACCACCACCGTTGACGTTGGTTGTCCTTCCTTTTTCTCACCCACCACCCCCCTGTCCTCCTCCTCACCGCTGCCACCACCCTCACTTTTGACTGGCCCCCCTGACGACAACAACGCGTCCGACAAGGTGTTGATTGGAGTAATTAACGACTCGTACTGTTTTTCCAATGATTCTTTACGTGCAAGCTGATCAAATTTCAATCTATTATATTTTCGTTTAATACTCTTTTGAATATTGTAAACATTTGTCAACACCTCATCTTCATTTTTTCCCAACTCCTCCTCCTCTCTCCCACCCGCCCTCGATGAAGCCATTTGAACTTATGCGCCAACCCCACGATATGAGTGATTCTTTTATATGGACGCCAGCGCGCCGACGCACCGCCTGCGCACCAGCAGGTCGCTTCACGTTGGGGTCGAACGTGACGCGTCGAACGTGAACGTGAACGTCGAACGTGTCGCGTCCAACGCAGTACGTTCGTCGAACGTGTTGCGTTGAACGTGAACGTCGAACGCGTTGCGTTGAACGTGAACGTCGAACGTCGCGTCGAACGTGAACGTCGAACGCGTCGCGTCGAACGTGTTGCGTTGAACGCGTCGCGTCCAACGCAGTACGTTCGTCGAACGTGTTGCGTTGAACGTGAACGTTGAGCGCGTTGCGTTGAACGTGAACGTCGAACGTGTCGCGTCCAGCGCAGTACGTTCGTCGAGCGCGGTTTGTTGGTCGAACGTTCGGGTTGAACGTTGTTGTCACTCGCTTGGGAGGATTGTCACGGTTTAAGAAAGTTATCTAACATTTTTCGATATCGACCCTGCCCAACGTCCCGCTCAACATCTATTGTGAGGAATCCATGTTTTTCCACCCACGCACGTTGACAAAGCTCCTTGAATTGAGGGTAGGTCATGTCAGTGTTGACATAGTCCTGATATATATGGCGTAAGTTGGTCTCGTCTTGTTTAAATAGAACGATGAAATTTGCATTATCACGTATCAATTGTTTTGGAATTTTACTATAGGTTTGGCTAAGATAAAACACATCCACATGTTTATGCCGCCCCATAGTGAAGTAGTTACGTATTGACTCCTGTTTTTCAGTCGACACATCGTCAAAAATCATCAAGGAATGGGGTAGAATTTCATTAGGGTGAAGTACTTGATCATGTTGTGAAAATGGAAAATACCCAATTTCCTTCATTGGAGACAAGACCCTCTCTAATAACTGATATTTCGGCTGGTATAGAGTTTTTGAGAATATGTACACATTTTCAAAGGAGAGACCTTGAGGGGCGAATATTAGGTTTAGCAGGATATTGGATTTGCCAGAGTTGGAGGGTCCGCATATAAGACAACGAACGCTCATTGGGAGAAGAGGACCATGGCGCTGCTCTTCAATCTCTCGTCCTCCACCTTCAGCAAGCTTGTCAAAATTTACTATGGGTAAGATGTTTTCTCTCTTCATATTTGTTGTAAAATGCCGCCTTACAGTTAAAGTAACTCATTTTTATGGATCCAACTTGAATGTTCGCCTGAGAAACCCAACCATTTGACAAGTCGTTTGTCCCCTCGACTTTTTAGAATTTTCTCCACGAGAAACACATCTCCGTACGCGGTTTTTTTCAACTCGAAGCCATAAAAACTACCGAGAATGGGTTTCCCCCGATAATCTGTTAGAGAATATGTGATTGGAATGGTGTTTTTCACCTTGGATATGACGAATATTTCGTTGGTCCAATTTGGAAGGTATCCTTTAGCGAATACATGTTTATACTTGCTAATCCTCACCTTGTCTCCAACACGAAATTTAACCTTTTTATCAATCCGCTCGTATTTCTGTCTATTTTTATGAATGTTGATCTGAACGATCCGTGAATTTCTCCCCGTCACCCCAGCCGGCTTCATCCCAATTGTTCTATGACGTCGATTATTATATTCATGTAATAACTGGGGTAACAACCGCACCCACTCGTAAGTCCCTTGTTCTGTGAACATTCTATACATTAACTCTTTCAGAGATCTATTAAAGCGTTCCAAAATTGCGCATTTCTTATCACTGTATGTTACATAGTGATTTATACCAAGCTCCTCCTTCATTAATCGTTTAAATTTCGAATTTATAAATTCCTTACCCGAATCTGTGTGTAAATGATGTATAGGTAGATTATCTTTTAAAATTGGGGTAATAGCCTCAACGATGGAATCGGCCGTTTTATTGCGTAAAGGAACGGCGTACGCATATTTTGAAAAACAATTTATAATCGTTAAGATGTACTTGTACCCTGCATTGATTTTCGCGTGCGGGATCATTTCCACAAGATCGGCTTCGTATAAGTCATGAATACCCTTGACCTCCACAGGTCTTGTTCGAAACCGTTTCCTGGCTGGTGAATGAAGTTCACGCGCAATCGCCTCTCTAATTGCTGTCATGTTTTGTGATAGCGGTGACGGCGGTAGTGGTGCAAGATAATGAGTGAGTTGGCAAGCCTTAGCTCCATTCTTTTATATATATATTTTATTTAATGCGTTCCCTCCTCACCTTCCCCCTCTTTGATTTTGTAATGTCCGTAAGCTAGACTATCAATCCCATTTCGAAGAATAAATCGTTTATCATCATAAGGGGAGAGAGATAATTTTTTTAATTTTAAAGTAAACAATTTATGGTTTTTAGACCTAATCATGTTGCTTTCAGTGTGACATTGAATAAAATTAAATAAACATTTTTTGTATGATTTATGCCGTAGCTGATGCTTGATAGCAGAGCGGCTGACTCCCTTTGCGACTCGTTTTTCATTATTGTTGTCACCACCGCCGTCGCCACCCCCGATTACGAATGAATAGCATTTTGAACGTAAACCGATAAATTCTTGTATCGGTTTACTGTCTGTCTCGTCTTTAAACGTGCCTAGCACATTCTGATTGTGTGTGATCCTACATTTATGCCCTTCGGGATATTTGAATGTATCAAACCTATCAATGTGACGCAGCATATCTTCGTACACGTCTGGACTTGAAATATGGTACATGAGCGAGTCGGTGTCTGTAAAGAGAAGTTTTACTGTCAACTGATGTAGATAAATCTAACGCGCCCTCCTCCTCAAATGATGAAACATTAATTATGTTATACTTATATTCATTAAGTAGCCCACAAATTGATGAGGATAACGACACGTTCATTGTTGAGCATGTTTTGAAAACAAAAATGTGTAAACTGGGAACTCTTATATATAGTGGCAAGCGTTCTACCACTAACCTCAAGTGATAAGGAACGAAATGAGTGAAAGCTCAATTACCTGCTGCTGCCAACTTGATAACAAACCTTGGCGGTTACTACCAAAATAATGAGCCAAATTTTGAAATGTGGAGACCTTAGGAGGAATGAGTGCGAAAAAATGATAACACATTATGATAACAGTGTTGTCGTCGTTTCCCGCCAGGAAAGTGGTACAAGCGTCGCTTTCTAGTATGTGATAAGAATAGCTGGGTAAGTGCCCGTTCGCCGCTGCTTGGTGATAAGAATAGGTAGGTAGCTACGGATTTAATGAACTAAACTCGACGTTCCTATCAATTATGATAAGCCCACACGTAGGTAGCTACGGATTTAATGACCTAAACCTACCGCTCCGCCCAATTAACTCATTAAAAGTGCCGCCAACTACCAATTAGTTCCCCTCATTAAATTTGGCGCCATACTTATCAGTGGCGTCGTACGGGTATTCCTTCTCTACTCACGTTGAATCATTATTTAGCACAGCAAAGGAGAAGCCTCCTACCATCGGAATTCCACGGATAAGTTCGATCGTTCCTTCATTTGGCGCAGCTTATATGAAAAGACCATCCGATGACAGTTCTTAGCAACTTCCCTGTCAGTTATTGTACGTAGGATACCTCAGAGGGTGAAACTGCCATAGTAAATTTTGGGTAAAGTGACCACTCGAAGGAGAAACGAGCTCTACGACTATAGGTAGGTGTTCATATCATGTTCTTTACCATCAGGAAATCTCGGTCACCAGTGGCGTAGCCAGGGGGGGGGGGGGGTGTTAGTGGGGTCATAACCCCCCCCCCCCCCCATTGGCTCAAAAACGTTATCACAAATTAAAATTAAATCTTAAGAATGATAACAATCACAAAAGTAACAAACAAATACAACAATAACAGGTTAAACGGTAAATCGAACATGAATAAACAGTTTTGATTACAAACGATGTCCCAAAAATTTGACCCATTCTTTTTGACAAAAATGCTTATCGAAATCCGATTTCTCCTAGAACGTTTGCATTGCCAAACAAAAGGATGAGTTCGAAAATGAGCAATCTAAAAAAATTGACCAAGGGAAAATTTTGGCCAAGGGGGTCAAATTGGAGTTTTTAGGGGTAACAAATCTGTAAAAAAGGCTAAAATTGCAATATAAAATGATGGGAAGTAGTATGGAAGGTTGAGTAAAGACAGAAAAATACCATTTCAGTTGTTTTTCACACAGAATAGGGGTCAGATTTTGATTTTTTGGGAGTAAAAAATTGGTATTAATGCCTAAAAATCAATATTAATTCACCTGACGTTGTATGGGATGATTAATCACGACGGAGGGACTATCTCGATGATAAAACTATTTTTCTCAAAAACAAGTTGGTAAAATTTGACTTTATTAGAGTCAAACATCGGTAAAAATGGCTAAAACCGCGAAAAATTATATAATTTTAAGAAAAGTGGTATCGTTTCTCCCTATATCATCTTTTTACATAATAGCAGGAATATTTCTTTGAAGATTCGCTCTTATAGCCATGCTACATGGCAGGAACTTTTTTTTAATTTCCGATAACCCCCCCATTCAACAATCCTGGCTACGCCACTGTCGGTCACCAAACTGAGCATAAGTGGATCCGAAATGACGGACTGCACACAACACACAGATAAATAATTATAGTATTAGGACAAAACAGTCTAAATAATTGTAGCAACAGGACTGTGAACTATAAGTGTGTTCTCGCTGGATTTAACCGTAATAACTGCAGAAGGAATTTGACACAGGTTCAAGAAAAGAAACGATGTTGCGGTCAATCTTTTCAGGCTGCATGTCGATTCAGGCAAAATTAATTTATGAATAAAAACAAAAGTTTTCTAGTGGGATCACACTGGATAGCTATGGCTGCAGCCCAGTTGTGAAGTTGGTCGATCGGCAGAGCTATTTTAATTGTATGCCTCTTCTGTACTGTACACCGCCTTGCTGTTAATTTTGCTGTTTTATGCATTGTTTCTGTTGGGATGATATTTGTTTTAGAATATTCCCAGAAGCGAGAGACCACACATCTCACCCACAAGCATCCTGAAGTACCGGATGCGTCAAAATCCTCGGTCTCCCAGGAAACGACCGGACTGAGACTCCGAGGGCTCCCGCGCAAGGTCAGCGAACAGAGCGGACACCGCACACTTGTGATCCGATGTCAATCAGACGCAGCGGACGCATCTTCCTCTCCGTCTCTCGCCGTCTCACTCCCTCTATTTATTGTCCCTTCCACTAACAATGCGCCGGCACAGCTCTCAAAGGCCCTTCCACCTTTTCAAAATCCCGCGCCTTATCAATCTAAATACACCGCCTTTCGCCTTTGGGGCTCCGCAAAGAGTTTTTTTGTTCTAGCAATGAGGCTTTGTGTCCGCTTTATGTACTTTCCGCGCATCCTTTCAATTTTATGGGCAGTTCCAGCCAATTATGTTTCTAGAGAATGGGGAAACCGTTGACGTCTTCCGAGAAATTTTCCGTTATCGCGATTTCCAGAAAAAAGAACTAACCATGAGATCTACCACCTGTACTCACCTGTAACCACATCTTTTCATGTATACAGATATGGGTCGTTCCTTCCGCATTCAGACAAATTTGCTTCCTCACTGCCGTAAGGTAGGGAAGCCTTGGATTTGTGATTGAATTTTGAAAAAGTATGTCTTCCAAAATCAAAATTTCCACTACCACTTTGCGTTTCAGACATCAACGAACATTTTTGGTTCCGTGTCTGTCTTCCGTGTCAGTATAGAAGGGCCTCTCTCAGAAGTATATGGTTCCGTAAGGGTTTCTTATTTGAATTGCGACACTCCACCCACCATATTCCGGATTGAAGCAACTCTATTTGCATGTAAGAAGATAACATTGCGAAGAGAACGTGGGGTTCTACAGATTTCAAAGTCATAAAACATACATATCCATGAATCAGTGTTTTTCCCAAGTAACGGAGACATTTTAGTTTGCTTCCCCACTACCGGACGGTTGGGAAGCCTTGGATTCGTGATAAATAAATATATATATATCTATAATATATACATGTCTTCCAAAATCAAAATTTCCACTACCACTATACGTTTCAGGCATCAAGGAACATTTTTGGTTCCGTGTCTGTCTGTCTGTCTATGGTCAGTTCCTTGTAATGCCCATAACGCGAAATAATGGTCGAAATGGGCTGAAATTTGAGGGTAGGTGCGGGTTCGGTTGGGTCACAGATGGTCCCATACCAAAATCATTGAAGAAACGTGAAATACTTGATACACACAAAACTACGAGTACCTACCTTAAATATCGTTGAAATGATTTCAAACTTGGAGGGCCGACCAGGAACAATACTTCGATAGTTCCATATGAATTTCATTGGAATCGTACAGTAACTTTCGTTTGCGAATGCGCGAACATGAAATGTTGACTATTTCTTGTAACGCTTCTAACTACGCGAAAGGTAGTCGAGCGACTGAAATTTTGAGGGTACACGCGGGTTGGATAGCAGATGGTCCCGTATCAAAATCATGCATGGGATACTCCACCTGTCCACTGAATGAACCTACCCAACTATTCTATACGTTCATGTGATTCAAGCGAGGAAGCTACTCGAATTGGCAGACGTTTTTTGGGCTACTGTCATAAGTGAAGAGTTCTGCGGAGTGTGTGTTGTTCCTACTATGTATTACCTAGGTACCTACCTCCCACGAACGAAGGTTAGCAGACACTTACAAACTATTAAATGAACGGTCTATAATAACTACTTGACTAAAGAGCAAAAAGCTTCAGTGTCATCATAGTTTAAATTCGGTGCCATATAAATTCAATCCCCCACCTCGCGGTATGGCGGACATTTTGAAGCAGGTGACTGGTGATGTACGATCGCGTATTGGGCAGAGCAACCTGCTACGGAGGATGGTTTCTTTGCCCAAGGCCGCGCCTCAATTATATCAGTCCGGCAACCAGTCATTTTTCCTCGCCCGAGCCATGAGTATGTTCATTAGACTGACCTCCATCGATCGTTGATTCCAACAGGCAGGAACAGAGGAAAAACAGCGCAAAAACAGGGGAAAGGGTGTGCCGTACAAGATATCAACACGTGACTTCTGTCATGAATGATTTTATATACATAATAACTACTCAGTCTACCCGAACCCCGTATAACTAACGTCATTAACACTGAAAATATAATATACTTTATACTGCAAACAAACTGCATTATCCCTCAACTTCCTCTTCAGCAGATTATGGGTGTACTTCATGCAGTACCTCACATTCATTGGATCTTGGAAGACAGAGGTTTTGCGCAGCTTTTTCAAATGCATCCCAACTGTTCACGTAACTGATGGAGATAAAATTTGAAGTTTGAACAAAATCAAAAACAGTAAAACACCACGACCGGTACTCGAAGGAAAAAGAAACGTAGATATTTCATATCTTCTGCAGCTGGTCTCATCATTCATCGATAAATAATCAATCCTTGCAACATGAAAAATTAATCCAAGCATTAAAATATAATAAACTCAGTTTTTAGAATACTGCGCCATGTGTAGGTGATGTGACGATTTTTGATAAATAAAGTCTTTAGCTAAAAGGGAATCGATGCCGACGTCTAAAATTTAAAATGCATTTTCGACAGCTTATGTCGATCTATAAAACCCAATCAATCAGTCCCAAACAAATCGTTAATGTGACGCTGGATTCATGGAGTCATGGAGTCATGGTTTTTTCCACTGGATGACACGACACATCTTTTTGACATGGAAAGTTGACAATTTATACATCACTGACAGATGGGCTGATGCAGGAGCATTATAATGTGGCTCACAGGGCCAGGAAGTTTGTCGTCATTATACAAAAAGCCGCATCAGAGGTACAGCTTTCGGGTTATTAGGTCAAGTAGATACCAGTATATGACTGCTTTCTAACTTTTCTCTCTACAGAATACGAGTACATGTCAACAGACCAACCATTTTGTAGGTAGTGAAGATTTCCAAGTTTTAGTTGGTAAGTCGTTTCCATGATGGCAAAATCACGATTCAATACGAATAAAGCTGAGTGACAGCACAGCCATCACCAAAGAAGCCAGAATCGAATGTCGGAATTTATTGTTGTCTCAGTGTGATCTGAAACCACCATATTACGCCATATCTATGATCGAAATCGGTGTATTTTGTGATATCCAGACATTATAACGAGTTCTTCGTTCTAGAAAATTCAAGACCAGTTCCCGATGTCCCAGTAGATAAATCCGTTCATTTCAGCAGCATCATTTCGCCACGTGCGGCAGTGAATTCTTTTCTGCTTCTGTACATTGCACCAAATCTTTAGCGCCATCTTTCGGACCCGACTTTTCCACATTTTTTCAGGGTGACCACTGACCAGCCTGCCCGAACGAAGATGAAAGATACTAACTCTGAAATGACATCATCCGACACCCGCGTAGGTGGGGTAAATCTCGCATTTGATTGAGACATTAATCCAGCGGCCTCTGTTCTGCTTGTTGGTTTCAGAGAGTGAGAGAGAAAAAAAACTAACTTATATTCCAAAGTCAAAATATACATAAATACTACTCGCAAAAGCCCAGCTCCGGTCGTTATATCCCTTTGTGTTTATGCCGCTTCATTCTTATCTTCGGCGATCTCCATCCAACCAAGAAGAGAGCTTGGGCCTTACAAGAACAGCGGCCACGGAGACCAATGGCCACTTCTTCAGAGCTCAGCGATATACCTTAGTCGTCCCACGGTACCTTGTACCCTTATTCCTTCTGGTATTTAGTATCGCCCACCTTTGCCGTAAGCGGGACGTTTAATTGACTTGACAAAACAAATTGCGGCTTTAAATTTTATCGCTTCCTGCTCCTCGACTGAGCTCCCAATGGACAAGAGCGGTCTCAAGGTTTTTTTTTTTAACATCTTCTGTAAGGATTTTTTCACTGGTTTTTGCGTTTTCAGTTGTTGAACCAAATCTAACTCCTATCTAGATAGGATTAGGTTGTGAGAAAAATTAAAGTGTGATGTAAAATGATGTGAGTAAGAAAACATTAAAAGATTATATAAATAGATAAGAGGTGCTATATATATCGGACACAGTTATTTTATGATTCTACGGCAGACCTCGGTGCATCATTTACGATTTAAAAAAGCATTGTTTACTGCGAGACTGTCAACTATGTAAATCATAATTCTTGTCCGAGGGGGTTCCCGAGGTTCCCACGGAGCACCATATCGGACCATCTCTTTTGACTTACAGCTTCATCTCGACTTTCCAGCATCAACTCTTCTTTCGCCCCGTTCTTGGAAGATCCGACGGAAAGAACAGTGACTCCATTATCATACTGGGGCTCTTATGGCATAAGTTCCAAGAGCATTGTTGCATGCATGAATGTATTTCCTGCGACTCTGGTTCGTCCCCTGATCAGTCTTATAATGGATCACACATGTCGGTAGGAGTCAATCACCTTGTAAGTTAAGTGTTGGATTTTCCAGAAAAAGGACAAATTTGATTGTCCTTCATCAACGTCATTGAAACCTAATGTGTCTGCATACAAATTTTACTCTTGTATTTTGGATACAAATGGGAGCTGTTTTACTTAGTTTTAACCCCACATTTGCATTTATCTAAGTGCAAAATATATGGCGAACATTTTTTAAACATTAACTCATTTTTGCCAAACATTCAGATACGACTTTTCTGCTTCTGACAGCGGAGCGGAGGAGGGGTTCGAATAATGAAAGATGAGCTTCACTCAGCTCAACACCTTTTGATTTATTATGAGTTCAAGACGAAGCGAAGAAAATTTGGTGCTGGGAGGATGAGGCTTTAATAGTCTCGTTGTAAGATAGCGAGGTGGACGAAATCTCGATAGATATAGAGATCGAGGTTTTCCAACCCCTTCCTGGACAATTCGAAGATTTGTAGATTTTTGAAGATGGCTGGGATGAATGAATACCCAGTTTGCTAGTCGCAGGTAAAATGGCGGAGGACGCTGAACCTCTTGGTTCTACTGTGATTCGGTGAATTATAGACTCGAAGTAGCGACGGAAGTGAAATGCCGTCGATCATTAGAGGAAAAAGCTTCAGGAAGTGGTTGGGATCTTTGGAGGTGGAGGTCTCGGATGGTGCAGGAACGGTGCAAACTGAGTTGCGAGGTCGAAGGGATCGTCTTGCTGATTGTTGTAGCTTATAGCAATACTCCAGTAATGCGGCTTCAACGAAGATTGTATTTTAATTTCGAACTATGCTCATAATAATGATTCCTCAATAGCTTCAATAATTAAACATTAATTATGAAAAGTGGCTTAGTTGCAGAAAAAATTGAGCGAGTAAATGGATTTCAATCAAACCTGTCCGTGAGTATTCGAAATGAAAAGAGAAATGAGAAGGCCAAGAAGCCAAGAACGAGGATCACTCCGAATACTTAGTATTCATCACAACTCCACTTTTTACGTGATATTTTCACTAAAATCACTCATATATATCATGCACATTCCCTTGAAATAACTCGTGCTTTTTACGTTTCAGGGCTGTCTCTACACATTCTTCCACGAATTCGAGCAACTCAACTCGTAGCAGAGAGCAAGTCTTTCTCCTCCTGGTCTTTGTATATGAAACACCAAACAGTTCGACCCTTCAGGTCGTAGAAGGCAGAGCCAGGAGTCTTGCTGTTATCGCGCTGAACGCCAGTGCTAATCAAGTGCTTAGCTTGTATCAGGGGCGGCCATCTACCTCACTCCCTTTGTACTCGATGTTTTATACATTAAGGAATGCTGACCTTAACCGCTTGTACAGCCTTTACTAGCCGCATTCAACTTGAAAACGACCCTACAGATGTAACACCGATGCCTTTCGAGCCAGCTTATTTGCAGTAACTGCTTCCCAGGTGGGAACCTACTTGTAAAATGAGATCGATTTGTATTAGAAAAAACGCGCTCTGTTGAGAAATCGTTGAAAATTGATATTATGATGTGTATACTCAATCCTAAAGTATACAGGTGTATACTCAATCCTAAAAATCCAAGATTTCATGCAAGTTTCTTGAATATGAGTTGAAATTATTAATTTCAAAATATACATACAACCGAACTATTACCTGAATTTTTGGCAAATCTCCCTTCTTAGTTACGTATACCTATAAGGATTTACCATGTCATATTTCAATGATGCTGAAATGCGGCTAGACGTAGATATTTAAACTGAATCCATGATTATTACATAAATAATAATTCAAATTCAGTTGATGAGTGAGATATGCTCTGTATTGACAATAATTTTCTCCACAGTTGCTCAGGGACACAGTCTGTGTTCAAAGATTTTGTTTGGCGAAGTAATAATCTATCCCATCAATCCCCAACATATTTAAGTCACTCCGCCCACTGCAGTAATGAAACTGATGAGGACCCTAACGACCTCTTAAAGATCTCCAGGATTTTATGGTCATCCTTCAAACGAGCATTGCGTCAATGTTTTTCGGGAACTTCGTCCTAACACGATAATCGATGGGCATGCCCGCGTGTAAGTGAAGATGGAAGGTTTTTAGACAATGACGGGAAACAAGTCAGTGAATAATGGCCACTCTCATTTTATGGAAAGATAATTTAATGAACGTAAGAGTCACTTGAAGATGATTAAGTGAATCTCATTCCAGGGACATTTAACAAATGAGTTTCGAATAAGTACAGGTTTGTTCTTCGGTAAGGCAGTAGGTAATATAATAGAGATGTGCCAGCTTTTCATAACGCGATACCTTGTAGACTGGCTTGGGGTTATTGGACATGCTGGATACAACTACACCGAACTGGAGAAAACCCTGGGCAATTATTAAGTTGGTAGGCAACTATAAAGTTCCAATCAGGATTTTTAACATTTTTATTCTACCTTATTTCAGATCGCGTTAGGAGTTTCAAAAAATGTACAATGTTTCACAGTGCAACCAGTGAACGTGGCTTAAAACAATTGAAAATTCTCATGACTTCACCGCAGATTTACCTTCCGCTCTTTAAATTTCACTCGCACTCGCCAGATGGAACGGGAACTTTTTCATGTTATCATTTATCATGTTCGCCTCATAGCTAAACTAATCAGGATCAGTTTGGTACTCGTGGGAGACTCATCGGAGACAGCCAGTTTTCAAAAATTATCTTAAGATAGGAAAAATGGACATGCGCATACCACTTTGGATTGGATTGTTCTTCATATTTTTTTGTTTTACTCCCGCCAAGGAACTGTCAACTCAATGCCTATTTTAGTTATTCTATTTAAGTCTCGGGAGCAGCGGGTCGATTCAGCACCCTTGAAAACTCCCCAGTGCCAGTTTTCATCTCAAAACTCCATGCAGCTTGGGCAAAAAACGGATAGAAAGAAAACGAAATGACGTCATAAATGAATGGCGCTGAGGTTCCCCCACACGCGGACGCGGGGGTGAAGGCGAAAATGAATGAGGGAAAAAACAACAGCTTTTCTTGCCCTCGACAAGTGGACGCACTCATTGTGTTACAGATGCTCAACAATTACAATTAACATGATTATAAACCTTATATTTTCACTTGAATTTTATTGAGAATAAAAACATTACAAGTCCAGTTATTTACTTTTTAATCTTATGTCCAGGTCAAATGCTTTTTAAACGCAAAAAATCAGCTGACCCCCCCCCCCACCCTTCTAGGCTAGCGATGTTATCACCAGTTAAGAAGGGATATCGATTAGGTTTCAGCCTGACCGCCCCCATCTTTACTGGACACACAAGCGACTCGAGAACTGCCCACCGTCACACCCCTCCCCACATGACATACTTCTAGCGGAAGTATGAGAGGGAAAAGGGGGGTTGAAAAGTCGTATGAAGTTCTGGTTCAGGAAAGGACATCTGACAAGGAAATCTGGTTCAAGGTGAATAACCTCCATCGTAATAGTACTACCTCAGTAATATTTAATGGTGGAGAACAAAGCTCCTACATACGAGTATTGGCTGAGAAAAACGTTACCAGATGTTGTTGTCCAGTGAGTTGGTCATCAAGTCAACCTCCATCGCTATGATGGAACAACTATAGGGACTTGTAAACTGGGACACGGCATTAATCGCCTTCAAATTAGCTCACATACTGAGCTGTAAACTGTAAGGGGGGGGGGGGGGGGGAGGGGGCCATTAGATGTATGCATTATAAAAGGGACAGGATGTTTGCAAAGGAATCCTTCTGGAAACCTTTGGGCTAATCCTTCTTGCAAGCCCACAAAAAGTGGATGGAGTATGGTGAATTACTCTGCCAAACCTCGCTCTGCTACCACCGGGCAGAGTGAGGAGAGTGACGGTGGACCCTCGTGAGTCCCCTTTCTAGACTAGCGATGTGGGACAGCCCACTAGTTAAGAAGGGATATCGATTAGGTTTCAGCCAGACCGCCCCCATCTTCACTGGAAAAACAAACGGCGGAGAACTGCCAACCGTCACATACCTAATACTAAATGAAATACGGTAATGTTTGAGTTGTCAAAGGCCTAGGAGCAGTCGAGGTGGAAGAGGGACAAGAAGACTAGTCCCAAATAGGGAAAGCCAAAGGTACTAGTTGGAGAGGGCATCAAAGAAAGGACATTCAGTTACGTAGAGCTACAGGGTAGGAAGGAGGAGGTATATGAAAAAAAAGAAATGCTGCATGCGGTCGGTCGAAGAGGCCGCGGGAGTCGGTTTTTGCTACAGATACCTGGAAGTGGTTCCCTCTAATCGCGCCCTCAAAGGACAAACTGAAAGGAAGTGGGGAGATGAGATGCCTATGCCCGCAGACTCCTTCCCCGCTGGACCACTCCCAGATCCGGAATTTTCATTCAACCTGAAAAGTATTGTACTGTAAAACCATCCCAGGGGCCCCCCCTTTCGTCCGGGACTCTTTGGAATAATTGGCTTGCCGCCGATGTCTCGTCACTCGCATGCCGATCTGCAATCATATCTAAAAATAGGGGCGGGTGCGCGAACACGGAGGATCTCGAGGAAATGCTTTCGATTCCTGGGTAATTCCTTTTGGAGTTAATGAGACTTGAGTTCTTCCGACTCCTCGTTTATCAAATCCGACGCGAAACTTGATGCCGGGAGGTGGGCTTTTTTTCTTCTTCTGTTTCGAGCGATAATGCACGACTGCGGCGTTCGTTACCGATGGCTGAAGAGATAATATCTGCACCCTGACACCCCTCACACCATGCTGGGTTCAACAGTACGCAAAGCTACCAACTCTAATCCATTCGAGTACCAACATGGTCATTATGCAAACATTAAAACAGAACCTCTTGAATAGTAGTTAGGACGTTTTCAAAATTGCAGATAAGTACGACGAAATATTTTATCAGGAGCCAGAAAACAATATCAGGCACATAAAATTTTACGTCATTCGACTGTCTATTCGTTTGCTAATTGGAACAGTCATTATACCCCCACTAATCATTATTTTGACAGTCAGTAAGCAGATGAAATACGAAACCGAAAATGTCCGCGTCATGACATGCACTGTGAATTCGATGAGGCGTGTGATGAGATTGTGGCCCATTAGAGAAGGAATCCAGAGCTTCCTTTCTTGTTCTGAAATGTCTTTTGTGTGTACCGGAACCCTATCGTTTTGTTATTCCGGGTCACCGGATCTCCCCCCCTAAAATGTTTCTGATGTGATTAGGGGATTATGAACTTTTCACGGTGCTTTTAGGTTGATGGTGTTCGATTGTTGCGTTGGGATCGTGAAAGAAAACCGTTGAGATGAACCTTTCTTGCTACATGTCACTCTTTTCAAACGGAGTACAGGGTGAATCGATCAATATACTTGCAGAATATCCCTATCATCTTACGCTCATGGTTCCTCACTTGAATCACAAGAACGTATAGAATAGTTGGGAAGGTTCATTCAGTGAAGGCGGAGTATCCATGCGTGGGTTAATGACTAAACGACTAGGCCACATGGACTAGCAGAATTAGTTGGGTAGGTTCAGCTCTCTACGACTATTTTTCTCGTAGTTAGAAGCGTTACAAGGAAATGGTAACATCTCATGTTCGCATATGCGCAGACGAAAGTTGCAGTACGATTCCAGTGAAATTCATAGGGAGCTATCAAAGTATTATTCCTGACCGACCCTCCAAGTTATATATATTTAAGGTATTTATGGAAGTTTCAAATATTTCACGTTGGCGCATGCGCAGACGAAAGTTACGGTACGATTTCAATTATTACGATATGGGACCATCTTGGACCTAACTCGCGTGCACCCTCAAAATGTCAGCTCCCTACGACTATGTTTCGCGTAGTTAGAGGCGTTACAAGGAAATGGTCAACATTTCATGTTCGTGCATGCGCAGACGAAAGTTACAGTACGATTCCAATGAAATTCAACTACCAAAGTATTACTCCTGATCGACCCTCCTGGTTTGAACTCATATAACGGTGTTTACTGTAGTTACGCGCATTTCAATGGTTCAGGATTGCACATGCGCAGACGAAAGTTACAGTACTTTATCAATGATTTTGGTCTGAGACCATCTGTAATCCAACCCGCACCTATCTTCCAAATTTCAGCGCATTTCGACTATTATTTCAGGTAGTTGTGGGTTTTACAAGGAACTGACCACAGACAGACAGACACACAGACAGACGGATGGACAGACAGACAGACAGACAGACTGACAGACACGGAACCTAACATGTTCCTTGATGTCTGAAACGCGAAATGGTAGTGGAAATTTTAATTTTGGAGGACATAATTTTTTTTAAATCTATCACCAATCCCAGACCTTCCAGTGGTGAGGAAGCAAAAACAGTCCATGGAATACCTACCTGCCTGCCTCTGTTCACAAGGGATATCACTTAAGTATCACATCCAAAAAACTGTGTAGCCACTGAATCTCATTTCCGTGGCCTCCTCTTACCAGAAATCTGCTCCGTCTTCCCATCCCTCCTCAGGGATAGTTATAATAAATATATGTACTTGTGTATTATAATAGGTACTTAGCATCAAATCAATTAAAATTTCATCATTTCATCTTCATTTTTATGACAAGCTAAACTATATCGAGGGAATTTTGAATTGATAACGTTTAATTTGAAACCTAAATAGAGAAATTAGATGGAAAAAAGTGTCCACCTTTGACTTGACCTGTGGGCGAAAATCGAGGACGGATTCACCCAGTAGCCATTATCACTGGATTATTGGGTCAGGGAACAGTGGCTTGGTAACGGTTCCGATACTTTGGTGAGTGAGATTCGTGTTACTTTCGTTGAAAGTGGAAAACGTCAACATGAACGAATAGAACTGAGATTCAAATTATTAGTATACATTCAAGAGCTCAGGACCTAAAGGACAGTAAGGGTTGATACTCTAGTCCAAAACTGTGACGAGTAACAAGTCATCAGTGAGCCACAAGCCCCCAACGCAAATAATTTTCAGTAATACTGAGTAATGCCAGGATTATTTCCTGAACTGGAGATTGCTCCGTTTTTCCGATTGTCAGGACTGTTCTATACTGCTATATTGCCATGTTTTTGTAATAAATACCATTAGGAGAAAGTGGAAGGAGCTACCGAAAAATTATAAATGCACGTAGGTATGTTCATATGATCAAATTGATTTGGTACGAGCAAATAGTTGTGCAAATTATTCCAAATGAGATTAATTTTGCGGAAGTGGGCTCCAATGTTAAGCTCGAACTGCTGGTTAAGGACTTACTTGGCATACAAACACGGAAAGTCCTCGACCTTGAACTAACTTCAATGAAGGCGAAACCCGCGATAAAAAGAAGATTCATCGATGTGACCAGACAGAAGATGAGCCGAAAGTCGGAAGACTGTAATGGGTTGTAAGCTGAGTTAGCGTAAGCGAGTAAGTAGTAGGACGGGCCCGCCCGGCAGCGGTCTCAATTCCGAACACGTCTGGTCTGGAGGGTCCCGGGCGATAGACAAATCAACTGAGCACGTGATCCAGGCCTTGTCACGTCTTATAGGGCGAAGCGATGTCTTCTCCCGAACTTGACTTCCTGGGTTTTGAGGAGATTCGAACAACGGAATTGATCGTCTGGAATTGACGAACAGAGCAAGTTTCATCCGCTGATGTCGAGGTGGGCAGAACCAGGTTGCACTGCGCGGCTCAGTCGTCCCAGAGGGTTACACGTTCATCTTCAAGTCGATATCGCAGGTCAGGGAACTGGTAAACAATGCTCAAGTTGTAAAATTACACTTTTCACTTGCATTGCTGTTCGGTACCTAATGTATCGCCATGTAACGCTCAAAGCTCCAAAAGATTTCGACACTGACTGTTGTGAATTTTATAAGGCTCATGGATATAAATATATATTTTTCCTAACCAACTCGATTTAAATTTATTTATAAAAGCCCACGCAAAAACAAAGAAGTGTTATTATAAGGAGTTTACAAGGGTTTACAAAGGTTTACAAGGGTTTACAAAGGTTTACAAGGAGTTTACAGGGGTTTACAAGGTTCATGGATATAAATATATATTTTCCCCCGAGAACATTTATATCCAATTTACAAGTTTCATGGATATAAATATATGTTTTTCCCCGAGAACATTTATATCCAATTTACAAGGTTCATGGATATAATATATTATTCCTAACCAATTCTATTTAAATTTATTTATAAAAGCCCATGCAAAAACAGAAGTGTTATTCTAAGGAGCTTACAAGGGTTTACAAAGTTCATGGATATAAATATAAATTTTTCCTCGAGAACATTTATATCCAATTTGCAAGGTTCAAGGATATAAATGTATATCTTTCCTAACCAGTTCGATTTAAATTTATTTATAAAAGCCCATGCGAAAACACGGAAGTGTTATAAGGAGTTTACAAGGGTTTACAAGGAGTTTACAAGGGTTTACAAAGGTTTATGGATATAAATATATATTTTTCCTCCAGAACATTTATATCCCATTTACAAGGCTCATGGATAGGGTTTTTACGAGTGGTGTACCTACCCAATTCGATCTAAATTCATTTATAAAAGCCTATGCAAAAACACAAAAGTGTTATTATAAGGAGTACTACTCCGTACTCGTACGGAGCAAAACCGGTGCTACCTAATTTGGAATGCAGGTGAGGTGCCAGTTGGATGGGCTCAGACCGATTCAGTAATGGAATAGGTTAGAAGTCAATGCGTACGCGCAACCGTCATAAGTTCCGAGAACTTTTCAACCCTTGAGCGATCGTGGTTGAGTATAATGGATTGTACCGTACAATCATTTCATCGCCTCAGTAGATATAACAAGAAAAACGCTGCAAATTCCTTGTCACGCGGGCTTATTACTCTATCGGACATACCAACAGAAATGTTCATTTATTGTTTCTTTCATATTTTGCAACAATTTAAACTGCAATTTTTTATGGTTTCCACCAATTTTGGCACCCAAAAACACGAAATAGGCTCCTTTTTAAAAAATAAATAATCTCGTATCATTGATAGTGCCATTTAATTGTCTTGATTGACGTGCTAATACTACTTCTAGTGTCATTATACAAATTTATGGCGATTTCAGACAATTTCCCAGGTTTTTGACTCATAAAAAATTAATTTTGGGAGCCGAGCCTTCATTACAACCTCAATTCTTCACTCTTTGGACAAAATCAACTTCATATTCGGTGTTCTCGCCCTGAATACATGGAAAACGATACCTCACAAGATCATGTTCACTAAAACCTCAAAAAAAAACCTCGTAAAAACCCTATTTTTACACCCACTTTCCCCTATAACACCCCTGGGTGTATTCCGATCGGGCTGCCGAGCTTTGGTGCATAACTAGGACCCAAACGTGTTTCCAAATGGGGGCCCAATCTTTGTGCGGAAGAACGACGATTTTAAACCAAAATTTAACGTAAATTTAAGGCTGACAAGCTCATGTTACTAAAACACCAAAAAAAACTATTTTTATACCCATTTTTCACCCATAAAACTCTTGGGTATATTCCGATCGGGCTGCAAAGTTTCGGGACACAACTAGGGCCAAATGAAGCCTGTGCGCCAAAGAACGAATTTTTTAGACCGAAAATAAACCGTAGATATGGATGATACTGCGTACGGCGAACGGCGGACTGACATTGGCATTTTTGGAATCTACGCACCGTGAAACGTAAAAGAAAAAAATTTGAGGGAATGCATAAGTATTTTATTCACAGAATAATAAACGAAAATGAGATCAACAGGGTACCCATGTGAACCAGCAAATATTGTAGAAATTATAACATTTTACTGCCTGGTGTCTCAAACCGTTGGAGGTAGACTTCGACATACCCATCATTGTTCACATATATCTGTCTTGTTTATTCTGTGCAATCCAGCTTTGATCCCCTCCAGCTTTCCCTCACCGTCTCCCGCTACTATTAGGCCACCTTCATGACGTCTGGGGTCTTCCACAAAACGAGTCAAGCGAAAATCAAATAAGATATTTTGTACACCACTGATAAAAACCAAATAACTCAAGTAAGAAATTTGGGAGTTAATGATACCTAATGAATTAGGTATATCAGCCAACTATATATTATGGTAAAATATATTTCTACATAGATAATTTTAGTGCATTTCAATGGAGAAAGGCGATTTAGAGTGCGAAATGGCTTCACTCATTTGTTCCGGAAATTGCTCGGTTCATAGCAGGGGAAGACATTGTGGGTGGAGGAGAACGGAAAAGGTATCTTCCTGAATACCACATCCCAAAGGTCCGAAGGGGTCGAGGATTTTCAGTAATGTTAACCTCAGACGCGTGCTGACAACGGGCCAGTATCCACGAGTCATTACCTCGGAATGTCCACGGTAGGAAGCGGCCGCTCCATTGAAGATAACTTAGCGGTGGGAAAAGGGGAACTCGAGGGAATCTTCAGTTCATGGGATCTTAATGCCGGGCCCGTGCTCCTTTGGATTTACTGCTCCATGGGACCCCAGGACTCATCTTTATATTACAGCAATTCGAGAGAATGTAATGTGCACATCCTGGACTCGTATGGTGTTTAGCGGCTCTTCGTAGAGACCGAAAAGCGACTAATGTTCTTCTTTGAGCGGTCGAGGTGGTACCGCAAATGTGTCCCATCAGTCGGTGGCTTCAGACGCCTACGCGCAACGCCTCCTCTACTTTTCAGTTTTTCTCACCACTGAACGTTCTTCTGATACAAGAAAGCGTATGAATCCTATCATATCAAATTTAACAAAATTTCTATGAATGCAATACATACAATACATTAGCTTGTTACACAAAAACCAAAATTCTCATGTTTACTTTTAGTCATTGCCAATTTTAATGCGACAGCGAAGAGAGAGGTACTGTGGCGGTCACATCGCTTTCTCATATTTTTCACCATTCCTACCACCGACCCTATTTGACAACGAGTGTGTGTTTATCTTATCTACCTACTGCTTATTTTGATCATGACGTTCAGTCAATATGGAGAATGACTGTTCTTTGACAATAGGTATGCATTCGGATAGCAAGTCAATGTTTTCTTGAGATCTATGATCAATGAGATCTATAATGACATTGCTCCGGTCTCCTCTTCAATGCACCAATACACATCCAGGAAGTAGGTATCACTCGTCGTAATTATGCACGAGCGCGTATCTGATTTCCCATTCACATACGCACCTGATTCACGAAACGTGACAACCCAATTTTGAGCCAGAATTTCAAAAATAAATTACCATCAGCCAATCTCTGCCTCGTAATGACAGTCGCACAGGCGGCGATCGGCGTGAAGAGGAAGGCGACAGACATTCGGCGAAGGGAGAGAACGGCACGGAAACACGGTTCCCATACGTCGCATCCACGTTATCCCAAGTCCACAAAAGATGTTAATTCGGTGTTAAAGAGTAATTTTTAATGGGACTTGGGCACCCTGTAGAGTCTCATGAAGTGGACGTCCCGGGATTCAATCTCGCTTGAGGCGACCTGCTGTGGTGAGGCAAACAAAAACCTCGGCAGGTCCCTCCCTTCACTCTTCCGTCTTGTTATCGTGCGTCTGCGTAGTGATTAGCACACACATATATGCTATGGGTTCTTTTCTTTGTGTACTATACGAGCAGACCTTACGCGTTTGTTTCGTGATGTCACTGTGGGAAACAGAATTACGGTACGTACAAACCATGATTCGTGAGATTAGACAGGCGTATCTGAAATGGTGAAAATCAGACTAGTGAGTCGTCCGACGAGTAAAGTGGCGAAATGTTTATTTAAATAATTAACCATCATCGTCCAGGAAAAAAAAAAAAAAAAATGTAGATGAGTGTGGCTAGAGTCTTAGGTTCATTCAACATTCATGAGACTGAATTTATTCCCATTACAAAATGTCAGAAAGTATTTCCCTAATGTACGAGAACATTGAACGGTGATTGTGGTGAGCGGTAGGGGTCACCAGTTGTGGTGAGCGGTAGTTGAAGGCGAGGTTTAGGAGGACTAACGCTCCGTGGTTATCACCACAGCAAACGCCCGGAAGAAGGAGTGTAGCACCCCATGGTTATCACCACGGCGAGTTCTAGATGAGGGAACGTTGCACAGTTATCACCACAGCAGATGGGGAAGGAGAAGGAGGCTAGCACCTCGTGGTTATGACCACCCCGAGTGCTAGATGAAGGAGCGTCCCTCGGTTACCACCACAGCAGCCGTGTAAGGATGAGAATGCTAATACCCCGTGGGGTTATCACCACAGCGAGTATTAGAGGAGAGAGAGCGTCCCGGGGTCACCACCACAGCAGATGCGAGAAAGGGTAGGAGAGAGAGAGAGAGTGAGTGAGGGGGTGTAAGATGCTCGAGAGAGAAATAGGTCGGACAGCGGTCATTCGAATGAAGAGCTGGGCGAGCCAGGCGGTATATAAAGGTGCATCCACCTCCTCCCTCGTCTGTTAACCCCGTCTGTTAGCCGTTGCGACCATTGAGAAACAGAAACGTTGGGAGTTCGATGGAGGGGACCCTTCTGGTCCTTTTCCCCGAGGTGTCGCTGAGCTCGTCTTTCTCCTCGTTTTAGCGAATTTTCAAAGAAAATGAAGCTATTGCAATGGCTTCGAAATTTAAATAATATAAATTTTTGGAAATTTTCTTCATAGAAATCCGTTTCAGACCATTCTAAAACGATTCCTGAAATTTAACACTTTTAGCGAATTTTCAAAGAAAATGAAGCTATTGCAATGGCTTCGAAATTTAAATAATATAAATTTTTGGAAATTTTCTTCATAGAAATCCGTTTCAGACCATTCTAAAACGATTCCTGAAATTTAACACTTTTTTATATGTATATATATATATATATATATATATATATATTTATATATGTGTCACTCCAGACGATAACTCTCGATAGAATTGAGATAAACAGCTCAAATTTGCACAAAAAATCTATCTTGGCAATCGAAAGGCTAAGTTCGAAGATGGGCGAAATTGGCCTACTCTAAGGAGGGTTTTGGCGCATTTAAAGTGCGCAAAAATTACCCAAAAATCCCCAAAATGTTATTTTCCAACAAGTGACCCCTCATTTTAAAGGTTTTTGCACGCTGAACACGATGGTGGAATCGGATTTTAGATATCTTGATCCGTTCTCAAATTAGAGCATTTAAAGTGCGCAATAATTACCCAAAAATCCCCAAAATGTTATTTTCTAACAAGTGACCCCTCATTTTAAAGGTTTTTGCACGCTGAACACGATGGTGGAATCGGATTTTAGATATCTTGATCCGTTCTCAAATTAGAGCATTTAAAGTGCGCAAAAATTACCCAAAAATCCCCAAAATGTTATTTTCTAACAAGTGACCCCTCATTTTAAAGGTTTTTGCACGCTGAACACGATAGTGAAATCGGATTTTAGATATCTAAATCCGTTCTTAAATTAGAGCATTTAAAGTGCGCAAAAATTACCCAAAACTAGGATAATCTTTAAACTCTTACCCCCCCCCCCCCCCCCCCACCCCCTTAGAGTGGTCAGATTGAAATATGTGAGAAGTATTAATTGAAGACGAGAGTTCGAAGCAAAAAAGGGGGAGGCAAACGATTAGTACAACTCCTTGAATTTACCCACAGCGATCAAATAAATAAGCACTTAGTACAATTACGTAATAAACAAACGGTAGAATCAGGATGGACAAAACGTACAAATTAAAATAAATACGAAGAGAATATACATAGAAAACCAAATTTTAGACCGAAGTTTTCCTTTATTCAAAACCATAGCCATTAATTCGAATATTTCTTTGAAAATTCGCTCATTAAGTCATGCTGCATGACTGGTTTTTTTTATATGTATATATATATTTATATATGTGTCACTCCAGACGATAACTCTCGATAGAATTGAGATAAACAGCTCAAATTTGCACAAAAAATCTATCTTGGCAATCGAAAGGCTAAGTTCGAAGATGGGCGAAATTGGCCTACTCTAAGGAGGGTTTTGGTGCATTTAAAGTGCGCAAAATTACCCAAAAATCCCCAAAATGTTATTTTTCAACAAGTGACCCCTCATTTTAAAGGTTTTTGCACGCTGAACACGATGGTGGAATCGGATTTTAGATATCTTGATCCGTTCTCAAATTAGAGCATTTAAAGTGCGCAAAAATTACCTAAAAATCCCCAAAATGTTATTTTCTAACAAGTGACCCCTCATTTTAAAGGTTTTTGCACGCTGAACACGATGGTGGAATCGGATTTTAGATATCTTGATCCGTTCTCAAATTAGAGCATTTAAAGTGCGCAAAAATTACACAAAAATCCCCAAAATGTTATTTTCCAACAAGTGACCCCTCATTTTAAAGGTTTTTGCACGCTGAACACGATGGTGGAATCGGATTTTAGATATCTTGATCCGTTCTCAAATTAGAGCATTTAAAGTGCGCAAAAATTACCCAAAAATCCCCAAAATGTTATTTTCTAACAAGTGACCCCTCATTTTAAAGGTTTTTGCACGCTGAACACGATAGTGAAATCGGATTTTAGATATCTAAATCTGTTCTTAAATTAGAGCATTTAAAGTGCGCAAAAATTACCCAAAACTAGGATAATCTTTAAACTCTTACCCCCCCCCCCCCCACCCCCTTAGAGTGGTCAGATTGAAAAATGTGAGAAGTATTAATTGAAGACGAGAGTTCGAAGCAAAAAAGGGGGAGAATATGAACCCACAGCGATCAAATAAATAAGCACTTAGTACAATTACGTAATAAACAAACGGTAGAATCAGGATGGACAAAACGTACAAATTAAAATAAATACGAAGAGAATATACATAGAAAACCAAATTTTAGACCGAAGTTTTCCTTTATTCAAAACCATAGCCATTAATTCGAATATTTCTTTGAAAATTCGCTCATTAAGTCATGCTGCATGACTGGTTTTTTTTATGGTTAAATCTACACATTACATAGGAGTGGTAAATGTAATATTTGAGGGGTACCACGACAGTGATCGTATTAGTTTACTGTGAATTGTTACCTACCATTTTGGACTTTCTAATTTTGTCATGTATTTCGTTAATTTCGGGTTCTTCCACGGCCAGAGAATCATTTGATTCGTAGCATTAAAATATATTTAGGGTTGACCACAAATTAAAAACCACTTGCTTCAAACGTGCAAAAACCAAAGTTGTTGTACGGTAGTTCTGTATGAAATGCAACATTAAATTAATATACCCACCTGAATATCCCATTCAGAAAGCATAAGAACAATATGTGTTGTCGTATAATATGTGATATTGTTGAATGAACGCCGTCAGGGAAGACACGTTGTTATTACGAGCTACACCCGCAATCTGGTTTTCAACTACCGAGGTAGTCTGTTTTTACCTGGAGCTCGGAGCTACCCTTCCAATTACGATGGGGGTGGACCCGGTATAGTTTAATTATAGTTTACAAAATCCCCTAGTCTATAGTTATCGTCGGCCAGAAATCGGTAAATTACGTCTGGGAAGGTGGTACGGGACATAGGTTAATTTTTTACCTTGATTAATAATAATATTGTAAAACCGCTCCGACAAAAACTTTCATCACGGCCTAAATTAGATCTATTGTGTTCGCCTCAACGTAAAAAGTACTCGACGAAATTAAAACTACTTAACTGAATGGATTTATAAAATTTCGTTTCCTGCAATAGCCATAAGTTAAGGCATCTAAGTTCACAGTAATACAACCGAAGGAAAGATTCCTCTTGTCTTCTGAGATGATGATAGATTATTATTTTAGTTGAAACATCCAATCTTCAATTTTTTAAATCATCACAGTACTTATACTACTAACTCAACGACAAAACTAATTTGCCACTATTAATCCGAAGTATATTATACTGGAAGTTGAAATTAATGAGTTAGGTAGGTACTATTCTAATTTTCAGTTCTGTCGTTTCCTACGTTACGTGTAGAGGCATTAGAGAGTTGTCGCAACCAAAAATTGACGATCGGGAGAGAGAACGTAAACGCAAGTGCTACGTTCGAGACGTAAGTTTTGGCGTTTTCAAGACTTGCGTTGCCCAGCACCACGTAACTATTGGAAAGATGCGTGTCGAGCATCTCAAAGCTACGTACTACGTAACGCGATAAGTAAACTTCTTTGCGGATAACCAACTTCGATCTCCATGCTGGCTACGCTATCGCATCAACCCGAATTTTATAGAAAGACAGGAGGAGCCGGCCTCGGGAAGGTTTTTCGCCGTTTGCGTTGTCTTTATTTTGGGTTCTCTTTAGGTATATTTGGAAGCTTGAACTTCATGTGGTTCGCGTGTACCTATTCATCTTGAGCATTGCCATCCGAAAGCCATGAGCACGGTAAGTGAGTGCCTTATAAATTAGCAAGTAGTTTTCGGGTTTGTAAATTATACGAATGACCCAAGGTCTCACGGTGCCGTAAGTACGGTTTTACAGTAAAAGGGCACAATTATTGCTCTTCTAGAAATTGTTCAAAACTCATAGAAACTATTACTGAATAATTATGTTACGAGCTAGTTTGAGAATGAAGAAGTTAACTTGACAGACAAATTATATATCATTGAAAAATTATTATACGTTAACGTCACTTCAAACATGTCCGGAGTTACGTAGGCACGTAACTTTCTCATGGAACGTACGTTAGATAGTTAGCATCCGAATTTGTCACCGTAGAACAGAGTTACGTTTTAGAGTTGCGTTTTTCGGAAAATGGTTGCGACAACTCTCTAATATTACAATATTCAGATAAATAATATCTCGTCTATACAGGCTAAAGAGAAAGGAAGCAAAACTTTCCTACTACAACCCAACTGCTACCAATCGCTGTCACCTCTTTGAATCTAAATAACTGGAAGAAACAAAACTTGCAACACTTTTTTCAAGAAGGAATGAAAAGTGGTGTTTTGGTTCGTTAGGACAAATTTTCGTGTACCAACAAAATTCCGTCTATGAAACCCTGAAACTAGTGAATGTAGGTAAGTAGTGATGTAGGTAAGTATACTCTAGAGACCGAGGTATGAGTGTTTTTTTAGCTACTCGTGCTATTAGAGTGATTGAATGTCTGATTCTATTTTCATGAAGCGGAAGGAGTGGTAAATGCACACAGTGTGGGAGGCTCACATTAGAATGAGCGCCGGAGCAGAGAGACTTCTATCTCATCAGATGATCGAACAAAACTGTTTTAAATGACCCGAAAACGGTTTAATTATATCTGATAAGACCGGGGCACTTTTTAAACACAGCACACCTCAACTGTAAACAAACTGAGTGTTGCATTGTCTGTCAGATGGGAAGACATGGTCTCCAGCAGGGTGATAATGTAATGTGGCTTATCGTCTCATTTACGGTAAAACACCGTGACATGTTAAATAGAAGAGAAAACCCAAATTATAAATACTTAATCAATTTTACGTTTTAAATTTAAAAGATAAAATTAAGTGTCAGAAATCAGACATTACATATTTGAGAACAGAACACGATCTCGAACCTTCCTTGATATAGTCTAATATCTTAATGTTTTGATCCTTACACAAGGTAATTCCAGAGATTAAGATTCCTTGTTACTCTTGAAACCTAGAACACCCCCCCCCCCCCCCTTCCCCCCCCCTTTCCCTTTCTGGTCACAACGATTGAGTTATCGCTTACTCCATCATCTTGTAGCTTGTATTTTATCAAATGCCATACTATGAAAATTGGAGTACGTGACTAAGATGTACTCCTACACTGTGTTCAACAGCGAATGACCCAGAAACTGATTGAATAACCGCATATGTATTCCTCAAGTTTCAACCAAATTGGGCCATATTCAGGTAGATCACACTTCACAAGCAAACAGCAGCCGAATTTATTTCAACTATTAAAACTCTCTCTAACCTACTCCCGAAAACTGCAACCCTCGTCCTCCTACACACACAGACACACACGCACACACCCACGCACGCACCAATGCGCGGGAGGGGGGATGCACAAAAGGCTCGATCCGTTATGTTGTGAGGCTGTACCCCTCAAAGAGCAAGACGAAGAATACGAAAAATAACAAGAAGTAGAAACATCCCGTAGAGTAATGCATGTATTACACTGAACGCCCCTTATGCTGGTGTATAGATCACTCTCACTCATTGCAGATCGTCTGGAAGCATAATATGAGTAACTGATCTATGATGATGTAATTTAATGAAAAGATAGGCATCATACATCAGTATGCAATTTGATTGCCTAATTTCGTGACTAGCGACTAATATTAGAGTAGGTGACGTTATAATCATAATAATACCCCTAGAATATCCCGCATTCTCTCCCCCCCCCCCCCCCCCCGCCCCTATAGAAATAAATTTCGAATTTCCCGCGCCGCAGTGCACAACTAGACTGAGTTCTGCGTCAAACAAAAAAAAGAAACACGCAAATCGTTTGAGAATTAAGCCCTGGGCAGCGCACACAAGATTTAGCCGAAAAACCCACTTTTCCGCATTAGTCCCCCCCTTCCGCTCTTCTTCTATACTTCTAGAAGTACATTTCGAAATTCCGACGACGCATGGGATAACTTAACTAGACAGTTTTCTGCATCAAACAAAAGAAGAACCGCGCAAATCGGTTGAGAATTGCGGCCTGTGCAGCGCACACAAGATTCTGTCACACACACACACAGCCATACACCTATGCATTTTTTTCTCTCCAAGGATTTGGATTAAGGATGGTCTGAAACGGATTTCAGTGTGGTTCTTTTCATTCTCGGCTGAGTGTTGCCCTCTTCTGACCAGATTAAATACGTAAGGACGTCTCATACTACTGAGGGACGTCCTAAAACTTGTGACTGGTCCCCGAGGGTTGAAATTTGGTACACGTCCTCAGGTGCCCCTCGAGAGTGGGTGTACGAAAAATCAACAATGGCTATGGGCACATATAGCAAACATGATCAACGAGGAAAGAGTAGACAAAATGTTATCAATATAGGTTTCATTATCAGGAGTGAAAAGATAGGCTTATACGAAGTGGAGAATTTAGTATAAAGGGCTACGAGTTGAAGTAGTCAAGATATAATAATAATAATAATATAATCCGAATTTATTGATAGATCAAGAATGAACTTAACTAATTAGCAAATCAATCGCTCTTCCTGCATGTGGTCAAGTAGTTTACATCGTATCGTTCATATAAACGGTGAAGTTAAATAAGGGAGCGGTCGGATGTAATTTAACAGCAATGCAAGTGAAACTGATTCGAGAACGGAATAATGTATCGTTCGCCAGGCGGATCTTTTGTGCTTCAGCGGCAGACTTGGGTTTAAATCCGTGGTGTAGAAAAACCGCCGTTTTTCATTCTACCGACCTATTACGCTCAACTAAAAGCAGACTTTTAATTGTCAATGTCCGCCAAGTAAATAGTCTGGTTTGAAAAACTGCCGAGGGCCGAAGAATGTCACTTCGCGTACAAAGAAATACAAGGAGGCTGCTCCTTCCTCTTTGATGCCGATGCAATGCCCTGATGCAGTCTAAAACCAATTTACAATTTCACTGATAATAATATGCGAACTATCCGTAACGTATTTCACCCGCTATCGATGACTGATGAAAAGGGCATCTACAATGACTGTAATGGTGTCTCGGTTTGAACATGGGCAGTTGCATTTTTGTACGTGCTGTATTTTTAAAATGGGCATCAAGCAGTAGGAATGCACATAATCCGTCATGAAGCAAAATTTGAGCACATTTAGTATATTTTTTCGGAACCTGTTTTCGGCACGACCCTCCCTCACCCCACATCGCACGGGATAGGGAAATCAGGATGTAAGCCCTCAAAATCGTTACACTAGTGGTTCTCATTGATTTAGTTGTTATTATTAAAATTCTATTATTACAGTCTAAGAAAAGGCTTCAAAAGGAAAACAGTTCATAATAGTTGCCCTTCAAGAACGTACGAGAATATATTGCACCAACTCTGTACAGCTACACGTTGGCGATCTGAAAGCGTAATATCCCCGACATTCTGGTCAAGTCCAAACAATTTGTTCAAACAATAAATTTCCCGAGTTTGTGAGCCCACAATTTCTGAGTTCAAAAACAAACTAAAAAAGAGAAGGCGGACACGTAGGATGGCACCCAATAAAAAAATAAAATAAAATAAACTTTATCTCAACCCGTCGCTCTTTTGTTTGCCTTGTTCGGAGCACAATTCATTGGTAACTGCCGCGCTAAAAGCATTTTGAGACTAAACAGGTGAACCATTTTTTACTTTTCCGAAAAGAAACGACGCACCTATCTTATACCTACTCAAACTGGACACTACGAGACGATTCAAAATTTCGGGAGTCGAGGTCAATTTTTCTGGCCAGTTTTCGCGTTTGGTCCCCGCGATGTCATCTTGAGAGCTTTTTAGGAGGCTCGCGCGATCCAAAACGCTAAGAGCCCCCAATATTAATGTTGTTATCCGTATTAGTGTCAACCCGTGGGACAGTCGGTCGACCAAGATTCTCCCTGGCTCAGGAATGACTTTTCGAAAAAGCATTTACGGTCGCTTCGAAGAGCCGCAATATTTTCTCGCATTCTACCTCATCAACCTAATTATTTACGTCTATTAGGCGACCGAGCTTCTGTCGTAAGGTAAAAAAGTGTGGTCCCCACGTATTTCCCAATCGTTTAAATTTCTCAATGAATTCCTCCGTTTTTTCCCCCCTGAGATCCGGGTTTTTAGTTGCTTTTTAATCAGTTTAATTGAATTTGGCCCAGTAGAAATATAAATGATTTTAAATAACTAAATAGCAGAGAATCTAGAAAAATTACCCAAGCGCAACGTAAGAGCGCTGTTTTAGTTTTGAGGATGTTTCTGGACAGAGAGGTTAGGGATGGCCTTAGTAGTTCAGGTTTCATGCAGCACAGAAGTAATATCAGTAGTACGGAGAGGTAATAGGGAGATGCCTCATAAAGCACTCGGCTATTAAGACCAGTGCGCTGGATCTTCGGTTCAGTAAAACATCGATTCTCGTGAAATGGTGGTACACATGAGTCTCCTAGGTAGGAGAGTCAAGACAGTTGTAGATAAAGCCTGAATTCCCGTGGGATTCTTCACACTTCTAACCGTGCAGTGAGACGATCATTATATGCACTTATTCCTTAGTGCACATCACTCTCTTTGACGCTATATCCAAACGTATTTCATCGCGTATTACCTCTCGGTCAGAACTGGTATCCCATTAGGGACAAGCACCTTTGACCAAAAGCCATTTAAGTCTCCATTCATCAGCTCAGGAAAAACGCGATCGGATCCGCAAATGCACCTGGAGGTGGGTTACCAATCTCTCACCTCGACAACGTGCGTTCACGATTCCCGTAATTATTGGGTCAGGCCGTCTAGAAGCGATCGAGAAAACATTATTTTCCATCTCCTCTGACCATACGTGAGTGTGCGTTTATTAATAGAAAGGATGAGGCGTAGGAGGTTTCACTTGTTGAGGGGTGGACTGGTCACGAAGACACCCTACAACCGTTAGCAACTTATCTGTAAGTAGTAGAAAGGTACCTACGCCCTACGAGCATAACACAACTGACGCTACGCCTGACCCTCGTACAGAAACTGGAATTTGAAAATGAGCGGGCAAGGTAGCCGCCCAAACATCTTGGAATGAAGCAACCGAAATTTCCTGCAATTCTGTCTTCAAATATTATGCATTCAAACTAGCACACAAACAGCAACAAAGAAGAAGAATGTGCTGCTGGAAGTTGTCGAGGATCTCGACAATGACGTATCCTTTGCCACTGCTATCAAAAGCTATTTATATGCTATCAAATTTGAAATATCCCAACGTGAAGAATTACATTGAAGGAGACATTATCGACCAAAACTTCCAACAAGTCTGGCTTTGCAATCGGTTAGAGAAAACAGCACCAATGAGTCAGACGAAACAATAAAGCTGAAAAGTTTGCACGAAGCATAGAAAGCGGCATTAAAGATGCAACGAATGTCAGGTGCTTTCTTGAGTGTATCAAGTAAAGCAAAAATCATGGGAAAATAGTAAGTACCTGTTACGGATGACGTACGAATAACTGAGTGTGGTAGAGAAGGAAGGAAGTAGTTTAAAATATAGAATTTTTCAGATGAGAGCATTTTTGTTTGGTAGGTAACGTGAGATAGGTAGTTCCTTCATTATATTATGACGAGAAACGGCGAAAAGTTTCTTCGGCTTCCAAGGAATAGGTATAGCAATATTGAGTACCTAAGTTGTACATGTCATATATAGCGCCAAACATCTGCTTAATCAATAATCATGTGACCAGCTACTGCGTGCTGATAATATAAACAATATAATCATCCCTCTCTATCACCTCTGAATATCAATAAGTTGCACGGTAAATTGCTAGGTGTCTGCTCTAAGCCGATCAGAAAGCTCCTGTTCAGATAAATGATGCGAATTAGCACGATATCCATCAAACAACCTGATAGCTTGCGGAAGTTATCTTTTTATGGTCAGTCAGGACACCGGAAAGGAATATTTTCATCCGAATTGCATGGACCGTTTGACCAACAACGAGCACCATCAAGCTCAGCAAAATAAACGGAAATCTGTCCCGTTCACGGAATGTGAATTGTCACGATCTTTTGAAAAATAAAGTGTATCGACTTTTGAACACGTGTCATGTCCGAACTGGAACCCCGCGGTAGGGCGAAGCCTTCGATTAGCCATGGGCACCGGAGGACCATCTTAAATGTGAGCACGTAGTAACGCGAGCGCCTTCTAAAGGCTTCCAAGAGAAGAAGAAAAGAAAACGAGCCACAGCTCTTCTCAAACAATGAGGAAAGAGCCCCGTTGGAGTACAAAAAAAAAGAAGTGTAAAAAGTTTAGTGAACTTGTGTTAGTTTGAAAGGGGTCGGCTTCACTTTTGTCGCGTCATTTGAGCCTCGTATATTCATAGGGCGAAGACAGAGAAATATTACTTCAAAAGATGGAAATAATAGTTCTTGGATGATAGAGCGCAGCAGATGCGTAAATGTGGTGAACGAACATGACAAGCTTTGAAGAAACTTTCTGTGATCAGCATGAAAGTTGGTGAGATTTGTAGCGTTGGTCACTTTTGCATTTCTGAGGATGAGATAATTTCTTCATGGCTTCTACATACTTGAACTAGAACAAAGCTACTTATTTTCTGTACCTACTGTACGTACTGCCTTCCTAATCAACCCCCGAAGCGCTAACTGAAAAATATTGCTGCGTCCACTTTCTTAACAAAATTACTTTTGACCTAAAAAGATACTTAGTTATTATTTTATGGATAAATAAGATAATTATACAATTTTACCCCCATTGAAATTACTGTTTTTAAGATCACCCTAGTCAAGAACACTCATCTAAGCAAGAATGCTGGACCCTTCCTCTCTGTTCTGGCTCACTCACCATTGTCCACATACAGAGGGGTGAGCAGTATTCCTTATTTCTCTAGACACATCGTTTCCGGCATACCACTCAAAAAGGCTTCATCGACCTATCGAAAACGATATTGGTTTATTATTTTCAATAGTTAACCTTTGGAATCAAGCATTAAAAACAATGCAAATTATTACACAAAGATTTATTATGTACCTGTATAGATGCCCGCAGTGACCTGCGTATATCACTGTTTTTGCGGTCACTACCCTCGAGCTCCCCCCCCCCCCCCCCCCCCACGAAAGCCCTTAAATCGAGAACTGGAGCCGGCCCCGGAATTAAGTTTCATGCAAATGCGCGGGATTCAATAATTCAATAATTAATTATTTGCAGTTATTCATGAAGCATAAGGCAAATAATAAACCGTTGTGTAATAATTTACGCAATAATAAATAGGTACTTCAACGTTTGTTCAAGTTGCAAAAGTACCTATGTATCAACAAAACCGAAAAGATCCATCATTTTTCAAATGAAATAATATCACAGAACAACCAACTCGACTTCATACAGCCATCCTTGATTATAATCAGGTGCTCCTTAGTGATGATATCTGAGCCGGATTTATACCTTTTGATTCATGATCATGTTGACAAAGCTTTACGGTGCAAACGAAAGGTCGTAAAATGCTCCGGGTGGTCTCAAAAATTCTTTAGCTCAAGATCAATTTAAAACGTTAAAAAAATCAAAGATTGAAAGTTTTCGAGCTACGGCGTTCTGAAAATTTCAACCCCCATTTTTACCCCTTGCAGATAACTGCCAGTAACGCCGAGCTTTGAGGACCAACTAGACCCCAAACGGAATCTACAAATCAAATTTCATCAATTTTGGTACACAGTAACTAAGAAAAGTGCTAACTAAGGAGTACGGCGCGGCGTGGGGCATACGGTGGACAGACAGAATTTTTTTAATTGCATTTTCGGAGTCTACATACCTTGAAAAGTAAAGGCTCATTCCAAAGGTTCATTATTGACAATAATAAGCCAAAAAAATTAATTTAACCCCCCCCCCCCTCAAAATTTGATGGTTTCTTTCAAGGTATGTAGAATCCGAAAGTGGAATAAAAAAATTTTTGTCCGTCCGCTGTACACCGCACTTCCTACTTTCCATAGTTACAATGCACCAAAATTAATGAAATTTGGTTTGTAGGTTCAAATTGGTGTCTAGATGGTCCTCGAAGCTCGGCGTTACTGTCAGCCATCTCTAAGGGGTCAAAAATAGAGGCTGAAATTTTCAGAACGCCGTAGCTCGAAAACTTTCAATAGAAGGGTTAGAAGGGTTTTTATTTCAATTGATCTTGAACTAAATGATTTTTTGAGACCACCCAGAGCACTGCACGACCAGCCGTTCGTTTCACCGAAAAACTTCGTCAACATGATCGTGAATGAAACGGTATAAATCCGGCCCAGATATCATCGCTAGGGAGCACCTGATTATAATCACGGATGGCTGTATGAAGTCGAGTTGGTTGTTCTGTGATATTATTTAATTTGAAAAATTATGGGTCTTTTGGATTTTGTTGGTATATAGGTACTTTTGCCACTTGAACAAACGTTGAAGTAATTATTATTTGGTAAATATTTTCACCACAACGAGAGTGGGAGGGTAAGGTTCGAGAGAAGAGGCGCCAGGTAAGAGAGAGAAGTCGCAGGTAGGGATCGGGTGGGTAGAATGAGGAGCTGGGTGAGCTAGGCGCCTTATAAAGGTGCCTCCGCCCCGTCCCTCCTCTACCAACGACCCTTCCCGGCTTCCACCGAGGCTTCGATCTACTCTTCTGTCTCCTTGCTATTTATTTATTGTATTTTATTGTATTTATCGTTTACATCGTAGTGGAATGGGGGGTACCACGGCAATAGGTTTAATAGTTCATATGGATTTAATGTTGAACTTGTTAGGCTTTCTATCAACCATGCCAAAAGCTTAGGGACTGAAATGCACGCTTTTCCGCATAATCGTCTGATATTTGGTAGACAGTCAAATTAACACTGGCAGGTATCTTCTACGTGTAAATAAACATCACTAACATTTTAACATGGACATGTTTTTGGGCTGGGGGGCCATTCGAAATTTCCGTCTACAAAAAACTAACGCAATACCGATAAACAAAATTAGCTAGGCAGTAGGTAGGTTACCAAAACAAAAACAACAAAAATTGCCAAGCCCGCTAGACAGAAGACTTTGTTATGCAATAAATTACTGTAAATTTGTGCTCCAAAAACATATCCATGATTCCAATGTTTTTCCGCGATCAAGCGGAGAAGAAGTTTTTTTTTTACTGTAATAGATGAACATAGGTTTAATAGTTCATATGGATTTAATGTTGAACTTTTTATGCTTCCTACGATAACGGGAATTCGGGCGGAACATCGCAAAAATTATAGGTGCTCACTTCAATAACAGTTAACAACGCAGAACTAATTGGTTACGAACCGACAAGAGCTTGGAAAACTGAGTGGTGGGAGAAATAACTTCAAAGAATGCCCGGGTGACTCGTGCTCATCATCATCATTACGCATCAGTCACACGGGCGACATCAGACAAGCCTGATTACACGGTCACGCCTGAACTACGGAATCCGCCGCCATCAAGGACGTACAGGTTCCGAGAACCCGTACAATACACTACTTTCGAAGGGATTACCCCCCTTCCTCAGGACTTCGCTTTAGGAGAACGTTGACCTGGAAAAAAATGAATCTAGAAAAGTCCATTGATGATATTCAATACTCAACAAAACCATAAGGCGTATTTTTATTGTTGTTCAAAACCAATTGGGAATAATATTGTTGAATCCCAAAACAATACAACTCGGACTCGGAAGGGGTTAATAAATTTAACCCACTAATATTCACCTCTCATACCTGGGCATTTCCGAGTCGAATTCAAGGTTTTCCGGATCAAATTCAAGGTTTTTTAAAAACAAATTCAAGGTTTTCCTGAACAAATTCAAGGTTTTCCGAAATAAATTCAAGGTTTATCCATTTCAAATTAAAGGTTTTCGATTTCAAATTAAAGATTATCCATTTCAAATTTAAGATTTTCCAATTCAAATTCAAGGTTTTCCAAAAACTTGATGTGCCAGTGTTTTGTATGTTAAAACAATACTCTGGTGCTGGCCATGAATGGTCAGGGTATTGTGCATTATAAGACCTTATCGCTTGGAAACTGCAGTGCAAGTGTTTGACAGAATTAGTTCCAAAGCTCTCTGATGCAAACAGTTCCCACTTGATTAATGGGATATATTTAACTGCACGGCAAAAAAAGATATTTTCCCTTCTGCGAATCTCCATCTAAAAAGATTATCTTCACTTCAGAAAAAGTAAAACTCCCAGCATGAAGTAAACGTCAATATTGACTCCAATCACGGCTAAATAGGTGATCAATACCAGCGTATTATTCAATCACACATCAGAAAAGGGGTTGGCACAGCAACAAAGGGGTTTGCACACCAAAAAAGGGGGTTTTGCACAGCTATTTGATGTGGAGTTGGACATTTCTACTGTGAGAATCCTTCTTCTGCCGTTATAATCAATTTCTGGAAGGGCAATCACAAATTTGAACGTTGAATCACCTTATTAGACGGGCGTCTCCCAAATTAGCCGTGCGATTCCCTTTTTTGATGTGCGAAGTATTTTTTGGACATGTGTTTGAATTAAAAGCTGTTATGCCCGCCTTTTATGTAGGGAGTAACCTCTATTTTGCCGGGCCGATAAATCACACCCCTTGATAATGGGTAATGCGCGAACCCATCACGCTGACGTAGTGAAACGTCGGATAGAAGAACTCGGTGTTAATGTGTAGTACCTTCCACCCTATTCGCCACAACTGAATCAAGCAGAGAAGGTATTTTCAAAAGCGAAGCTTCATGCAAGAAACCTTCTCAGTGAACCGGGAGAGGCGCACAATTTGCGCTGTCATAGCTCAAAGTACACCAACAATCACCCGCACAGGCTGTGCTAATTACGTCTCGGACATGATGTTGCACCTTACGGACTTGCATTGAACTGTTTAAATTACTCGTACCTAACTAATGAGTTTATTCGCGTCTTCTCATTCGGCATGGCATTTTGTCTGTTCTGATTTGATGTTTGTAAATAAAATCCTTTAGTTCGAAATGAAAACACTTTGATTTTAAAAAACATTGAATTTTAAATGGAAAATCTTTAATTTGAATTAGAAAACATTTAACTTGAAACAAAATAACCTTGAATTTTTTATGGAAAACCTTGAATTTGTTTCGGAAAACCTTGAATTTGACTCGGAAGTGCTATATACGTCGTCGTCTATTTGAGAAATCCGTCTTATTGCAACAAGACGGTTCCCAAATCGCCAGCTGCTTTAGAAAAAGACGCCATTTCAATAAGACATATTTCTCAAATAGACGAAGATCATTTGGAGCAGTGGTTTTCAAATTGTTTTGGGTCGCGCGGTCGCGCCCCCCTTGCGAGTATCGAGGCATCTTGGCGCCCCCCTTCCATCAGTCCTCCTCCAAAATTCCCAAACCAAGGTATTTGTGTTAACAAATAGGAGAAAATATCGTTGCCTAGCAATTTATATAGTTTTTACTGAATTTCATCTTATATATACAAACAAAATTATTAATAAAAAAATAAACTTCTGAATTTATTTCACAAAATAAGAACGACAGACGTACGAAAACAAGTGTGATGGATGGTACCGGCTCATTTGAGTTAACATCAGATTCTTGATATCGGGCTGCAATGTTGAGAGTGAACATCTTACATCAAATCGACGTTCAGACGATTTCTGATTTTTGTCTTGATGACCGCCAACATCAAACATCGACCGTCAAACATCGATCGAAGGTCTGTCTTATACACAGACTATTGAAAACACTAGATATATGTTTAAATTCGAGTCTCAATAAACTTCATCTGAACGGAGGTCTACACGCCCCTCCCTGAAAATCACTCGCGCCCCCCAATTTGAAAACCACTGATTTAGAGTTACGAGTAGGTATAATAGACTCAACCCGCCTAATCAACGTCCATGTATTCAACTAAAAAAGGGAAGAATAAAAGAAACTCAAAAAATGAAATGATTATGGCAAAAAGAGCGTTGTGAATTGATGAAAGAAGAACCGTGAAGAAAGACATTATGTATAGGGAATTAATTGCGAAACATTATTCAGATTCGAGATCCCACATAGGCAGGTATCTTCAAACGTTAAACCTGACATTTGGAGTTTCTTATGGCTTGAATTACTGCGACTACGAATCGAGATAATCGATACGTGAACTTGAAAACTTGAAAGAAGAGTCGCATTCTTGAAAGTTGTCCACTTACCTATCGGACCAGCAAAGGGCGTCTTCACGATACCTGAAACACGAAAAACAACGTCAACTTTTTAAAAATATTTTAGTAACAATTCATCGTAATATTGAACCTCAATTTTAACTTTAGTCTGTTAAAGGTACAATTCGAACGAATGCTTCCTCCGTTCAAAATAAAACGAAGTGGGTTCGAGAAAATAGGATGCAATCTATACTCCAAGGAAGGAGCGATTTAACTGTCGCCGAGTGAAGTTATGAAGCAGAATAGCGGACCAAGATAAGGGCCTGATGCTAAAAGAGGTTGATAGAAAGATGAGAGGCGACTTCCAACATCCTCCCTTCCAATCATGTTGAGTTTACAAACAATTGACAATAAGGATGACCCTAGCCTAGAGCTATTGTCTATACGAATAAACCGCCTACACGACCCCTTGTTATTCCTGCACCGTTGGCTGGAATCCTTGAACAGTAGAAACAGTTCTTTGCAGCGACAGTTTTAATTGACACTGAAAATTCGTGAATCCATTAAACTTTTTGAAAAATCCACTAAAGAAGATTTACCTATTTGGCAGAGCATGAGAGAAAACGCTGCAAATTATTACACAACAGTTTCTTATTTTCCTGTATAGAGATGCCCCTTCTGCGTATATCACTGTTTTCCGTGGTCAATACCTACCCTCGTGCTCCCCCAAGGAGAGCCCTAAATCGAGTACTCGAGCAAGCCGGGCAATTACAGTTTCATAATAATATACGGTGGATTCAGGAATTCTATCATTAATTATTATTTGTTATTATTCATGAAGCATTTAACTTTGGTTCAAGTAGCAAAATAACCATCATTCTTCAAATTAAATAATATCACGGAATAACCAACTCGATTTCATGCAGCTATGCTTGATTATAGCAATATCTGGGCTGGATTTATACAGTTTCATTCACGATCACGTTGACGAAGCTTTTCTTGTAAACTTCAGGGCCTTACTGTGAAAGAACAGCTGGACGTACAATGTTCCGGGTTGTCTCCAAAAATTCCATGTTCGAGATCAATTGAAAACCGTACAAAAATTCGAGATAACGCCCTGGAAAGATCAACCCCTATTTTTCACCCCTTAGAGGTGACTGACAGTAACGCCGAACTTCGCGGATCAACTAGACACCAAAATGGGACCCACAAACCAAATTTCAATTAATTTTCGTTCATGAAAGTAAGGAAAGTGCGAAGTACGGTGGACGGAAGACGGATAGAATTTTTTTAATGCCATTTTCGGATTTTACGTACCTTGAAACGGAACCATCAAATTGGTGGTGGGGGGGGGGGGGGGGGTTAAAATTTGTTTTTCATGCTCAATTCCAAAGTTCATTATTGAAAATAATAAACCAAATTACAAGATTCCTAAAAACGTATGAGTAGTAGGCTCATCAACCTATTATGATATATTAAGATATATTAATCGTTATACCTACTGAAATAAACGTTTAAAATGTCTGCCAAGGTATGGCAAATAGTTAATACCAACATGATTGTTCTATCGAGAACAACATACATTTTAATAGAACTAAATTCAATGTAATCTATGTAAAGGAGTTGTCATAATTATAAGGATGGGACTATTCCGGTACCTAAACTAAGAACTAAGGGCCTTTAGCTATGGGATTCGTAATTGGGTATCCTTGTATATAGGTAAATACAATACTGATAAAATACCTTCGTAAAATCAACTCAACATGGTATGTATACCCACCTTGAGCTGATTTTACGAAGATATTTTCTCAATATTGCATTTATCTACATAACTCGTTTCCTTTGGCTACCTGCCCACAAAGACTATGATAATAAAGAAATACTGATGTCCGTAGACATCAACTGCAAAGAGGTTTTAGAGTTTCGATTTCGGGTATTGCCTGTGGCAAACGAAAAATCGAGGAGAGTTGAAAGAAACGATTTTAATTATGCATCCGACGCCACTGACTGCCGCAGAGTTGAATGAAGGTTAACAAAAAGGTGTTATCGGGTGAGGAACATGGGTATTCAATTAAGGAAGGAACATCGGGTTTGGAGGGGGTAATGAGCCAGGAGATTTATTGGCGACCGGGTCCGCTATGCAACGTGCACGCACCCAAGACATGTAGGCCTGTACCTCTGTACCCCTCCGATATCACAAATAAACGGTTGCACAACACCGAGAAAGCAGTGCACAATTGTGGCGCGGTTTTGCAGAATGCGACAAGGGCTAAAATCGAAAAAAAACGCTGCAAATTATTAATAATAATAATAAACGGCTTTATTGTTTTGGAGGCCACAGGGTCCATGGTACACAGCGAATGACATTTATGAAAAGTTACAGAATAATGCAAAATTAATAGAAAGAAGATTATACATTAAAATACTGGAAATTATAATTATATTACATGTAGGATGAATGAAATGAAGACAAAAATAATAAGAGGAAGGAGAAAAAAAGAGAAGAAGGAAGCGCTACTGTGCTTATTTGTAAAAGATAGATGAAAGGGATTTGAACCGTCCAAGGGTGGGGACCGACCGAATGCGGAGAGCGAGGGAATTCCACAGCCGCGCACCTGCAATTTGGAAGGATTTACCAAAAAGTGAGGAGTGATGCCTCATGATGATGATGGCCAGGGAGCGGTTGGAGGAGGGGAGTTGAATTAATGACGAAAGACAAGGAGGTGCCAGGCCATGGACAATTTTAAATATTAAACTACGGTTTATTATTGACCTGTATAGATGCCCCTTCTGCGTAGATCACTGATTTCTGTGGTCAATACCTGCCCTCGTGCTTCCCCCAGCAATCTGCAACTGCATTCTATATATTCCAGTATTTTCATTTGCATACCTACGGGTATTTCATAGTGATCTTGACAGAAAACATTGTTAACCTTGCAGAACCAGCTGGAAGAGTACTAGACACACCGATAATGAGACGGAATCATTCTCCATCAGTTGATATCCTCGCAACCACAACCCATGAAAACTTTATTGACGCTTTTAGGCAGCGAAAGGGTTCAGACTCTCGTGAGGCACATTCCTCACCATAAACCGTTGATGCAGTAGCAGAGAAAACGTGAACATAACAAAACGTCTGGTTTCCATCTACTGGAACTCGGTATTTATACGAAAGAATCCAGTAGACATCTGATGAGGAGCTATAACCGTTCAACGGTATCGGCACCAGCGTGACGAGGTACTGGATGAAGCCTGGGAATACCAACATACCAACGATGTTTGTAATTACAGAAACGGTTAGTTGCAGGTGTACAAGAGAAATTATTCTACGGCTAGTAAACAGACCAATAATCTTTGCTGCCAACAAAGTGAAGCAAACAAGAGACCTTGAAATCCATATGGTACCATCTAATCCATACTTCGTAACCAGCAAGTAAAATTATTATTTCTTCTCGTCAAGAGACTTGAACATCAGATGTTAAAGCATAATTTGCAGAGATAGATAGTTTAGTGCATCTCATACCAATAATTATATATAGCATTTGCCGATTTAATTAAACCTTTTTCCAAATGAATTAAACCTTTTTCCAAATGAATTAAACCTTCTTCCAAATGAATTAAACCTTTTTCCAAATTAATTAAACCTTTTTCCAAATGAATTAAACCTTTTTCCAAATGAATTAAACCTTTTATATTTTTAATAAATCAAACCTCCTTAAAAAACTAGATTGTGAAAGAACACAAAATGGACAACAATATAGTTTTATTTATATTATATATATGGACTGATATAAATATGGATTTATATATTTATGGAGAATCTGCAGGAAACTTATATCAATTTTCGTGAAAAAACTTAAGGAAAAAACAGCTTTGTTGGGATAAACCAAGCGAAATGTAAATTCAGTGTAGTACTTCTCCATTGGAAGCTGATGGCAACAAGAGAAACATGTCTGTAACGTAATTCGCACAGTCCTGAGAGGTAACCGAAGCTAAACTGTTTGTGATAACTTGAGATAGGTTGTGCTCTTCTCTGCTGCCTAATATTGCTCTAGCTACAGTCTTGATTTTAGAAAAAGCCTTTTCTACCGGGTTTAGCATTGGTGAATATGGGGGTAAAAACTTTATGGTCATCTGTGTGGAAGCCATAAAATTTTGCACTTCATTCGCTCGATGAATTTTAGCATTGTCCATTATAAGTACGACATCCTCTGAATCAAGTAGTTGAGAATGCAGTTCCCGCAGAAACTGAACGAAAATTTGAGCAGTCGTTGTGCCAAAATTCACAATTTTTGAGTGCACAATACCCCCATTATTCAGAGCGACAATAAGTGAGGTATTTCGCCCTCGCACGGTGGGAACAGTCACAACAGCTCTAGTTCCTGCTCTTGAGCGAGCTTGGGACCGTCTCAGATGGAGATTGAACCCACTCTCGTCAATAAATATAAGTTTTTCCCGGTTTGCTGGAACTGTGTGATTGAAATGAAGTGCATAATGTCTTCTGGCTTGAATAGTTGCCACGCTATTCATTCTGTCTACTTCCAGCGAAGTTTTTTTAAGCGTAATTTTTAATTCTCTTAAAGCTCTGTGTATGGAAGAAACTCCCATTACAATGTCTTGCTCTAGAAGCTTCTCTCTGATTTTATTAAGGGTAATGCCAGGTTCGTTCTGAATCGTTGCTTCTATTATTGAAAGTACATTAGGGGTCACTTGTTTTCGCCTGTGCCCTCGTGGTCTATTTTGTACAACCTGGTTATTATTTGCTTTGTACTTCTTCAATATGGTTTTCCCCGTATTTAGATTAATCCCTGATTTCGAGGCTGCTTCCTTCACTGAAAAACCTTCTTCGTACAAGTTGACAAACAGCTTCTTCTTTTCATCGGAAACAACCATGTATTTCCCACGACGGCCTCTAACATTCCGATAAGTGACGGTAGACTCTGAAGAACTCGATTCGCTTGCAATTACGTTTCTATTCCGTCTTCAAAAAACGAAACTGTCCGAACTATCACTAGCACTCATATTAATCACAAGGAACAATAGTATGTGGTTTTAGTTGCACGAGAAACCATTATCACAGACCCTGTATGCTCTTCATCGCGGCATGGGGAAGTTATTGACCTCAATTCCATTGAGCACTCGGAAGTTATCAAATGATCCACTGATTTCTCTCTGTTTTTGACGCGCCTTTTCTTTCCAAAATCCAGTTCCTCTTTTAATTTAGTGAAAGATTTAATTCATTTGGAAAAAGGTTTAATTCATTTGGAAAAAGGTTTAATTAATTTGGAAAAAGGTTTAATTCATTTGGAAAAAGGTTTAATTCATTTGGAAGAAGGTTTAATTCATTTGGAAGAAGGTTTATTTCATTTGGAAAAAGGTTTAATTAAATCGGCAAATGCTATATATATTATCATCTCTCAACAGAGTCAAAGGAGTGCCAATATTATTATTCAAAATACACATATTTACATATATATCAGACGGTCATTATAAATAGTGGTTTATTTGTAATATTAACATGGCAAAGTAGTGTGAACGCCAAGACTGGCGAATATTGATTGATTGATTGATTGATACATTTATTAATCTGTACAATTTTGGACTAAGAAGTCCACTCTTACAATTCTACAGAAAAATACATATAATTCTAAAAATTACCTTCTAGTCAGGAAAGAAATTTACATGAGAAAATTAAGTTTTTGCCTCGGGATTCGCATTGATTATTTCCATAAATTTTTTCTTAAAAGCCATTACACTAGACAGTAGAAATAAATCAGGATGTTGATTTGCGAGTCGAATGCTTTGAATTAGAAAAGACTTAGTGTAGGTTGCCGTTCTGTGAATAGGAATCTGATACAAATTGCTTGCATTTCTGGTGTCAACATCATGCACTGTATTCTGTTTTACATATAAATTAGCTAGGTATTCAGGTTTTGAAGATTTCAGAATTTTGTACGTCAGCAGGCCTATGTTAAAAATCCACCTATCTTTAATTTTTTGCCATTTTAGTTTATTGTAATATGGAGTGACATGATCATCAAGACGCAATTTGAAAATGAACCTTACTGCAGCATTTTGCGCTTTTTGCAACGTATTAATATCGGTTTCAGAAGTGTCACACATTGCACACGAAGCATAATTAAAGTATGGCATTATTAAAGCCATTACAAGGTTTGATTTTGTTTTTTCGGGAAATTGAAATGCCAAACGTTTTAGTTGGTACAGTGATTTATATACTTTCTTGCATGTGGCTTGTACTTGTTGAGACCAGGATAGACATTCATCAACTATTATGCCGAGGTTACGTACTTGGTGCTCAAACACTAAACTCTCAGAGTTCAGCACAACAGAATTTATCATAGAGCATTCCGAATTATTTAGAATGCGTCTATTTCCTAATAAAAGTACTTTGCTTTTTGTTGCGTTAATTTTTAGACAATGCCTCGAGCACCATGCCACCAAGCCATTTAATTCCTTGTTGAGCTTCTCAATCGTTTCATTAACAAGATCAGGTTTTGTCGACACATATATCTGTAGGTCATCCGCATAGATCATATAGGATAAAGAGCAAAATTTTCCAATACTTTCGCCTATTGAATTTATGAATAGTGTAAATAGAATTGCTGACATTACAGACCCTTCCGGTACACCACTAGAATTGCTTTGCCATTGAGAGAATTGTTCATCAGGGCTTTTTACCATTTGTTTTCTATTGGTTACGTAAGACTGAAACCATGACAGCTCAATTCCAGTGAATCCAATAGAGTTAAGCACAGATATCAGTATGTCATGTCTGACTGAATTAAAGGCTCTGGACAAATCAACTAGCGTTAAAATTGTTAAATTGCGGTCATCTATGTTTTTCCTAATGTCATCCGTCACTATTATTAACGCAGTTTCGGTGCTAAAGTTCCTTTTATTACCTGATTGTCTTTCGTCAATCAGTTGGTTGACTTCAATATAGTCGGAAATCATTTCGTATACGATCCGGTCAAGCATTTTTGCCAGTACTGATAATATGTTTATAGCACGATACTCATTCAGCACTTTCGGATCGTTTGTTTTAGGAATTGGAACCACAATAGATAATTTCCATGCATCTGGATAAATGCCAAGATTCAATGATAGATTGAAGATATTTGTAAGAATTGGAATGATCGGCTCGCCTAGTAATTTCAAAAATTGTGCAGATATTTCATCAAAACCTACAGATTTTGACGTTATTCGCTTCAGGACTTTTTCAACTATGCTATTCGTGACTTCAACGAAAGAGAATTTGTTACAACATGATTCCGCTCTTTTTTGAATATCGGGGAGAGCGAGAGGTCACAGGTTGGCCCGTCACATGTCGAGTGGATTCCTCATTAGAATGCGCTACTACAAGCAGGCAGATGCCGCTCTCGGCCCTACAGCACGTAGTGCCCTTATATCATCTGCTCAACATGTTTCAGACAACACCCAGGTGCGTGAAAATACTGACATCCTCATTATTATTCGGCCAATCACCAATTTTCGGCATCCCGAAAACACGATTGTGGTTGCTCCCAGTGTACTGGATAGAACTATACTCCGATATGCAATTCTTATTGTTCGGAGCCTGACTCCTTTGTTACTCCCGAGAGAGCTAAAATTGAAACGTCTATCGACTCCCGTGCAGGACGACAAGCGGCTAACTCTCGGGTGACTCGTGAATCGATCACCACCTAGGCCTCCTCAGTGAGTGATTTGGGTATTCAAATGCCATATCCATGGAACAGTGGGATGGAACGACTCACTCCAACGTTCTTTGAGGGATCAGGAACGGCCCTGTTATTAGCTCAACAGGCTCTGTCCCCAGCTTCTCGTGTTGGTTTCGTGGTCTTTCTCAACAATTTGAGTAGGTAATTAGCCCTTCTAGATTCGAATATTTGGGAAGTTGACAGTTCCTGGAGCCCAGTATCCGAACTGTTTGTAGTCCATTGTTTGCTAAAGACGATATGGGAGTCATCTTTGGGAAAATATCTGTCCGCTGCAGATCTGCGTCTCTTTAGAGATGTAAGGCTGCAAGTTACGGATTTTCCTGCTAACGCACAACCATCCATAATTCTAGCGGGTTAACTATTAATACACACAACCAAAGGGAGTAGAACAGATGGCGAAACAGCATGCCATGAGATGAAGTTAATGATTGTTAACTTGATAAAATTGCACTGGAACAAATCCATGTTGCGGCTGTGGATAAATGTAAGTATACAAATAGCGTATAAATTAAATATAAATATAAATATAAAAAGTAAACACAAGGCTTCCGCTGCTTCGCAGACTCGGAAGCAAAATAGTGTATAATTATTATATAAATGTTACAAGAGTATGATTGTATTTTCAGAGACTGTTATTGTTTGAAATGGTTTACTATGCGTGGAATAATAGGTGTTGAATATATCTGTGTTTATCTGAATGTTAACGATAGTAGTTACCCAATATTATGCTTATGAGTGAAGAGCGTTTTGAAAGATAAATATCAATTAGCGATAAAGATACCAAAAAATACCAGTATAATATGCGTTTATAGTCAGTAGGTACCGGATTGCGTTGTTGGGTCGGTGGTGCAGTGATGTAGTTGTGAATAAGTAGCTACTCAATAAACGTTTATGGAGGAAGTGTAATACGTATAGGATTAATATTGGCTGCAAGGGGAAGGTATGATAGTAGGTAGTTATAAATAAGTAAGATAGCAAAGATTGATGGAGATCCTGTGGCATTTGGTCACGGAACATAGCTGTATACCCTCAGCGGATGCCCCTGCGACGGTCTAATAAGACCAGCAGAATAAGCGCATGGAAAAATAATAAGAGAAGATTAATGTAATAGGTAAATGGTATTACGTAATATTGGCATTGTCACGTGAATAAATACGCTTTAACTCTCTCACTCTCTCTCGACTCCCGTGGAGGACGACAAGCGGCTAACCCTCGGGTGACTTGTGAATCGATCACCACCTAGGCCTCCTCAGTGAGTGATTTTGGTATTCAAATGCCATATCCATGGAACGGTGGGATGGAACGACTCAATCCACCGTTCTTTGATGGATCAGGAACGGCCCTGTTAGTAGCTAAACAGTCCCCAGCCCTGAGTAGTAGGTTATTTTGATATTCAAATGCCATATCTATGGAACGGTGGGATGGAACGACTCACTCCACCGTTCTCTGATGGATCAGGAACGGTCCTGTTAGTAGCTAAACAGTCCCCAGCCCTGAGTAGTAGGTTATTTTGGTATTCAAATGCCATATCTATGGAACGGTGAGATGGAACGACTCACTCCACCGTTCTTTGATGGATCAGGAACGGCCCTGTTAGTAGCTCAACAGGCCCCAGTCCTGAGTAGTAGCTGATTTTGGTATTCAAATGCCACATCCATGGAACGGTGAGATGGAACGACTCACTCCACCGTTCTTTGATGGATCAGGAACGGCCCTGTTAGTAGCTCAACAGGCCCCAGTCCTGAGTAGTAGCTGATTTTGGTATTCAAATGCCACATCCATGGAACGGTGAGATGGAACGACTCACTCCACCGTTCTTTTTGATGGATCAGGAACGGCCCTGTTAGTAGCTAAACAGTCCCCAGCCCTGAGTAGTAGGTTATTTTGGTATTCAAATGCCATATCTATGGAACGGTGGGATGGAACGACTCACTCCACCGTTCTTTGATGGATCAGGAACGGCCCAGTAAGTAGCTAAACAGTCCCCAGCCCTGAGTAGTAGGTTATTTTGGTATTCAAATGCCATATCTATGGAACGGTGGGATGGAACGACTCACTCCACCGTTCTTTGATGGATCAGGAACGGCCCAGTAAGTAGCTAAACAGTCCCCAGCCCTGAGTAGTAGGTTATTTTGGTATTCAAATGCCATATCTATGGAACGGTGGGATGGAACGAATCACTCCACCGTTCTTTGATGGATCAGGAACGGCCCAGTAAGTAGCTAAACAGTCCCCAGCCCTGAGTAGTAGGTGATTTTGGTATTCAAATGCCATATCTATGGAACGGTGGGATGGAACGACTCACTCCACCGTTCTTTGAGGGATCAGGAACGGCCCTATTAGCAGCTCAACAGGCCCAGCTTCTCGTGTTGGTTTGGTGGTCTTTGCCAACAATTCGAGTAGGTAATTAACCCTTCTAGATTCGAATATTTGGGAAGTTGGCAGTTCCTGCACCCCAGTTTCCGAATTTTTTGTAGTCCATTGCTTGCTAAAGGCGATATGGGAGTCATTTTGGTAAAACATCGTCTGCGTCTCTTTAGAGATGCAAGGCTGCAAGTTACGGATTTTCCTGCTAACGCACAACCATCCTTAATTCTAGCGGGTTGACTATTACAACATGCAAATAACTTCTGCCGAAGGAGATCTGGAGATATGTAATTTTCATGTTGCAACTTAGTTCACGGGAGGGTGGAAAGTTGTCGCAACTCGAAACTTCGGACTGGAGACGACACATGTAAGCCAATAAGAACCACTCGCGCAGTCATCAGTTACTCATTACCTACATGAGGGAGTTTCCTCCTTCGCACGGGGGACGCAGCAATAAATGTCACCGACAGCTTACCAACACCCTGTCATGACAAAGAGGCGCCACCCGACTTTGCATTCAAATATGAGTTCCCTTCCGTTTTTACTGCCCCGTTTTCCCAGATTATTGCTTCTCTTCCGAATGTGGAAAGGAGAGGAAAGAGGGGCATTTTTATGGGAGTTAGACGGTTTTCAGGAACATATGAGGGAACGCTCGACGCAAAGCAAAAAGGCGATAAGTTAAGGGTAAGACTTGTGCAATTTTAGGTGAAAGATCACGAGTTTCACTTGATACGAATTTCCACTGTTCAATCACAGTAGTTTTGCGTACAATCCCAGTAAAGGCACACAAACAAACAATATCAATAATGCTAAGATTTGCCAGTTTACCCATCAGGCACATACAGTCGATATAGTTTATAACGTCACCGGATACAACGTACAACCGGTTATAGAGTACAAGATCTCCAGTACCGTGAAATGGCGAACGAAAAAATACAGTAGCACCGTTTACAACGTACACACGTTAAGAGCTTACTCGGGACCATCAGGTGCCGGAGCTGTGGAAGTTTGAAAATCGTTATTTTTCAGGTTGTTTAAACTTGTTCTTGTTCTCCTTTGAAAGGGCTACAGCCTCTGAGGCATAACGGATGAGCTGAAATTTTGCAAACAAATTCGTTATGCTCCAAGGAAGTGCCTTTCGTGCAAAATCCCCCCCCCCCCCCCCATTTGCCACAACGTCAAGTGAGGAAGCTATTATAGTGCCTACTCGAATTGGCAGACGTTTTTCTACATAACTCCATATCCTCTGTTATCATGTACCTATTCGAAAAACATGCTCCATGTTTCCTTGCTTTGATCCTTGATCTAAACTGTTATAATCTGGGGGTCTGGGGGTGTCCCCCAGGTTTCATTCGACAATAAACGTACCGTCATGAACATAAACCACGGCAACGCTTTTTTGGTTTATTATTCTGTGAATAATACACCTATGTATACGCTCAGCAAAAAATTTTTATAACACCCCCTCAAAATTTTTTCTTTTCCGTTTCAAGGTGCGTAGATTCAAAAAATGCAATGTCCGTCCGCCGTACGCCGTCCGCCGTCCGCCGTATCACGTGTACAGGCTTCATTTTTGGTCTAAAAAATTCGTTCTTTCGCACACATGCTCCATTTGGGCCCAATTTGTGTCCCGAAACTTTTCAGCCCGATCGGAATATACCCAGGGGTGTTATGAGTGAAAATGTGTGTAAAAATAGGTACTTTTTGCGTTTTAGCAACATGTTAGTAAAATGAGCTTTTGAGGTATTGTTTTTCATGTTTTTGGGGACGAGAAGACCGAATATGAAGTCGATTTTGACCAAAGAGTGGAAAATTGAGGTTGTACCAGATGTTCAGCTCCCAAAATTGATTTTTTATAAGTCAAAAACCTGGAAAATCGTCTGAAATCACCATCAATTTGTAGAATAACACTAGAAAAAGTATCAAGAGGTGGATCAAGACGATTAAATGGTACTATCAATGATCAAAGATAATTTGAAAAAAAAGGAGCGTACCTAAATCGTGTTTTGGGGGCCAAAATTGGTGGAAACCACCAGAAATAGCTATTTAAATTATTTTATATGAAAGAAACAATAAATAAACAGCCATCGTTTCTGTAGGTATGTCATATAGAATAATAAACCCATGTGACAAGGACTTTGCAGCGTTTTTCGCATACAAACTCAATTTTCTCAAAAAAGTTCCCTCTAAAAAATAAAAACTGACTATACCGTTGGAAAGCTGAGGCTTTTGCGCATTTTGGTCTATTATTCTGTGAATAATACACCTATATGTATTCGCTCAGCAAAAAAATTTTATAACACCCCCTCAAACTTTTGGTTTATTATTCTGTGAATAATACACCTATGTATTCGCTCAGCAAAAAATTTTTATAACACCCCCTCAAACTTTTATCTTTTTCGTTTCAAGGTGCGTAGATTACAAAAATGCAATGTCCGTCCGCCGTACGCCGTCCGCCGTATCACGTGTACAGGCTTCATTTTTGGTCTAAAAAAGTCGTTCTTTCGCACACATGCTCCATTTGGGCCCTAGTTGTGTCCCGAAACTTTTCAGCCCGATCGGAATATACCCACGGGTGTTATGAGTGAAAATGTGTGTAAAAATAGGTACTTTTTGCGTTTTAGCAACATGTTGGTAAGATGAGCTTCTGAGATATCTTTTTCCATGTTTTTCGGGACGAGAAGACCGAATATGAAGTCGATTTTGACCAAGGAGTGGAAAATTCAGTTCTACCAAATGTTCAGCTCCCAAAATTGATTTTTTATGAGTCAAAAACCTGGAAAATCGCCTGAAATCACCATCAGTTTAGATAATAGCACTGGAAAAAGTGTCAACACGTGGATCAAGAGGATTAAATGGCAATACCAATGATCAAAGATAGTTTTAAAAAAAATAAAAAAATAAAATAACACGAGCGTAGGTACCTAATTTGTGTTTTAGGGGCCAAAATTAATGGAAACCATCAGAAATAGCTATTTCGATTATTACCCATGAAAGAAACAATAAATGAAAAGCCAACATTTCTGTAGGTATGTCCAGTAGAATAATAAACCCATGTGACAAGGACTTTGCAGCGTTTTTTCTTTTCCGTTTCAAGGTGCGTAGATTCCAAAAATGCAATGTCCGTCCGCCGTCCGCCGTACGCCGTATCACGTGTACAGGCTTCATTTTAGATCTAAAAAAGTCGTTCTTTCGCACACATGCTCCATTTGGGCCCTAGTTGTGTCCCGAAACTTTTCGGCCCGATCGGAATATACCCAGGGGTGTTATGAGTGAAAATGTGTGTAAAAATAGGTACTTTTTGCGTTTCAGCAACATGTTAGTAAAATGAGCTTTTGAGGTATCGTTTTCCATGTTTTTGGGGACGAGAATACCGAATATGAAGTCGATTTTGACCAAAGACGCGGAAATTGAGGTTTTACCATTAGTTCAGCTCCCAAAATTGGTTTTTTTGAGTCAAAAACCTGGAAAACTGTCTGAAATCACCATCAATGTGTATACTAACATTAGAAAAAGTGTAAACAGCTGAATCAAGACCATTAAATCGCACTACCAATGATCAAAGATGATCTGGGGGAAAAAAAAAGAAGTGTACCTATTTCATGTTTTGGGGGCCAAAATTGGTGGAAATCATCAGGAATAGATAATTCAATCATTCCACATGAAAGAAACAATAAATTTAACTGCCAACAAGAATCTCTAGAACTCCAATAGAATAATAAACCCATGTGACAAGGACTTTGCAGCGTTTTTCTCTTTTTACATCGCTGTGCCATGTTGATGCGGAACACTACACGACGCAACTGTCTCGTCTCTGCCCACCTGAAATGTAATCACAATCACCCACTCGCCCCATCGAAGTAGCTCGGCCGAGTACTCCACCGACTACTAAGCCGAGCTACTCGGTAGGCCTTAACGGATTCCTGACGGACGAGCGACGAAGAGACGTGTACTTCCTTTATCGCTCCGTCGATCGGTTAGTGGGAGCCATTGAGGCAGCGGACGTCTCTCCGTCATCCTCAGTAGCACGTCCGTAAAGGGTGCTCTGTAGATGGTTACGTACCCTTTACGGACGATGACGGAGAGACGTGCACTGCCTTGACGTCTCCGTTAAGCGGTTGTCGGGAAGGTGAAGGTAGTACACGTCTCTCCGTTGCTCGTTCATAAAGGGCCCGTATGTTTCTATGGGGGCATCCTCAACGGAAAGACAATGGAGGATTGCGCTTCCTTAGCCTGCCCGTTAACCATCCGCCATGATTCCCTGCAATCACGGATCATTGAAGGAAGGGCACGTAAGCACTGAGGATAGTGAAGGGTAGGCTACAGAAAATCCACGGAAGAATCAACTGTAAGTCACTGAAGGTGTGAAGGAAGTGGACGGAGAGTCAAGGGTGGGCTAGAGAAAACCTAGGGAGAGTCCACGGATATTCACGGGAAAATCATGGATGGGCTACGGGGAGGCGATGGAGTGTTAGGGGTTAGTCCAGGGTGGGGCGATGACGACCCGTACAAAGTCACGGTACAACCACGGACGTGCGACGGAACGTTGAAGGATTAACACGGAAATCACTACACTTTTACGGGGATTTTCGGGGTACTCCCGTGAAAATGACCATCCGTTGATTTTGCCGAAATAGTACACCACGGAAACCACGGGTGTTTCCGTTGACGATCCTTCAACAAGAAAAGGGTTACGGATAAATGTAGAGAGTGACCGCATAATATTTACGGATGCACACCACTTCTGACGGTGATTCCGTGAACTATCATTTAGTGCCAATCTACGGGGGCGCTTCCGTTGCTTTTAACGGAAAATCCCCTTTTGGTTTATTATTCCGTGAATAATACACCTATGTATTCGGTCAGAAAAAAATTTTTACAACACCCCCTCAAAATTTTCTCTTTTCCGTTTGAAGGTGCGTAGATTCCAAAAATGCAATGTCCGTCCGCCGTCCGCCGTATCACGTGTACAGGCTTCATTTTTGGTCTAAAAAATTCGTTCTTTCGCAAACATGCTCCATTTGGGCCCTAGTTGTGTCCCGAAACTTTTCAGCCCGATCGGAATATACCCAGGGATGTTATGAGTGAAAATGTGCATAAAAATAGGTACTTTTTGTGTTTCAGTAACATGGTAGTAACATTAGCTTTTGAGGAATCGTTTTCCATGTTTTTGGTGACGAGAAGACCGAATATGAAGTCAATTTTAACCAAAAAGTGGAAAATTGAGGTTCTACCAAATGTTCAGCTCCCAAAATTGATTTTTTATCAGTCAAAAACCTTGGAAATCGTCTGAAATCACCATTAATTTGTATAATAACACTAGAAAAAATATGAACACGTGGATCAAGACGATTAAATGGCACGCACTACTAATGATCGAAGATAATTTGAATGGATCAAGACGATTAAATGGCACGCACTACCAATGATCGAAGATAATTTGAAAAAAAAAGAAAAGAAAAGGAGCGTAACTAATTCGTGTTTTGGGGGCCTGAATTGGTTGAAACCATCAGGAATAGCTATTTCAGTTATTTCACATGAAAGAAGCAATAAATGAACAGCCAACATTTCTGCAGGTATGTCCAATAGAATAATAAACCCATGTGACAAGGACTTTGCAGCGTTTTTTAGGCTTACAGGCTATAACTTACCACCAGAATTATGAGGGACTAATGAGCGTTTGAAAAACAGGCAGTTTTCAAGATTTGACAAAATTAACTTTTCGGGCTCATTTTCCACCCTCAAGTTCCCTTCAAAAAATAATTTTTAGAGGCTGAAAAGGCGGGAAATTTAACGCTTTTTCCAACGGTTTACTTAGATTTGGTTTTACTCTTCATATTAAAGGGGTTATGGACTTTTCAGAGACCTAAGGCCGAAAACACGAAAAAAATCTTAACAGTGAAAAAACCCGGGTTTTTAGTGGTCTACAAGAAAAACTTTATAGGACACTTTTTGTTGGAAATTAGTTGTAGAACACGTGGGTGAAGTTTTTCGGATCATAAGTGAGACAACTTGTATATTTCGCATTTTTAAATAAATAAAAATCCGATTCCTACTGACAATAAAGAAAATCTTAGTTTGGAATCCGCCGGAGTACGTCTGAACGGATTCACTTCTCTGACTGAAAACCTGGTTAACAAAGGCCCCTTCAGGTTTTTCCACCTCGGGAATCGGTCACCGCTCCAATTCGTCGGACGTACGGATCTGCATGCCACGTCGTTCCTACCCGTCCGACGTCACGTCCGTGTCACACACGACTTTTTCAAATCTTTCCCCCACCAACATAACCTCGCCACCGGCGACCGACTAATCTGAGAAAAGGCTGCTCTCCATCCCGCCCTCCCCTTTCGCCCTTCTCCAACTGGCTGAGGACTAATCTGAGAAAAGGCTCGCGAAACCGTTGGGTTGATTCGATACCGCCGCCCCGTCCGTCTGGAGCCGTCTCATCTTGTCAAAAGAGGGGCAGCTCGAAAGAGGACTTTCTAGTTTTTACGTCCCGGTTTCATTTGATTTGACGGTCCTCATGTCGTACGAACGAGCCCACATCACCCACCCGACAACAATCAGTTGTCCAGGTATTTCGAGTCCACTCGAGCCGACATCATGCAATGTGTGATTGAGGACCTCGAACCTTAATTCCATTGTCTCCCAGGCTCGCTGTACCGATAGCGGGTTTGCCGTTACGTCGTTTCAGTGAGAAACCTCAATGAAGCTGAGCTATTAATACATTTCGAAGTCATCAGGTGTCGCTCTAATTAATACGCCAATTTCAAACTGAAGGTCATCAGCCACAGAACGGACATTAATTAGGCCCACCCACGCATTCTATACGACTTTCAGCAAAATTATGCAAACATCAATTTTTGGTAATTTTAACCATTTTAACCAATTTTAAGCGTTTCAGGTTTATTATTTTCACTTATGAACTTTGGAATCGAGCATGGAAAAATAATTTAATCCCCCCCCCCCCCGCCACTCAAAATTTAATGGTTTTCTTTTCAATGTATCTAGAATCGCAGTAAGTTATTACACAACGGTTTATTATTTACCTGCCCCTTCTGCGTGATCACTGTTGTCTTTGGTTAGCACCCTCCAGGAAAGCCCTAAAGTACTGGAGCCGGCCAGGGAATTAAAGTTTCATACAAATGCGCGGGATTCAGTAATTCAATAATCAATTATTTGTTGTTATTCACGAAGCATAAGGTTTGTTGAAGTTAGCAAAGAACCTATCAACAAAATCCGAAACATCCATCACGGAACAACCATCTCGACTTCATACAGCCATCCGTGATTATATCAGGTGTTTCCTAGCGATTATATCCGGGCCGGATTTACCTATACCGTTTGATTCACGATAATGTTGCTTTTCGGTGCTAACGAACGGCTGGTCGTACAATGCTCCAGGTCGTCTCAAAAAATGCTTCAGTTCAAGATCAGTTTAAAAACTTTAAAAAAAAACCACGTCCTTCTATTGAAAGTTTTCTAGCTACGGCGATCTGAAAACTTCATCCCCTATTATTCACCCCTTAGAGATGACTGACAGTAACGTCGAGCTTCGAGGACCAACTAGACCCCAAATGGGACATACAAACCAAACTTCATTAATTTTGATTCATGGTAACTAAAAAAAGTGCTAAGTACGGTGTACGGCGTACGGAAAGAATTGTTGGTTTATTATTTTCAATAATCAACCTTTGGAATCAAGCATGAAAAAATACATTTTTTAACACCCCTCAAGATTCGATGGTTTACGTTTCAAGGTATGCAGAGTCGAAAATGCAACAAACATATATATCTATCTGTCTGCCGTACGCCGTACTTAGCACTTTTCTTAGTTATCATGAACCAAAATTGATGAAATTTGGTTTGTATGTCCCATTTGGGGTCCAGCTGGTCTTCGAAGCTCGGCGTTACTGTCAGTCATCTCTAAGGGATGAAAAATAAGGGTTCAAATTTTCAGAACGCCGTAGCTCGAAAAATTCTCAATAGAAGGGTGTGGTTTTTTAAAGTTTTTTAATTGATCTTTAACTAAAGAACTTTTTGAGACCACCCGGAGCACTGTACGACCAGCCGTTCGTTAGCACAGAAACATCGTCAACACGATCGTGAATCAAAAGGTATAAATTGTAACGGTTGAGGGGTTTCCTCCTCTCCATCCTCAAAACAGGTAGGGAGGCAGTGTGACAGCTGCCCCTGGAGACCACTGGTTTGTTAAAACGCAATGCCTCCAGGAGTTGACGATTCGTTTTAGCGAATCGACCGCCCCTTCAGCCGCCTGTCAAAAAGATCGGGAAGTGCCCGGATCCAATATTAACGGGATTCCCATATACCAGTCACAAAATCCGGCCCAGATATCATAACTAGGGAGGATCTGATTATAATCACGGATGGCTTTATGAAGTCGAGGTGGGTGTTCTGTGATATTATTTCATTTGAAAAAACGGTGGGTCTTTTGGATTTTATTGATAGGTACTTCGTAACATGAACAAACGTTACCCTTCATGAATAACAAAAAATAATTAATGATAGAATTCTTGAAGACACCGAATATTTATGAAATTGCCCGGTCGGCTCCAGTACTCGATTTAGGGCTTTCCTCGTGGGGGGGGGGGGGGGCACGAGGGTAGGTACTGACCACAGAAAACCGTGATGGGGCATCTGTAGGTAAATAATAAACCGTTGTGTAATCATTTGCAGCGTTTTTATTTTTATTTGATCGATGGCACTGTAAATTATGGATTCCACATAGCACTCAAATTCAATAGCGAAAATTCCAGGTTATTTTTCTTTTCTCATCATCGTGGAAGGACCGAACAGGTCGAGACGGCACGACGCCTACGGATGATGTCAACCTTCTTTGATGAGCCTCAAATAAAGTTGTTAGCCGTTTTAAACCGAGTGAGGAGTCGTGATCTCTGGGAGATAGGTTAGCGTGGAAGGTTACGACACGGTCACAAAGGTAACAGAAACTCCTGCGTGACAGGTCCCCGACTCCAGGTAGCCGCTGGAAATCGGACCTATCTCTTCGGCTTTCATTTATGAGCTCCACATCTCATCGCACGCGTCACCCAACACCGATGGGTCAGGAAACCTCGGCATTTTACGATCGTTTGTCTTCACAGGTTAGCCGCGAGGAGAGGAGTGAAAATGTAAGGTTTGAGAGGACAAACGTCACAACTAATTTATATCAGACACCAAAAGTTTTGAAAAAACGCTGCCAAGTCCTTGTCTCATGGGTTTATTATTCTATTGGACACACCTACAGAAATCTTGGCAGGTCATTTATTGTTTCTTTCAAGTGCAATAATTGAAATAGCTATTTTTGATGATTTCTCCAGTTTGGCACCCCAAAAAACACTAATTGGGCTCCAATTTTTTATTTTTTTTTTTTTACAAAAATTATCTTTGATCATTGATAGTGCCACTTAATTGTCTTGATTCTCCTGCTGATACTACTTCTAGTGTTATTATACAAATTCATGGTAATTTCAGGCCATTTCCCAGGTTTTTGACTCACAAGAAATGAATTATGAGAGCTAAACTTTCGTTAAAACGTCAATTCTTCACTCTTTGGTCAAAATCAACTTCATATTCGGTCTTCTCGCCCTAAAAAATATGGAAAACGATACCTTTCTCAAAAGCTCATTTTACTAAAATCTTTTGTTTGTTTTGGTTTATTATACTGTGAATATGTAATACACCTATGTAATCGTTCAGCAAAAAATTTTTATAACACCCCCTCAAACTTTTTTCTTTTCCGTTTCAAGGTGAGTGGATTCCAAAACGCTGCAAAGTCCTTGTCACATGGGTTTATTATTTATTGGAGTTCTAGAGATTTTTGTTGGCTGTTGAATGTATTGTTTCTTTCGTGTGGAATGATTGAAATAGCTATTTCTGATGATTTCCACCAATTTTGGCCCCCAAAACATGAAATAGGTACGCTTTTTTTTCTTTTTTTTTTTTTTTTTAAGATCATATTTGATCTTTGGTAGTGGCATTTAATGGTCTTGATTAACCTGTTTACACTTTTTCCAATGTTATTGTACACATTGATGGTGATTTCAGACAGTTTTCCAGGTTTTTGACTCATAAAAAACCAATTTTGGGAGCTGAACCTTTGGTAAAACCTCAATTTCCGCGTCTTTGGTCAAAATCGACTTCATATTCGGTCTTCCCGTCCTCAAAAACATGGAAAAAGACACCTCAAAAGCTCATGTTACTAACATGTTGTTAAAACGCAAAAAGTACCTATTTTTATACACATTTTCACTCATAACACCCCTGGGTATATTCCGATCGGGCTGAAAAGTTTCGGGATACAACTAGGGCCCAAATGGAGCATGTGTGCGAAAGAACGACTTTTTTAGACCGAAAATGAAGCCTGTACGCGTGATACGGCGTACGGCGGACGGCGTACGGCGTACGGCGGACGGACATTGCATTTTTGGAATCTACGCACCTTGAAACGGAAAAGAAAAAATTTTGAGGGGGTGTTACAAAAATTTTTTGCTGAGCGAATACATAGGTGTATTATTCACAGAATAATAAACCAAAATGGAATGTCCGTCCGCCGTCCGCCGTACGCCGTCCGCCGTACGCCGTCCGCCGTACGCCGTATCACGTGTACAGGCTTCATTTTCGATCTAAAAAAGTCGTTCTTTCGCACACATGCTCCATTTGGGCTCTAGTTGTGTCCCGAAACTTTTCAGCCCGATCGGAATACACCCAGGGGTGTTATGAGTGAAAATGTGTGTAAAAATAGGTACTTTTAGCGTTTTAGCAACATGTTGGTAACATGAGCTTTTGAGGTATCGGTTTTCATGTTTTTTTGGACGAGAAGACCGAATATGAAGTCGATTTTGACCAAGGAGTGGAAAATTGAGGTTGTACCAGATGTTCAGCTCCCAAAATTGATTTTTTATGAGTCAAAAACCTGCGAAATCGTCTGAAATCACCATCAATTTGTAGAATAACACTAGGAAAAGTGTCAACACGTGGATCAAGACGATTAAATGGCACTACCAATGATCAACGATAATTAAAAAAAAAAAGGAGCGTACCACCTAATTTAAGTTTTGGGGGCCAAAATTGGTGGTAACCATCAGAAATAGCTATTTCAATTATTTTACATGAAAGCAACAATAAATGAACAGCCAGCATTTCTGTAGGTATGTCCAATAGAATAATAAACCCATGTGACAAGGACTTTGCAGCGTTTTTTTTAACACGAAAAACCGCAATTTTTCCACAATAACACCCCTGGGTGTATTTCGATCGGGCTGCCGAGCTTCGGAGCAAAACTAAGACCCGAATGTGTTCCCAAATGGTGACACAAACTGTGTCCGGAAGGACGAAGATTTTAGACCTGAAGTTCTGAAAGGAAATTGTTGATGTGGAGTGAAAAATATTCAGTCCCAATTGGGTTTCGATCTCTCGAACTTCAGCGTTCCAGTCCGTCGCGTAGACAACTGCGCTACAGTGCCAACCGGGCCGCCATGCAATTGATGTGCTCTCTCAACTCGGCTTTATCCCTGCATACATCCTGCTCTTCAGGGCAAATTTAATAGCAAATTGTATGTCAACATCGTAGAATGCTCCGGATGGTCTCACAAATTCAGAAAAAAATCAAACTATTTAAAAATGCGAAAAAACCCACAACTCAAAATAAAATTGTCCGGGATAGGGATACTCTGGATATTTCAACCCCTATTTTTCACCCCTTCGAGGACCAACTAGAGCCCAAACGGGACCCATATACCAGATTTCGTGAATTTTTTTTTTTTTTTTTATATATTTTATTTCCATTACATAATACAGCCATATAAGTTAACCAAAAATAATGATTACGGATAACAAAAATACAACACATGTTATAAGTGAAATAAAATATTCGGAAATATAATTCCCCATATGGGCACCAGCCCGTGTTGGGGAATGAGCAACTTGCTCATCGCTCGGTAATTACCAATAGCCTAATGAAATTGTACAAAGTGTAAGTATACTATGCAATTGAAATTTTAATAATGCTGGTAGCAGAATTACAATATTTTTATTCTATGTTGTTACACCTACTTATATTATGGTTCTAACTACTTGTAAGAAAATAATTTTTTTAAAACAATTTTTATTTTCTTAGGGTTATTTTTTGATTGCTCAATTAACTCAACTCTAGTTGTATTAGGAAAACTATTGAAAGTTAGAATGCCTTGATAGGGGAAAAATTTTTGAGAAGCTGTAAAGTTTAATTTTGGAAGAGCTAGTGAGTCGTTATTAGCAAATCGGGTAAAAATAGAGTGGGTCGGAGTAGAAAATTTACTACTTTTAAGTAACTGCTGAACAGCAGCTTTCTTGTACATATCGCGGAGATTTAAGAGATTCAGTTTTACAAACAAAGGACCTGTATGGGCTTTGCTGTCTAATTTAGAAACTGCTCGTACAAAATATTTCTGGAGTACAACAATCTTGTGGAGAGTACTTTCGTAGGCACTACCCCAAATTGGTAACGCGTAGAGTAGCAGAGACTGGACGAGCGCACAGTAAATCTGTCTGAGTATATCAGTGCTCACTATTTTCTTTAGAAAGGAAAAAACGTAAATACATTTTCTTAGTTTGCCCTGAAGAGTACTAATATGCCTATCCCATTTCAATAAATTGTCAATAATTAGTCCTAAGTACCTAGCTTGGTTAGAACGGTTTAAAGGAGGGCATGGACACGTACTGGGGGCTTGACAATCAACTCGGTGAAGTTTCAATATCATGTCCTCCGAAGGCATGGTTTTCATAGACCATGAAAACGGCAAAAAAACTGTTTTGCTTACGTTAAGGGTTAGTTTGTTCTCTATCAACCAAGAACTAATAAATTTTAGACCAATCTCAGCCTTTCTGAATGCTTCGTACCAGGAGCCACCATTAAAAATCATAACTGTGTCATCGGCAAACATCACCGCCTCACCCATTGACATCGCTTCCGATTTAAAAAACTGATTGGCATATAATGCGTAAAGTATAGGCCCAAGAACCGTGCCCTGCGGCACTCCATACCCCTGCATTTGAAAGACCTCACCCAAAACACCATTAACGCGCACCATCTGGCTTCTATTTTTAAGATAGCTCTTAAACCATAGAAGCGCCGTGTCCCTAATACCCACTTCATAGAGCTTTTCAAAGAGAATATCGTGAGAAATAGTATCGAAACACTTTGCTAGATCCAAAAACACAGCCAGTGGCTTATCTCCAGTTTCAAGAACTTGGATTATTCGAGTCGTAAGATAAGCCATGGCATCTTGGGTGCTCCTACAAGAACGAAAACCAAACTGCCTCTCGTCTAACAAGTTGTACTTTTCCAGGTACTCAATAAGTTGGGACTTGACACATTTTTCAAATATTTTTGAAATAACACTTGATAACGATATAGGACGATAGTTCCCTACCTCCTTCCGGTCTCCACTCTTAAAGAGAGGGAAAACGATTGCCAATTTTAGGTTATCCGGGAAAACACCAGTCGATAAGCTCATGTTAATTAAACTCATTAGGGGTTGCGCAATGTTGGTTCAAAAGCCGCGGACGGAGTACGGTGGACGGACGGAAACATTTGCATTCGATATTCGTATTCTACTTCCCTCGAAACGTAAATTATGAAGAGGAGGGGGGGGGGGTGAAAAATTGTCGATTCCAAAGGTTCCAAGTGGTCGATTGGTCGATTCCAAAGGTTCATTATTGAAAATAATAAACTAAAATGAGAGGAATAATATACCTATTAGTTAACACATTCTTCTGATACGGTACCTATATTACAACATAAATATATTTGTCTGTTCTTCCAAGATCTTCTATGTATGACAATGTTGATAACAATCTAGTCATCTGGATGAGCAGCTTTGCCTAACTTAATTACTAAAAGTAGAGTTCTTTCTTGGTTTCAACCAAAAAAGAAAAGAATTTTTCCACAGACGTATAACAAGAGATCTTTGATATTTTTTCAGGTTGTTTAGTTTAGATCTTGAGCTCTTCACTTCGTGTCTGAACTTGGTGGTCTACGCGTTCCAATGCCACTCGCTGGACATGAAAGATGGCCTTTGCGGTTCACGATTTCCACCATGAGAGGGTTCTCGTGAAGTGAATTCGACTTTTTAAGCTTTCTAACGAGGTCTTCATGAGGAACGGAACGGTTTGATGATTTTTTTTCCTTCAAATTAAATTGGTGTGAGAAATTAGGAACTCGAGAGAGAGAGTTCGGCTACCATGTTCCCCCAATGTGCAAGGATGATACCATACGTAATGGATCATTGCAAAATTACTTTGGAATATATGAGGTTTTAGATAATTTTCAAAGAAAATGAAGCTAAGTACTGAAATGGGTCCAACATTTTCAGAATTTAAATTTTTGAAATTTTTTTATACGCAAATCCGTTTCAGAGCATCCTTAACTCATCCCTAGGTTTTAACAAACAAAACAAAACAAATATATATATATATATATATATATATCGCCACTCCAGACAATATCTGTCCTTAGATACATGATAAAATTCCAAATTTGCCAAAACGTTCGTATTGCCAAACAAAAACATGAGTTCGGATGAGCAATTTTCAACATTTCTAAGGGGGTCTGATAGGGTTTTTAGGGGTCAAAATTGGTAAAAACTGCTAAAACCGCGAACAACTGATTTAAAAAATCACTGAAAGTGGGATGGAAGGGTGAGTAAAGACAGAAAAATACCATTTCAGTGGTTTTTCATACAGATTAGGGGACAAATTTGGATTTTTGAGGGTCAAAAATTGGTGTTAACAGCTGAAATCCGTATTAATTCACCTGTGTTGGTGACGTTGTGTGGGATGGTGATTCACGACGATGAAAATATTTGGATGATGAAAATATTTTATGAAAATATTTTAATGAAAACATTTGGATGATAAAAATATTTTTCTCAAAAAAACAGTGGGTTAAATTTGACTTTATAAGGGTCAAAATTGGTAAAAATGGCTAAAACCACGAAAAATATTTGTATGTATGTTCATGGCTAGAAGTAGGCGGGTTCACCTATTTTTCTCAACGCTAAAACCCTGAGTATCCCTCTACAATATCTAAACAATATTTCATAGAATTTTAGAGGTTTATAAGAACACCCCTTGAAAGCTGCTTCAATAATTGAAGTGTTCCACTGTTTTAATTGTTAGCGGAGGAGGGCTACCTTAAAGTCGAAAGAAAATATAACCACTTACAAATGAGTTCCAGAACCATTCTACTCTGTATTATAGGACTGAAATGATTACCAGTATTTATAATGTGCTATAAAATTATTTACACCAACAACCGATATTCAACGGCTCTTGCCAATGAGCGAGCAACCCTTGTAACGACTAACCAATATTTGTACTTTTGAAGGTCTGAGAAGAATTGTATTCGCCACATCTATAGTTTCAAATGATTAGTAGATTGCTGCCATTACGGCTTCGTCAATTTGTGCTTGTCCGCAGCCCAATGAAGGCAGTCTGTTAAACCATACGCTGCACCATCAAAGTTTGGAGGGGGTTAAAAATTATTTTTTTCATGCTGCATTCCGAAGGTTCATTACTAAAAATAATAAACCAATAGAACAGCCCTACTTGTGAAATGCGTGGAATTCATGAAGTATCCATGCACTCATATCTCCAGAAAAATTTTACAATGCGCCACACTGGAACGAATACTTTGCTCAAGCTCTATATATATTTTTAATAACAAGTAGCAGGCTGTTGGACACTGACTTGTTTTCAATATTATGAAGATGAATGTTTTGATAGTTGTAATGGACAACAACCCGCAACAATAGGTAAGTTAATTATAATATTTTTCTGTTGTGATGTCTTAAATTGCATATTATATGAAATTTAAATATTTAGTAGAAATTTAAAATTGAGTCATCATTATTGAAGTTGAAACAATATAAATATAATCATGTTTTTAACTTCAATAATGACACAATTTTAAATTTCAACTTTTATTAATGATGACGTTTACAGCTGCTGACTATAATCTTGGCTGGTTGCAGGCAGTCAGTAACTAATATAACGCACACAGCGGATTCACAGACAAGTTTTATTGGTGTAACAAGTAGTTCACTCCCTTATCGCTCCAATCTGAAAACGGACCGACTCCGTTCGACTGGCAGGCTCCCGGAACGAGTGACCTGCCTGTAATTGGATCTGCAACACTCGATGATGAGTTGGAGGTCAGAGAAGGCCGGAGCACCTGGTTGGTGGTCCGGGGACATATTATCGCCCTTCCACGCATAATTCAGCGCCTAACAAGACCTTTCTGACAGCTCCAAGTGTGAGGTGAGTCCTCCTCCTGCCCTCAGAACCGCTCTACAATCATTTCATAAATATACGCTGACGCTTCACAAGACCGTATCTCAAGAGACTAACCTTTCGACTTTCGGTCGAACAAAAAGTGCCTCTTCACGACTTCAACTGTGACACTGGGAGGTGCACAGAAGATAACAGCAGTTTATGACACCCTTACTTAACACCTTTCAAATTTTGATTCGAAACACTGCTTTATCGCATAAAACTTTCTAACATTCTCATTCAAATACCAGGCGCGCTGTATTGGCGCCGCGTGATCAGCCATTAGGTTTATGCTTCTGTCACCCCATTCGAATCAGAAACATGTATCTGGTTCCCCATCAAATTGCCAGCTATAATTTATTATTGTAAGCTGTCAATATTACGGTTGACACAGCAATAGTGTTAAGTTCTTCATAAATGGCCAAGGTACAGCCATCGTTATAGTCCAAAACCCTTAATGGTGTAACAACTTTAACAAAACACTGTCACTGAAATCACTGCATACGCATGTACAATGGTAAACTTGAGACAGACACGTAGGTAACATCTCGAAAATAATGGCACGAGATCAACCAACAACTATACCCACTGGTACTTACTCCCTTGGTCGTCAAATTACTCAGGACGTGATTAGGTACACTTACCTGAAACAAAAGAAATATCGGAGATGTAATAAATTATAAATTGCTATTGCACAAGGTACAACATTATGGGCACTGAAGTTCCAAATGTAACCAAACAGCTAAGTAATAATAGTGGAGTTAGGATGCGCAATAATTGCTGTACATTCTATACATAGGATGTTTGAGACCAATAATTACCTAACGAGTTACCTTTCGATAGATACAAAATTATATTCGTGTATTCAACAGCGCGTGGGGTCTGAAAACGTTGGGGGACCAGAACACAAAACCAACAGATATGTCTACAAAATACACCAAGTCAACCACACCCTCCCCTTATTTACTGATATTACTGATATTCCCTTATTTACTGATAGCAGTGATATTCAGCAAAGCTTATCTCTTTTAATCAACACTCTATCGTCGTACGAAAACGTCAGCAATTTCTACTGCAAATTAGCCACCGAATTCATGTGTTACAAAAATATAGTAAACTATAATAAAGCAAAACAATGACCAGTCGGCTGGTAGGTACCTACCTGAATCTTGAATGGAGAAGCTATTGACTAGAAGCTAGGTAGTTATCTGTGTGTTGACGCTGATCAATCCACAAACAGCAAACAGGACAAAACGCACGTGGGTACCACAAATACAAATCTGTCATTGGAACCGGACTGAACGCAAAACGCGCAAAATTTGACGCAAAAAAATTGAAAACTGACAGAGAAAGCGAATGTGATTACAAATCAGAAAACAGAGATGACAGATTGAATCGAAGGGATCGAATCGATTGTGAAATGAACGATTTTGGGGTTGAAATTAGATTCTGGGGCAGTGGCCCAAAGTACAACATTTTTACTCGACTGAGCTTGCACGGACCGGCCACTTTTCTCGGTTGCCATGGCGACACCAGGTCCTAGGACCTGCCAGTTTCAGGAGCCTAGGTTTCGACTTCGATTGCACGACATCGATTACTGTCACTATATTCTGATAACATGCCGTCTGTGGAGCTACAGGAAGCCAACATGACGGAACCACATGTTGAATATCTATAGCCAGAGAACTCTGTTGAGTCTCTATTGAACTTTGTGAAAAATGCTAGGTGCAGTTTACGGAGGGAAATTAAATACCGACTGAACACATGGTTCATTTTTTTTACTCAGTGTTTCTGGGTGCCGGGGCAGTGGCCCAAGTGGCCTTATGGACACACTCCACACTGGATACCTGGAGGATACCAAGGCACCAAAGGACAATACAGTGTTCTACCTGAGATGACTAGTAGAATAACAAAATGTTCAATTAAATTCGGCAAATTGTTGCTTGCTCACTACCGAAGGTAGGGAAGCTTTGTATTTAAAAAAAAAATGCACGTCCTCCAAAACGAAAATTTCCACTCGCATTTTACGTTTCAGACTTCAAGGAACATTTTTGGTTCGTGTCTGTATGTCCGCCTATCTGTCTGCCTGTCCCTCTGTGTGTCTGTGTTCAATTCCTTGTAGCGCCCACAACTACCCGAAATAATGGTCGAAATGGGCTGAAATTTAAAGTTTGGGTCACAGATGGTCCCACACCAAATCACTGAAAAGTACTGTAACTTTTGTCTGCGCATACGCAAATGTGAAATACTTGAAACGCCCATAACTACCTTAAATGCCGTTGGAATTAGTTCAAACTAGGAGGGTCGATCAGGAGTAATTCACTGATGGTTCCACATGAATTTCGTTGGGATCTTACTGTACCTATCGTCTGCGCATGCGCGAACATTAAATGTTGACCATTTCCTTGTAACTACGCGAAAAATAGTCGTAGAGATCTGAAATTTTGAGGGTACACGCGGTTGAATCGCAGATGGTCCCGTACCAAAATGAACCTACCCAACTATTCTATACGTTCATGCGATTCAATATACTGCTTACTAGAAATGGCACACTTTTTTACAACACATGCGGGATGATCGTGAAACTATACAAAGAGAAGCGGGGGAGGCCGTTGTGTGTGCCTCAACTCCTCTACCTGGCAATAAGCTTCCCATTATTACCAACAATGCCGTTCAACGGTTGATGCAGTCTCGACCATAGAATTATACTAAGTAGTATAGTTCGAATTACAATACGTAGTATAATTCGATGGTCTCGACTAGTGAATGGCTTCAAGTTCGAAGTCTTACAGATACCGAATGATTCATCGTTTCCGAGATACAAAGCGAAACGATATAGCGGCAGCAGAATTCCGAGTTATTCTTCGAGCCATTCAATTATGTTATCTCGTTCATTAAAATACGTCGGGCTAATGGACTCCTGAGAGTTCGTTGCGGGAACTCCTAATCGGTTTCTGCCTTGTTTCTGCTTTGTATTAAAGTTACGGAAACGTACTACGGTAAGTACAGGTACCTACTCCACAATTCAGAATGGTGTTAGCCGAAGTTGTGGCACATAGCGACTATGCTGAAAAATCCCATCCAAATTGTTAAAAACGATTAAAATCAAAGTAAACAGGCGATAAAGGTTTCCATTATGGCGCAGGTGTACCCGTACAGTGATTTACATGAGCACTGGAGCTTTTGTTTAGAAAGGTCAATGTCGTAAAGCTGCCAACAACTGGGTGTAGCAACTTAACTCTTCATAATCTGATACGTAGCTACACTCGATTGGAGGTATGATTACAAATCAATCTAAAATTGTGGAAGTACATCGGAGAAAACCGTCCATTACAGCAGGATTGGAAATTGGGAAAGAAGACCATATAGATTCAGCTGAATTACTTGGGCGTTGCTATTTACTAGGTGTTTGCACTGTAACACAGGAAACGCCTCACCGTGTCCTCATCTATCATCATCATCATGAACAGGATGAGCCCAACTATTTTATTAACGCGTTACAGATATTACATACCTATAAGATCTACTATGACTCGCGTTGAGCTTGCTAGGAGCAGCACACTTTAGGGAGAATCAGTGGCCTGCAAGTTCCTAAAGACTTTCACTCTTCACTCCGCACTCTTCAAATCCACACTCTGCACTTTGTGAACGAATTTCCGTTCCTAAAGAACGCTCTTGATTTGAAGAGGAAGAGTGAAATGCAAAGCGTAGAATTGCAGAGTTTCACCCTGTTTTGAACAGTCCCGTTCCTAAAGGTTATCTTTCGCAAAGTGCAAAGTGAAGAGTCTGCGTTTCATGTGAAGAGTTTACAACATTTTTGCAGAGTCCCAAATGACTCTGCGGTAGAATGACATACTTTTCAAATCGGTTTTTGATTTTATTTCTTCGTTAAATTCAGTGTTTGGTAGTGCCAATAAAAATAAGAGAATTCACTCTTTTGATTAGGTCTAAATGTGGTCAAATTAGTGTGAGGGCAAGCATATATATAATAGCATCGAAGTTAGTTCCGATGAGGCTCTTTATTTGGGAGGAAGGAAAGGTTAGGAAGCGACAGGTTAGTGTTGTTAGTGGATAAAAAGTGACAACCTACCAAATTTTTTTAATGGAAATTTTCCGATACTTCTCATCAGAGTATGATGAGTATGTTGATCGAGTTCGACCCTCCGTCGGCCGCATTCATCGAGCGCCAATTAATTTCGTCGTCAGTGATATAACTTTCAGTGAGTCGTTTCGCCTAACCAAATCCCAAGTAAGTTAACTCATAGAAAGAAGAAAGACTGAAGACTTGATGAAATCGTATTCGGAATAAAACGACCACAGCATCCAACGATAAAATGTAACAGTTACTGGAGGTTACTCCACAAAACGAAGGTTACTCTTCAGAACACTCTTCGTTTCGAGCCGAACTGCAGAGTGGGAGCGCGAAGTCTTTAGGAACAGAAAGTTCTCCTACTTTTCATAATCGACAAAGTGAAGAGTGCAAATGAAGGCTTGCAAAGTGAAAAGCTGAAGAGTCTTTAGGAATGGACCCCTGGTTTAAATAATGTACAAAGGAAGGACGGGTGCGGGAGGAAGTCAAGAGCTTTGAGGATTTAGTTTGCGACTCGTGAATATGGCATTGCTGCTACAGTTATTTAATTGTAGCCAACCTCCCGTCATTTTCAGGCACATGATTGATGATAAACTATTGATAATAAACTGTGGGGAGATAAAACGGATGGATAGATAATCAGTATTCTGATTTTGAGTGCCATACAAGATTTCACTGGTCCATCCTATTTTGAAACTTTTTTTTTCTGTTTCGAAGGAATTCGTGAGATCTGCTTAGAAATAAAATATATAACAATCTGGGGCTATCTCAGCCCGTGAGCAACAGGTACCTCCACTCAATTTTAGCCGGCATAAAATTGTTCGACTTCAAAATGAAAACCGGTTCGCCGTGAATAGTGGCCGATGCCCTTGGTTAAACGCCTCCATTAATAAGACGCCAAGATTAGTTGGGGCAGATCCAGAGTCTGGAAAGTGGTGATGTTTTCGCCCCTCTTTGACGGTATAAACCTGAGATTCCCATTTGATCTTTATGTGTTTTACGGCCACTTTGCCCGACTGTTGACCGTGCGCCCGTTGTTGACATTCGGATCCTTCTCTGTCGGTGAGTTTCAAAACACATCCTCCGACTTCACTGTCATTACCGCCTTCCGATCTTATTGTTGAAGCGGTGAAAAAAGATTGGTAAGAGGGGAAAAAAAATTTAGAAAAGAAAAATGGGATTGGAACGAATGTTTATCAAAAACAGGATTTCTTTCCGTACAGGCGCGGTTAATATTAAAGTGGACACAGTATGTGACTCATACGATAAAAACGTTTTAGTTGGGGTGAGTTTTTTTTGAGTTTTGATGAGATCTGCATCCTTCCAAACAGTTTTTCCCGCGTATGAATAGTGCGTTTTGTAGGAGTAATTAAATTGATAATGCATTGTGCGCTAGGGGAGTGGACCCTGTGAGAGTTTATGCACGTACATGTGCTTAGGTTTTGTTGTCTTGTCACCGGTGTCCACCAAGATCATTCTAAAAACGTAGATCTACCTATTAATGCCTGTCTTAAACCCTTGCCACCAAGCCACAACAAAAATACACAAGAGGCCACAAACTTACAGGATACAGACTCTCCGATTTGGGAGCATTATTTTTTAGCAAGTCAGTTCAATCGCTTCCCGAAACTGTTGATGAAGAAGTATTAGTGAATAGTACTGTGAAGAAGATTTTACCCAGCTGATAACACACACTTGGTTTAATGTAACTTGACTTGCTTCAATTTAATGTAACTTGACTTGCTTCAATTTAATGTAACTTGACTTGCTTCAATTTAATGTAACTTCACTTGCTTCAATTTAATATACCTTCATCACTTGCTTCAATTTAATGTAACTTCACTTGCTTCAATTTAATGTAACTTCACTTAGTTTAATGTAAACATACATAATGCCGGCGGCAGTTTATAACCATGGATTGACCTCCAGCTATCATGGTAGAAGAAATTAATACTTTAATGTTGATATTAAATTCCAAATTAGGATAACGTAGCCACACTGACGCTGCAAGGAGGCTCATAGTGTCACGGACTCTTGAGGAGTATCATAGTGTAGTCTGTTCGCACATTTTACACGTTTCGGTCAACTCCATTTGTTCAAAACAAACTTCTACACTACAATCTCAAATCAAAAGAGATCCAGTGAATGAAATATTCCAACATTAGGACATCTTATAATTTTGACTCCTGCCCTTCTTTTATCATTTCGGTTCTTTAGAGCAATAATGTATTTATTGTGCCTCTGTATGGTATTATTATAGAAATAATTTTTTATTTTATAGGCGCGGCTTGACAAGATCGAGTGAGTATCTCGATTATGGTTTCCGCTCGTGATTTATGAGCTCAGAAAAGAACTTGTCTCCGTGTCCTTTAGGGAATGTATATACCTACCTACTCGAAGCTATAGACGCATGCGGACTGGAAACTTGAGACTTCGCGGAAAAACGTGTTAATGAGCCTCTATTCCCGTATATGACGGAAAGATTGTCATTGACGATCTCGCCGTTTTCCAAAGGAATCCCGTTTTAGTTGTACCGCCATATTTTTTTTAACGTTATCTGTCTTCGGTAGTTCGATTCCCAGCTACATCCATCTCACCAAATCACGTTGTTCTACGAGCCTGGACAGGTGCCATTAAATGTCGAAAGCAACAAGGTAGAAAATAAAACCGAAAGAATCACGATTATTACGAAACTCGAATAGCTAGCGCTGGGAAGCTACAAAGCACACAAGCAGCAGAGGTTCGTGTGCTTGTGCCGCATTCACAGATTGCCAAAGTCTTCGACCTTTTTCCTACTCCTGGTGTTCAAAACAACGAACAAGGTTCTTCCATTGATGATTTTTAGCGGCAAGGTTTGATTAAAATTCACATGGTTCCGCCTAATAAACAAAGAAAATTAATTAGGTTTGTTCACTGTCATGAGTAGGTAAGGCACATGTGATTTTAGAGTAGTCATTATATTAGTTCGATAACGACGATAGTATTTCAATAATACGTTAGTATTCCGCCAGATTTTCTGGAAACGTGGTCGATGTTAATAGCTGCACTGTAAACTAAGCAGGTATTTGCTGGCTGACGAGGAATCAGCGCAGTACGAGTATGTTCTTCGCACGGCATAGCTTGTAGTAATCCACATTTTAAATATTTGTACTACCTAATACAGTTTTTCTTCAGTGGAATTTGATGGATAAGATAAGATTCATGTCATTTCGGTTGCATATTATAATCTTTTTACTAGGTAGTCGGTAGTACTCGTAGATGAAAATCTGGTTAGGATGAAACGCGACGTATCAAAAGGATCCCCGAACACAGACTCCCAAGGCGGCTCAGAGACAAAGGGGGATTGATGCTTGCCAATTATCCACCATATAGCGCCGCATTGTATGTAAACTACCTATCATACGACACATTCTTCAGTCTTCTGTTCCCAGGTTTTGGTTATCTGACGTTGTGATCACATTCTGTTGGACAATCTGGACATTAGAAATAGCACTGAAATTGTAAGGCCTGTAAGACAATTCGATTGGTGTCGAATAAAGAGAAGAAAGGCAAGCGAAAACACTCACCAACACAATTGTTTGGGTCTACTCAATGACCTGGCTTTATTGGGTAATTCATGAATCCATCATTGGGCCAGTTCCAAAGTTGCGCAAACGTAATTATTAGTCGCATTTTTTTAGGATATTGGGTCAATGGAGAACCAACCCTCAATATTTCAGCTGATTCAGCTGAACTACCTACTTATACGTAGTTTTACATGTAAAACTAAAATTTAATTTTACACCGATGGCTAGCACTAACCAAATCAAGGATGGTGACATAATGTTGATTAATCATTTTCAATAAAATTTTTATCAATTTTCTTTTAAAATTCATTCTTTTAAGTCTTTTTACCGAAATATTCATATTGTATAAATTCATATTGATGGTACACAAAGAGCGAGAAACAATTTTGTATTGCGAATCAACGCTAGATAATTATGAACTGGAGGGGATTTCAATCAGATCATCAATTTGTCACTTAACTGTCGAGATACACTCCACATAAACGAGGAATTACTGCCGAGAAAAGAGACCTGTCTCTTGAGGTTCAGAGAAAAATCTGCAGTGAAACGATCAGCGAGAGGGCATGACCACAAATGGTAGGTTGGTCTTCATAAATAATAGAGGCGACTTTTTTACGTCCGAATATCTTTCATATTTTATTTTACGTTACGAGTTGTCATCACTTAAGACACGACCTTTTAGTTTTTTTTTTAATTTTACAGCTGGAGAAGTTACGAAAGCAGTTTTATGAACAGTTTTCCTTGACCAGGATACACTTGAGTTTGTTGTTCCAATCTATTTAAAAAAAAAAAAGTTAGTGAATTGGAGTTCTAGATTTTAACAAAAATAAGAATCTAGGTAGGTAGCTACTGCAGAATATACTAGTCATACTTTGTATACTCTTCATCGAAGTCCTTATAGCCTTGTGTGAAATTAGGAGCTTGCCCCAAAGAATACAAATAAATTAGCAGGATCATATAATTTAAGTGAGTTTTAAGAGAGGTATATAGGTATGTGAGGGTTAGGTTAAATAATTTGGTAACATATGAAGAAGGGAAAAATTTATGCAAATACTAGGTAGTAAAACAATTACAGGACATAAGACGACCGTATAGCGACAAGGCCAGGAAAAATTCGGTGGGAAGGATATTTAAAAAAAATGTGCCATTTGGTGATCTTATATCCAAAGTCGGTTCGGTAACCACTGTCTTGTGTTGAAAGTGTTTTGTTTCGAAATTCAGTTGAAAAATGCATATTGTTGCTACAATTAAATAAAACCAAATTTTTAATTTGGATGTTCTACTTGCTTTTACAATTCGGGTAGATTCTACATTATGAATGATGATAGTGATGGTAGGATTAAAGAGGCAATTCGACTGGTTGAATGTAGCTCTTTTGGAGTATTGAGATAGTTAGGAGGGCTCTAAAAACCTCACCGCTATTAGCCTGGACTGTCCTCTAAAGCTAATTACATGCAGAACACGAGCACCTGTAGATATAGGCAGCGGTCCATGAGCGCACGTGTACTTCTTCCCTCTTTCCCGTTCATATGCTAAGTTCTTTTCATTTCCCCGGCTTTTGTCTCTGGCGTTCTTTACGACCAGCCGCCCATGTCAAATCCGGAAAAAACTAAATCTATCTGACGCATTCTTGTCGCCTGAGCAACGACCTGGATTTGGAGCGATGCCCTTCCTTCAGAAAGCCTGCTTGGAAGCGTAGAGTACATTGTCGTTCAAAAATTAACAACAGTTTCATGGCAACAATGTATACCTACTCTTACACGCGATTCTATACCCCCAAAATTTCTTGATGAAAAACATAATTTATTGGTTTCATCGAACTGCGTCGCTCAACCATGTCTATCTGACAGGAAAATGTTCCGGACTTCTAAGTTCATAATAGTGTTTATTCGTTGAAGTCGTTATTATACTGTTCCCTTGTGTCGGAACAAAATCTCCTCTCTCTACTCTCTGATTAATTTTCTCTTAAATTCAGCTGATCTCTTCAACTAATTTAATACTGTTTGCAACAGAAATTGGTGGCATTGTTGAAATGTGGGATCATTAAGATCACTTGGTAATTTCGATCTCTATGAATAACAATATAATCCCTAAATACTAAAGGAGAGCGTGAAAAGCAGCCTCCCCATGTTCTATGCATCCCTCTACAAAGACAGGTGGAATAACTGGTAACATTTTGGGTAAAATAGGTATCACTCCACAAAGCTTATTTTTCTTTTTCAAGCTTGAAAGGTTGAAAGGTGGTTCGGGTAACCATCTTCAACATCTCCGGGTTTTTACTGAGAGATACGGACATGAATGAAGGCAGAAGAACGGGACTGCTGCGCGTTGGCGACAGTCGCGGAAAACCAGTACCTCGGCGTCTCGTCTGAAGACCTAAAGACGCACTACCGCGTGGAGAGTTCGTACTTAGAAAAGAAACCAAGCCTCAGACTACTTACGACGACTCGTCCCATTAATAGGACAATAGTCTCTGGACTATCTCTGTAGAATGGGAAAAGGACTTTTAGAACCATACGGCGGATTCACGTATATTCGAAGGGACAAGACGTGATGAAAGCCACTGCAACGCGTAAATTCTGTACATACTCGAATATGCCAGTACAACCCAGGCAGCATTTTTGTAATGAACCCGTTATTGAAAAAATGAAGCCATCAGTTCATATTTTCGTAAACGCACCTATCGGACCAGAATAGATGTTTCTCACGGATGTGCAAAATATCAGATTTGTTCGCTGAGACGAAAAAGCCACTCGCAAACCACTAGGAACGAGAAAGACACTGCCAGAAAACACAAACGCTCTTAGTGGATTTCCTGAATTCTCTATGACTGTATAGTATCCATAGTATATTGTATCCATAGCGTATAGTATCTATCCACGTCGTCCTGTTCGCAGTGTTCTTCTGACCCCGTAAAACCCACAGCGAACAGACTTAATTCGTTACAATGAATTCATGAAAAGTGTATCTACTTAACGAACATGATTACAATTGTGGAGGGTGACGGCAGAATACTACTAGGGCTCAAGTTGTGTTGAGTACGGAAGCCCGGACTAACCCACTGTGGCGGCTCCCGGGGCTGCTCATAATTCTGGGTTAGACGTCCTAATGAATGTCGGTCTATAAAATTGTAGCATTACAGCCAGAATCATCCGAGCACGATCTGGCTCTTGTCTGACCTATCCCAGTTCCGAACGCGTGCATTCACGCCATCAAAAACCTTTGGCAGTCAGGTGGTCAATTGTTACAAAAAAAGCAGGATACCAACACACCGAAAGCAGACGAACGGCCAAACAGAAAGCAGCTTCTTTTGTCCACCTTGAACAACAGTGCTGGTCGAAACGTTTCTTGATAAAGTCGCTTTGGTGACGACTCGAGTCCATCGACAGTGATATGGTTAAAGGAAGTGAGCGCGAAGGCTTCGCTTCTCCAGGACTTGATTCGAACAAGACCCTTAGTTTTGATTGCAAAGCGTCGGCATTCGTTCGTACAAGGGGGAATTATTCATGGGATGTCCCTCCGGGACCGTGCCCTATAAGGATGCGTGGTGGGGAACCCGCTCCGTACTGCCTGCCACCTAACATCACCCCTCTTCATATCCCCGTCTCATCAAGCCTTTGATGCCACCCCAAAATTGTGTAGTCCTCATAAGACGTAAAACAACGAGTAGGCATTTCTTGCAACTATTGTGCCTTTGGCACCTGGATTTTATGGACCTATAGGGACGTTAGTATGTCTTCAGTCCAATTTCAAAAAATCAATGCATTCTTTGACTGAATGATTTTATGTAATAACACTTTTTTACATCATCTCTTTAATTAAATACACTGATGCAGTAGACACTACTTTGCTGAACACATATCCTACAAGTAAACTTGAGATGCACCCGCGGTTGTTCCAAATCATTGACAAAATTTTATTGTAAGCTTGAAGAAAGAATAATAACTTATTCAATCAATGCATATTCATAATATCACTTTTCAAGCGCTAACGACTACCATTGTTTCTAAAGTTCTGTGCACTACAGATAACTAGGTAAGTTTTTGAAGGTTGCCTATTACAAGGCTGATATTTCCCATAATTTGCTACGATGTTCACGTGGAGGGTCTTGCTATAGGAATTCCAAACGTAGCATTTGACGCGGTAAATAATACAAACGGCTCCCATCCCATTTACAACCACGCTGTAAATGGAAAAATGACAAAAAAGAGCTAAGAATAAGTAAACACTTCCCAGAAGTTCAAGACGGGTAGTCCTGAACTCATTGACTCCTTCCAAGGCACCATAATTCAGTTAGTGTTTTACTACCTCCGTTAGTCGGAGGCGCGTGATGGTGAAGGTTAATGTTATCACTTCCTTTTAGCGAGTCTTCCCCAACATCATGTTTGCTGGGCCTGGCTTTGTCACTTCAAGTAATTTCACCCAATGTCTTCTCCGTGTGTTTAGTGGCGTACGGTTTCCAAGTTACGCAACGGTCTATCAATATTTGCTCGTGTTTCTGTTTTAAAAGGAGAATCTAAAAATGAAGAAAATGTTAGTTCTGGGGCCCCTCGCCACAGATTCAGCTAGCGTCAAGTGTATGGGTTTCACTTTTATCGACCTGAAACTTCGAGCATTAACCCGACAGTTAGCGATATTATTTTGGATTAATCGAATAATTCGTTTAAAAAAACCTTTGGTGAGTAGACCTGCTATATAACAAACTACAAGCTGCCATTATATCAGAACTTGTCCGGGTCCGCCTGTTCTCTAGTTCCGAACAGGCTCAAATTGTCACGACCCACGACTATGCACATCCCAGTTAAATACAAGGATTCACTGCCCATAGTAAGCTGTCTTAACGAACGTTTTCTTAACTTCTATGTTTTTAAAATCTATTTCTCAGTTTCCATTGTATTTCTCAGTTTCAGATTCGAGTTGAAGGCTGAGACACCTATATGTAACACCGGTGGCTAAATCAATGATCTGTATGTTGGACAAGACCCGCTATTAACTTGAATTGACATACAACCCCGTGATTTACTATGAGTTATGGTTAGATGGGAGGTGTGAACTTAATTTGAATATCCCTCCAGGGTTGATACGTTGAAGAAGCCAGCTCGTTCCTCCGCATGCCTCGAGGCATAACGGCGGCGCTGGCGGAGTAGGTAAACCTAGCACGCGTTGCCCCTCAGGACAACTTCGTGATGGATTCTGTTTAGGTAAATATCGTACCCGCCTCTTTATCGGTCTTCCTCCAACAACCTGAGCCGACAGGGTGAATTGTTAGGAGTTGGATGGGTTCATCAGCTTAACATCACACTTCATTTCAACTCACGTTTCATCAAAACATACTTTTGCGAGACTATGAGTTTAATTAATGAGAATATGAGGCATTTGTTCACAGAAGTGAAAGGAGCAGATGGAAATTACCTTGGGACTTGTAGACCCGCGTATTCAAATTAATTCATTTCACACCCGTAGTCCAAGCTATCAGGGACTGATTTACGCCTATTCCTACCTACTTTAGCTTTTGTCCAGTAAAAAATTCCTTGCATAAGAAGGTGTACCTGTGCGGCTAGTCACGACAAAGTTACCTACTCATCCAACAAATGAGCACCACAATCGACTCATTCATTATTCACTTCCGTATAAAACTACGTGATGCACTTTTCGCGAAGACCAATCGACTGAAGACAGCCATTTTATGATTCATATCACGGATCGCTAGGTCAGGGTGCCCCTTTCGGCAATAAAAAAATGTTCGGGATTGCGGTCCATGGAGCCTTGAGCGGGGTTTGTTGTTATTGAAGACGAGGCGGGTTCACGAACAGCTGATGGGAGGAGGCTGGTTAGTGAATACCAAGTGATAGTGAGGTCTGGTCGGACGAACGGAGCGCGTATAGCTTCTCTCTGTGTATTGATTGTACAAGTTCCTTCTCCCTGATCAGCGATTCCAGAGGCGTCCTCGGGCTAAATCGTCTTCCGCCCTCAGAAAGTCGTATTAAGGTGCCATCTCCCTCAACAGGCCTTTATATATTAGCCTTTCTTTGCTACGAAATCCTGAGGTTCAAGGTAATTTTCCCTCCAAGTGTTCGCCACAGTAACACTCTTATTTTCTACAAATTTCCCATGCCATATTTCACGGTACCTAACCTAGTAAACTGACCCAGGTTATGAAGAAACTAACACGACATTTCTTAAAAAACAATTAAGGAACCATAAACATCAGGTATATCAAACATAACCGTGAGCATACATTCAAACAGTGGGAACAATGGTTGTGTTATGCATAATGGGACGATGATAATGATTGCATCAAGTCAGAAATAAGATGTGTAGAGGAATTATGGATATACATCACTAAACTTGAAGATCTCCTTTTGCAAAGGGCTAAGGTAACTGATGTTATTTTATGTACTGATAACCTTCCCTTCTGTTTAGGTTACTATAATTTTCTGTTTGTTTTGGTTTATTATTCTGTGAATAATACACCTATCTATTCGCTCAGCAAAACATTTTTATAACACCCCCTCAAAAATGTTTCTTTTCCGTTTCAAGTGTGTAGATTCCAAAAATGCAATGTCCGTCCGCCGTCCACCGTACGCCGTATCACGTGTACCAGCTTCATTTTCGCTTAAAAAAGTCGTTCTTCGCACACATGCTCCATTTGGGCCCTAGCTGTGTCCCGAAACTTTGCGGCCCGATCGGAATATACCTACCCAGGGGTGTTATGAGTGAAAATTTGTATAAAAATATAGGTACTTTTTGTGTTTTAGTCGAATGTTAGTAACATGAGCTTTTGAGATACCGTTTTTCATGTTTTGGGGGAGGAGAAGACCGAATATGAAGTCGATTTGGACCAAAGAATGAAAAATTGAGGTTCTACCAAATGTTCAGCTCCCAAAATTGATCTTTTATGAGTGAAAAACCTGGGAAATCGTCTGAAATCATCATCAATTTGTATAATAACGCTGGAAAAGGTGTCAACACGTGGATCAAGAAATGGCACTATCAGTGATCAAAGATAGTTAAAAAAAAGAAGCGTACCTAATTTGTGTTTTAGGGGCCAAAATTGATGGAAACATCAGAAATAGCTGTTTTGATTATTACGCATAAATAAACAATAAATGAACAGCCAACATTTCTGTAGGTATTTCCAATTGAATAATAAACCCATGTGACAAGGACTTTGCAGCGTTTTTTGGATTTGTAACGTTTCTGTCTGGTTGGTATTTGTTAAGGTTCTGTACGCAATGCTCTAGGTTTTGGAGCTTCGAATCTTCGAAAAACTTACACTATTTCGATTCGAAAAACTCATCACTCTTACTCTTTGATTTTAGAAGGAATAAGTCAGAGTTTCTACGATCATCCCTGCCCAAAATAGATTCACAAGTTAAATTCCAAAATCCCACTTAAATTTTAAATGGCCAAACACGGTTTTTGGATCCGACGGAGGTACATGAAAAGTAAACCAACAAATCATGAGAATGAGGATAAAAAATAAACTAAAATTTAGAGATACATACCAGCGAACCAGAAAAGCAACCAGTATTTCCAGAAAATGCATTCAATTATGTTATGAAAACATAATTAACTTTTAAAAATTCGGTTCACTGCATATACGGATAATATTTTATTTCGAATAGCTAACGAGTTGATTGCGTCCAAAATCTTAACTGGTGGTTCAGGCGCCTCGAACGAACACCTAAAGAGATGGATAACTGGGGCAAAAGTGCCACCATCCCTGGAGGCTGGTTGGAGGTGCACAGACTGTATTTATTTTGTTCCTTATTCATTCTGATTTCTACTAGGATTTGTTTCTAAGAGAAGTACTTCCTGACAATTTTCTGGATTTGTCTTTTTTCTTCTCCTTATCAGGACGCAGCTCTTTACTGGCTAGTGACAGAGAAGGACTTGGGAAGTTGAAGGAGGGAAGTCTTCAAAGAGTTGACAATGGGGCATCGGCTATGGAGGAATGTCGAGATGTCGGTGGCAACCTCCCGCACCGCTCTGAGCAGCTTCACATTGACTTACTTTTTCACAGTCCACCGGCAGGGCGGCGGCATCAACAAAAACACGCTTCTGCCTTTCCTTAGCTTCTACCTTCATTGTTAATTGGCCATTTCAAAGAAAAGTCCGACCATTGTCCCGTGCTTCCCTGGCCCAGCCTTCGGGCCCGCCGGTCTTCACGGGCTATCACGTGTCAGTAATCGATACCGAAGTTATCCGAATATTGAAATTTTTTCCCTAAGAAAATCCTATAAGCTAGCAAATGCCACAAAATCTGAACTATTTTAGATCTAGATAGAGAAATTTAATAGGCAATACAGTGTTTCAACCATTTCACCAACAGGGAGTTCGCCAGTTTAATGGGAAAGATCACCCTGGTAACAGGAAAAAGTTTTTACCCCACCACGTAAGTAGAATCCAAAATTTGAATTTTTAAAAATCCGTCAGTCCGCTGTGATAATATTTTAGCTATTTAAAATGCTGTCGAATTTTGATATGGCAATCATCCTATAAAATCTGCAGACCTTGGTCAACAGGAGGTGAACCCGTCCTCATGGAGTGTGGCTTCAAAATAATGTGGGTGGCAGTTATTTTTGCGGGCCTTACTAGTATAGACTACCTACCTAAACTAAAGTAATGAAAATCTTTATAATATCAATAACAGAATACTTTAATAGAACAGAAGAATAGTAATGAAAATTGTTTTGTAAAATTATAAAATTATAATATAGTGATAATACAGTATTTATGAATATAACTGGCGAATGGTTGCAAAAAACCCCGAAGTCATTTTAGACAAATAAAACAAAATCCGCGAGACATTATTTCCACTTCCCGGTTAGACAAGATACACACTTGTAGGTAGGTACCCACTTCTTACAGCAGGTATTTGAAGTCTTCCCTGAGGTCTGCCGCTTTGAAAACTTCGTCAATGCCCCTAACCCCACATATAGTACACCGTATCTCTTTGAAATCAATGAAAGCTATTTGTAAAATCATGATAATAATTAGCTGCATCCTTTGTTTACTAAACTTATATACCCACGTGTCATACAAGATGTTGAAGAGTTTTCAGAATTGACCTAGCGGGACTCCGCAGTGTGGGAGCGGGTAATCTATAGGTGGATCTCTAAAGGTTTAATCAAACCTGCCTCCCGCTCCTCCCATTAGATAAATTACGAACCGATAGGTACATGATAATGATATATAAATGACGTCGAAATAAATAAAAGAGTTGGAAACCTGGGAGGACTATCGGCTCTCCTATTATTATTCAGATAAAATAAATGAACACCCAATAGTCGAGTAAGTTGTAATTTAACAACACTACGACTTCAGTATTTTTCTTTTAATGCCATACCATTCCATGTACATTCAGAACAAACACTATCCCTACTCAAATGCGCCACCATAAACCCTTCAACAAAAGTCTATTACTAATCCAAACCAGCGTCTTGTTAACTAGTTCCTTGTAGATGTTATGTGTTCATCAAAGCTACTATTATTTATTTGTTATCTATTATTTCTCGGTGGACGTTTAACATGTTTTTCCACGTTTCAAGACCAGAGAAAGTCTCTTTCGTCTTGGGGTTTCCCTAATTGCACATAGAAGACACTACGGTGAGGGAAGCGGCGAGAGGGGTTGACGTTGCCAAGGGCGCCTGCCAGGGTGTTGAAGGGGCGGAAAGCAGCGATGCCTGATGCAACTCACGTTTTTCTCTTCGAGGGAAGCAAAAAGGGAAAAAATCCTAAAAGGAAAGTGAAGAAAACAGCCGAGGAAAAGAATGAACATTTCCCATTCCCTGCAACGGAAAAACCGAATAATAAATTCCGCAGAATGTCCGTGTTGGTGAGTTTTGGTTTATTATTCTGTGAATAATACACCTATGTATTCGCTCAGCAAAAAATATTTATAACACCCCCTCAAAATTTTTTCTTTTCCGTTTCAAGGTGCGTAGATTCCAAAAATGCAATGTCCGTCCGCCGTACGCCGTATCACGTGTACAGGCTTCATTTTCGGTCTAAAAAAGTCGTTCTTTCGCACACATGCTCCATTTGGGCCCTAGTTGTGTCCCGAAACTTTTCAGCCCGATCGGAATATATCCAGGGGAGTTATGAGTGAAAATGTGTATAAAAATAGGTACTTTTTGCGTTTTAACAACATGTTAGTAACATGAGCTTTTGAAGTATCTTTTTCCATGTTTTTGAGGACGAGAAGACCGAATATGAAGTCGATTTTGACCAAAGACGCGGAAATTGAGGTTTTACCAAAGGTTCAGCTCCCAAAATTGGTTTTTTATGAGTCAAAAACCTGGAAAACTGTCTGAAATCACCATAAATGTGTACAATAACATTGGAAAAAGTGTAAACAGGTGAATCAAGACCATTAAATGCCACTACCAATGATCAAAGATGATCTTAAAAAAAAAGAAGCGTACCTACCTATTTCATGTTTTGGGGCCAAAATTGGTGGAAATCATCAGAAATAGCTATTTCAATCATTCCACATGAAAGAAACAATACATTTAACAGCCAACAAAAATCTCTAGAACTCCAATAAACCCATGTGACAAGGACTTTGCAGCGTTTTTCAGCTTCAACCTACTCGGATGCCTATAATTTTATTGTTCATGTTTACTTCGGTAATCTCAACTTCAATCCTACACCCACATTCTATGAACTCCAATAGTTAATTATTGTACACTAATGTACACTTAGATTCGGTACGTACCTCTGTCTAACATCACTTTCTATTTTTCTCGCCCAGATGAAATTGCTTCATAATAAATTACTTAGGAGCCTTATTATTACCAGTGAATCCGTAAGTAGCTAGTTTTTCATCCCTGAATTAAGTACCTGTTCATTAGCGGTAGAATGGCGTTCGAGCTCTTGCCACTGATTAAACGATAGTTAATTATTCCAAAGCGTGTCAGAGGTAGGTACCATAAAGGTACTTCTGGAAGAATCGCTCGTTTACCTTGAGCGACGTAACTCCTACAGCTGTATACAGGGTGTAACATGAGTGATGCAAAACCTCTCTCCCACGTGTTCTAAATCTAATTTCCGACCAAAAGTGTCCTATAACTTTTTTTTTACTCCGCTTAATACCCCACTTTTTCACTTTTAAATTTTTTTTTTCGAGTTTCCGACCTCGTCTCACTAAAGCAGCTATAATTTCCTTATTTAAAGAGAAAATTCAAATTTGAAGATACCGTTGAAAAGAGCGTTAAATTTCCTGTCTCTCTGATGCCTAACAAAACATTTTTAGGAGGATTTGAGGAGTGAAAATGGAGTTTGAAAAGTGAATTTTGTCAAAATCTTAAAATCGTCTGTTTTTCAAACGCTTGGTGATCCTATTAATTCTTGTAGCAGAATGGTGAAAGTAAGCTAAAAAATGCGCCAAAATGTCAGCTTTCCAACGGACTAATCAATACGTTTTTTGGAATTGATTTCAAAAGAGAAAATGAGGTTTGAATACGAAAAACCGTTTTGTTTCCGGCTAAATCGTGGGTTTTTCATCATCTCCTAGTAAGTATTTGGTCGGTATTTTCATTTTAGTGCAAGGGTGTTGGCATTACAAAGAATGGAACTACGGAAGTTAAGCGGGACTCTGATCAATCCTTTATTTCCTCAAAATGCCCTCCATTTTGGCGAATACAGAGACCGGTTCGTTTGTGAAGGGTCCAAAGGTAGCAGCGAAAAAGATAAGAAATCATCCCAATCATTCATAGAGGTACACAAACAACAGTCGTCTCACGGATCTTTCAATCCTCTTCGCTTAGTTCCACAGTTCCATTCTTTTTAATGCCAACACCCTTGGTCTAGAATGAAAATAACGACGAAATACTTACTGGGAGATGATGTGAGGGTGTCACCATTCGATTTGAAAATTACCCCATAGTTGACTCACTACTTCACAAAAGGTACATTTTTCATGAAAAACCCACGATTTAGCTGGAAACAACACGTTTTTTCGTATTCAAACCTCATTTTCTCTCTTGAAATCAATTCCAAAAAACGTTTTGATTAGTCCGTTGGAAAGCAGACGTTTTGGCGTATTTTTTAGCTTACCTTCACGATTCTGCTACAAGAATTAATAGGATCACCAAGCGTTTGAACAAACAGACGATTTTAAGATTTTGACCAAATTCACTCTTCAAACTCCATTTTCACTCCTCAGAGCCTCCTTAAAAAAATTTTTTAGGCGTAGAAAGACAGGAAATTTAACGCTCTTTCCAACGGTATCTTCAAATTTGAATTTACTCTTTAAATTAAGGAAATTATAGCTGCTTTAGTGAGACGAGGTCGGAAACTCGAAAAAAATAGGTATTAAAAGTGACAAAAGTGGGGTTTTAAGCGAAGTAAAAAAAAATGTTGTAGGACACTTGGTCGGAAATTAGATGTAGAATACGTGGGAGAGAGGTTTGCATCACTCATGTTACACCCTGTATATTATAAGCCGCTTTCAGGATTAGGGCATTGACACGTTTATGCCTATATTTGAATTAGGTCATTCTGATACATAAAAATTTCCGATCACTTGCTTTATTGTCTGCATTGAATTAGTATTGAAGTAAAATCAAATTTATGTCCTGCATCGCTGGGAATATAAACTGTAATGACGGGGATGGGCTTGGGCCAGGGCAGTTATAGCAATATGGGAACTGACCACTGCTTTCAGTATGTCCAATGTAAGAACTTCCCTCCCATTGTGTGTGCGTGTGTGTGGGCTATACCCCAACTGAATGTTCATGGCTATAAATTATACAGCGAGTTCCAAGAATCATCTAAATTTCGAAATGTGATATTTATTCAGCTGATTCAATCAGCTGTCGCATGAGCCAGATTAATTTTTCCTACGCACGCATCCAATTCACGTTTGTGTAATTTCACAACGAATTCCTGGGTGCAGAACTGACGCGCAGCTTTTGTCCTGTGACCAACTTAGAAGTGCTGTGAATGAGTTCAGTCATACCGTCAAAGGGTCTGTAGTGGTGCTGCACTACAACTTTATCTTCCTGGCTCAAAATTCACATGTTCGGTTGTTGCTAACGTATGTTGGTCCTCGAAATTCATTTTATAGTTGGTCAAAAAATCTCGTAGCTCGAACTTGCGATTTCCAATTTTCATACACCATAAATTCCTTTGGTAAATATAACAGTTTAATACGTTCCGTTAAAATCTCTCCTCTGTCCTAAACTTAGTGACGCGTCAGGTCATTGAGTCAAAGAAATCGACTCGCAGCAATATTTTTTCAGCCAGTTTACCGTTAACAGTTGAAACTCTCTGGTGGAGGGGAGGGGGGGGCTTGCAACGTCTGTCGGGCCACCAAGAGGTTCTTCACTGAATAAAAACAATAAAAAGAGTTTGTGAAGACAGCACAGGCAGAAGGGGACGGCGGGCCGCCCGTGGGCTGTGATTAGCTAGGAAACTTGGAAGATAGAGCCTCTCTAAGGCCTTCGTCTAATCATAACCATCGTCATCTTCCCTCAAAATCCTCCCAAGTGTAATGAACCAAAGGACAATATGAACCGCAATTACCTACCAGCCCCGTAACCAATTTTATCCCTCTTACCTATAAAAGAAGAAAAAAATTACTTTTTTTGTTGTCCGAAGACTGATTTCGGATTGGGATGGCGCGAGGGGGAGGGGGGGTTGTTGTTGGATAAAAAATGCCATCGGAAGTGATCTTGAGCCCTTCACACATATCCCGAGTTCCCGATCGGCCCCCATTACGTCTGGTAATTTTCACCTACCTACAAGAATTGAATAGTTCTCCAAGTGAGTAACTCTAAGACCTTGGTATGTCTTGGTTTAATATCGACGGTCACCAAGCAGGCAGGATGTCTCATGGGACAATCGGAAAGGAAAAGCTTTGTCTTTCGTTTGTCTTATTATTATTGTTGTAATGTAGAGTAGAAAGGACCGTACTATAGGTAGTCATTGGTGAGTGAACTTTTCATTTCTTACAGGGTTCACGAGCTTTCCGCCACGAAATGGCTCTAATAATGTGAGTGAAGGAGTTGTGAGATATTTCACGACGATTTAGCTCGAAAACATTCAATACCAGGTGATGTGGTTTGATCAGATGAGACGGGAAGGTGAGGTTAGGATATGCCCAGTGGATATACCAGTCTGGGTTCTTTTAGGAGGTGCCCAGTGGATATACCAGTCTGGGGATCTTTTAGGTGAGGGAGTGAGGCAAGGAGAGAGAGACAAGTCAGTGACTTAAGGAGAGCATAGAATGCCTTGGAAGGCGCAGGAGGCGAGTTTTTATAGCCTGGGGGCTATGCTCCCTCCATCCTCCACTCCGGTGGAGGATGGTGGGGATCCCTTCCCACTCGGCCCTTCCAGCTCTCTCGAGCTGCCTGCCCACGTCTACCAATTCATTCAGATGTATATTTGTGAAAATCTTTACATTACAAGAAGTGATATCATGACACCAGGGTATGGTTTATATGACGTTTTTAAATTGACTCCGAGTTTTAGAATTTTCTGAGAACACCCGGAGCATTGTACCTTTACTGTTCGTTCACAGTAAACCCCTGAAATCTGATCCGAAAAGCTTCATCAACATGAGTATGAATCAAACGGTATAACTCCAGCCCAGATATCACTGATAGGGATTATCCGATTATAATCATGCGTGGCTTTATGATCCCCATCCGAATTCGAACACAAACTCTATATTCCTATAATCATAGAAACACTCATTGGAAGAACCACATATTACCATAATGCTACCATAATGCTACTTGCTCTATTTATACAGTCGTATAAATAGTTCCTTAATATGATAGTCCTGGTGTAGACCACCAAAAGAACACCATAGACACATCCATGTTTTTGGGGGCAAAATGTCGTTATTTCTTTGATCTGATCATGTAATGGCATTTTCATATTATTTGCAGATCTTCGTCATGGTGAAACCATCTGTATATTTATGAGGCAATAAGGGTAGGGGTTGTACCTTCTCATTATTATACACAATATCAGTATTGAAGCAATGAATGATCAATTATGGACCCTCGAGGGTGATTTTAAAATATTTCGTACTGAGGGTGAGGTAATTTTCTCATGAAAAAAAACCCGCTGGAGTGTTTTTCAAAGGATTACCGATGAATGAGAAATCTTTTCCCTTACCATGTAAATGCGGTGGGAGGAGTGGAAAAGCCGCAAGGAGAAAGATGGAAGGGATAAGGGAATCTGAAATTGGGAAAAACCTCTCAGGCCTTGATCGGAGGTGGGGAGAAAATCTTTGAAAGAATCCTGAGGCGTCAGCTTATTATAAAAACATAAGGAAGTCAGTTTGTCAGAAACGGTGTCATGTTGCTCATGTGCTCAGTAACTTGACCGTCTCCTCTTTAATTTAGGACCCTAGAATTCTTAAGATTTCTCAAACTTTAGTGTATTTTAAAATGTATCCAATTTTTTGTTTTTATTATTTTTTTTTTTTTTAAACAGAGATTTTTTCAACCAAATTTTTAGTAATTACGTGGTTTTGGAATACATTTTCCGATTATTTTCTATTTCGGAGCATTATGAATCGAATACTAGATTCTAAGTATAGATATAATATATTACTTCCTCCTGGAATTATTTCCAGTTATGTAGATAATTATTTCCTCCTGGATGGTATCGGACCTTTCGGCCGGTGTCAGGCCTACGAGATAAAAATATACAATTTCGCCAAAATGGCAAATGAAATTATTCCGAAAATGAGCTATTTTCACAGAAAGTTGGTAAAATTTGAGTTTTTTGGAATCTAAAATCATTAAACAATTAAATACAAATTCATCAAAAGTGGTACAATAGTGGCAGAAAAAGATACATTCAACAATCAAAACCAATTTCATACAAGAATGGGGATATAATTGACTTTCAATTCGGATGAGGTCCAGCGCAATGACTTGGCCTCAATTACAATAGTTCAGCTGGAGACTGACTAAAGACAACGATATCCCCTCCACCCCCACCATTCATTTCAGATGAAATTTTGGCGGAAATTGCAAATGGAACATTACGATGATAAACGCCGCGCGATGAGTGAGCGGGGAAGCTGCTGAATGTTCTCATGATAACTTATTCACCCCGATGTGAGTTCTGGCGAACATATTTGAATAGGAATTGGTTTGTAAATAATAATATAAAAGAGCATCTTGTTCCCATTACGCGTCACCCCCTAAAACATTGTTGTGCTGCCCTTGGAAAAAGAGCTCATACTTTTCATGTAATGCCATAACCACACCAGTGGGAGGAAGTTGTGATGATAACGAGGGAGTAAAAGAGTAGTTTGCCTTACTTATTAATCTCGTTTGAACGTCTCAGCATTGTGATTCGCGTATTTAATTATATACTAAGTTTAGCGTATGAATTTTAGACTAAGCTATGATACTAAATATTTTATTGACTAAAATTAGGATAAACGGTTATTTCCTACTTCTGTGTCCGATTATTATCATTGTACAGGTACCTACTGACATGTAAAGCCGGCGTCTTCAAATTAAAAAATTGTTTTTCGACTTCAACACTCAATTCTGCGAGAACTTTCGTTGGAAACTTTGTTCAGTCAAAGCCTGATATCGTTATGCCAAAAACTGATGTCGTTAGACACAAACTGATCCACTTTGTTTTGGACATAAAGGAACATCTACTTTGTGTTAGACAAAACACAAAGTTGTGTTAGACACATCTACTTTGTGTTAGACATAACATCTACTTTGTGCTTGACACAACATGTGCTTGTGTTAGACACAACATCTACTTTGTGTTAGATACCAAGTAGACAAAAAACCAAAAGAGTGCGGTTTGCAAGCATGACTTCTGCTTGTGCCCACTCTCTAGATCTAGGTAGGGGGGGGGGGGGGGGGTAAGGTAGGGTTCTAAGTATCTCTACTTCCAAGGGGAGATACTTACCAAAAATAAACTCTAGTAATTCCACTGCTTTGCCTCCAAAATTTTTCAACGAAATCTGCATAAGGGCAGGTAGGTAGGTATGTGTTCGTATTTTTGTTATTACCAACCTAATCAAGAAACACCTGAAGTGAAAAAGGCTGCTCCCATGCGTTGCGTACCTCATCGCTATTTTCATTTGCAATTTCAATGTTTACTCCCTCACTAGTTCCAACGATCTGGGAGACATCCATAATTGGGGGTGTGTGTTGGGAGGGATAGTTTGGGTAGGTTGAAGGAGGACTAACGCCCCGTGGTTATCACCACAACAGGCGATAGAGGAAGAGGGCGTTCCGCGGTTAACACCACAGCTGACGTGGAAAGAGAAGGAGGCTAGCTCCCCACGGTTATCACCACAGCGAGTGCTATATAAAAGGAACGTCCCGCGGTTATCACCACAGCAGACGTGTGAGGATGAGGATGCTACAGCGAGTATAAGATGTTGGAGCACCCCGCGGTTATCACCACAGCAGATGCGAGGAAGGGTAGGAAAGAGAGGGGAGGGGGGTGAGAGTGAGAGGGTGTAAGGTGGTCGAGAGAGGAGTCGCAAGTCGAAGAGGGTCTGTCGAATGAAGAGCTGGGCGAGCCTGGCGGTATATAAAGGTGCCTCCCCCCCTCCCCTGAGGCGTCGCTCAGCTCGTCGTTCTCCTCGTTTATTTGGTTAAATCTTATACATTTCATAGTGTATTTGAGGGGTACCAAGACAGGGTGCCAAAGACTTTATTTATTGCACACCTAACAAAAGATTTTTCTCCTGTTTTGATTTGAAGAATTGGCCATTGATTATCGTCAGCCGTGTCTCATGAATGAAAAAGTTCTCGATTCATCGAATAGATGTGCGGCAGACAATTTTAGAACACTGATGTCCATAAAGCGTCACAAAAATCTTCCTAGCTCGTGGGAAAATGAGCCTTCGTTCCCTATCAATAAAAGCAATGCAAGGGGACGTCACGTTATTAAGGCCAAGACTCCGAGCCCGGCGACAAAATAGAAGAAATGAAAAAAGAAAAAAAAAATTGTGTGTAGCTCTGGAGGCTGATTACAGAGTCCCCTCCCCGTCCCTGGCCCTTTGTTGTCCAGTAATGATTCAAAGACCGCAGAAGGGGAAAGAACCTGACGAAGGCTGACCACCGGTTTCCGTAATCGGGATAATGTTCGGCCAGCGCGGTCGCGTCGTCGACGCCCGATGCGACAGGAGGTTTCTAGTGAAAGCCCGACAACCATAGAATAACATCGGCGCACACTCTCGTTCCGGCCGCAGTGCACCTATAAATAAGAACTATCTTTGTCAATTTGCAATAAATGTTACGTGAAATTACGGAATTTGTTTTCCAAGTACTGTTAGGAAGACTCACTACAAAACTCCTAACTACAAATTAGGACAGGACCGCTGTTAAATAATAATTTCCCAATAATAATGCCCCAACCCCGATGTGTGGTGACTGGCAGGGGGCGCGAAATTTGTTTTATTATTTTGAACATTAAACCTTTGGAATCGAACATGAAAAAAAATATAACCTCAAAATTTGAAGGTTTCCTTTTCAAGAGGTAGAATCCGAAAATGGAATAAAAACATTTCTGTACATCCGCTGTACGTCGCACCGTGGGGCAAAGGCTGCAAAAAATCGATTTCCTAAAAACGCTGCAAAGTCCTTGTCACATGGGTTTATTATTCTATTGGACATAGCTACAGAAATGTTGGCTGTTCATTTATTGCTTCTTTCATGCGTAATAATCGAAATAGCTATTTCTGATGGTATCCATTAATTTTGGCCCCTAAAACACAAATTAGGTACTTTTTTTTTTTCTTTTCCGTTTCAAGGTGCGTAGATTCCAAAAATGCAATGTCCGTCCGCCGTACGCCGTCCGCCGTCCGCCGTATCACGTGTACAGGCTTCATTTTCGGTCTAAAAAATTCGCTCTTTCGCACACATGCTCCATTTGGGCCCTAGTTGTGTCCCGAAACTTTTCAGCCCGATGGGAATATACCCAGGAGTGTTATGAGTGAAAATATGTATAAAAATAGGTACTTTTTGTGTTTTAGTAACATGTTAGTAAAATGAACTTTTGAGGTATCGTTTTTCATGTTTTTGGGGACGAGAAGACCGAATATGAAGTCGATTTTGACCAAAGAGTGGAAAATTGAGGTTCTACCACATGTTCAGCTCCCGAAATTGATTTTTTATGAGTCAAAAACCTGGGAAATCGTCTGAAATCACCATCAATTTGTAGAATAACACTAGAAAAAGTGTCAACACGTGGATCAAGACGAATAAATGGTACTATCAATGATCAGTGATAATTTAAAAAAATAAATAAATAAAAGGAGCGTACCTACCTAATTCGCGTTTTGGAGGCCAAAATTGGTGGAAACCACCAGAGATGGCTATTTCAATTATTTTATATGAAAGAAACAATAAATAAACAGCCAACATTTATGTGGGTATGTCCAATAGAATAATAAACCCATGTGACAAGGACTTTGCAGCGTTTTTTTCAAGTTATCCCTCACCCAGTGGTTCGTTTTAATAATTCGTTGACCCTGATTTTCTTTTATGTACAGTACACACTCGAGTGCGAGATAAAGACGTAAAGATGGAATCAGTTGGATTGATAAAACCAGACATTTTCGATGAATAGTTATTCGGTTTTTTAGACAAAAAATGCTTCGCTGTTTTTTGCTTTGCTTTTTTTCTATTCCATACATATCAAAGTGCTCTGTGAATTTTAGATGCTGATGACTGCCGATATGATCGCAGCACTGTTTTAAATGGAGCTATTTATCCTAAAATTTCGAAAATAAAATAAATTTGGTGACTTTCTGTTAGTTGAAGGAGTGCGCCTTCACTGTTACTGTTTTTTTTTTGTTTTTTTTTTTCAGAGTAGACATCAGAAATACCGTATCATGAAAGGTTTTCTTTAATAAAAAGGCAAATTAGGTAAGTACCTACCATATTCAGATGGGTGCGAAATTAGAACCAATGGAAAAACTGTACCTGAGTTGTAGAAAAACTGTACATACGTGACAGAGTTTTGCTGTCGTGATTTTTCTGTACTCGATAAACAAAAATGTGTAGGAACCAGCTACTAGTTTCAATACAGTGTCTTCAACTATACACAATAATAGAGTCAAATCATCACAACACGTACTCGTAATATCATAATTTACCATATATAAGTGTTGGAACTATTCTCAATACAAACTACGCCCTATGTACAGACCTACTCCTCTTCCCAAAAATGATTAGCTACAGTGGTTCACTAGGAAGCATTATTTATTTGGAATGACTTTATACGTTTTTAACTAAACCCGCCTTGTTAGTAAATGAACTACTATACCGGTTGACCGATGCTCTGCTTTTTGTTTGATGGTGGTCTGGTCGATATAGAACAGGTTTATAAATATTGGCTAGGTACTTCTATATAAGTGGACTGATGGAGACGGCAAGGAGTATTTATGTGAATCAGGCTTAAAGACCTTCAATTGCGTACAATGAGGAGAATTAGTGACCTGAATCTTGACCTCTAGGCGACTCGTAGACAACTTGGCCTACCTTCCGTCAGCGACGTTTATAAACTCTGTTTCTGATAACATCACGTTAACCTTCCGAGTCTTTTTCAAGCTTCACGCGTTTTCTAGCACATTCATCAGGTGGACTGCCTACCAAGGGAGAATGCCAAATGATGATTGGCGGAAGAGCGAACGGGAACTGCAAAATGCTGCAAAGTCCTTGTCACATGGGTTTATTATTCTATTCGGCATACCTTCAGAAATGTTGGCTGTTCGTTTATTGTTTCTTTCATGTGCAATAATTGAAATAGCCATTTCTGATGGACTCATTTTGGTCACAAAAAAACAAGAATTAAGCTCTTGTTCTTTTTTTAAATTATCGTTGATAATTGATAGTGCTTTTGTCTTCATTCATCAGTTGAAACTTTTTTAGTGTTAATGTACAAAATGATGGTGATTTCAGACCATTTCCCAGAATTTTGAGTCATAAAAAATGAATTCTGGGAGCTGAACCTTTGTTATAACCTCAATTCGTCAATCTTTGGTCAAAATCGACTTCATATTCGGTCTTCTCGCCATAAAAAACATGGAAAACAATACTTCAAAAACTCATTTTACTGAAACTCCAAAAAACCCTATTTTTACACCCCTAACACCCGTGGATTTATTCCGATCGGCCTGCAAAGTTTTGGAACACAACTGGGGCCCAAATGGAGCCTGCGTGCGAAAGAACTAATTTTTTGCCGAAATTGAAGTAGATATGCATGATACGGCGGACGGTGGAAGGGCATTGCATTTTTTGAATCTCCGCACCTTGAAAAGTAAAAGAAAAAATGTTATAAACATTTTTTTCTGAGCGAATACATAGGTGTATTATTCACAGAATAATAAACCAAAAAAGGGAACTTTACAGGAAGATAATCAAGAATTTCACACTCATGGCGTTGAGGCAGGTCCATGTATGGACAGCAGCAATTTCAAATTTTTTGTTCCTACATCCTCTCGAATATTTGAAAAAATAATATAGAACTTGAAAAACTAGTTAATGGCTGAACTTACTTATTAATTGCCAATATTTCCTTGTCTCATTTTTATCTATAAATTAATTGTCTTTACATTTTTAGTGAGCGAAGACGATTCTCCCGAGGCGAAAGACATGGTTGGACTATAGCAGAATAATGAGCGGGTGATTTTTATCGGATGCCAAACATGCTCCTACAGCGAAGTCTCAAAGAAATATCATTTTCGACAGCCATTTTGCCACGTGAAGCCACTGTGAAGAATTATTTGCAAAACCCCTCACCAGGATCCCTCGTTGGTTCATCGAAGTCGTTGTAACGCACAAAGAACCCTGGGATTTAGGAACTAATTTTCTTATTTTTCACCGCCCAAGCAGGGCCTCCGTAATATTACAGGGATTATAGGAAAGTAATTACGTTCAAGATGATAGGGGCGGAGCTTTCGGGAGGGGAAGGAACCTCGGTGTTGGGCTCGGCCACTAAATCTCATAAGGGTTTTAATAGGATCATTACAAGCCTAGAAGAACAAAAACTGAAGATTGATTTAATTATTCCTGCTATTTCTGCTGATTCCGTATTTCGAACCACGTCAAAGGACATTTTCTTGTTTACTACAAAGTACCTATAATGATATGTGTAATGGATGAGGGGTTTAACTACGCCGCCCATACAGCGTAGTTTCCCCCTCTCCATCCTCAAGAAAGGTAGGGAGGCAGTGTGACAGCTGCCCCCGGAGACAATGGTTTGATTATAACGCAATGCCTCCAGGAGTTGACGATTCGTTTCCGCGAATCGACCGCCCCTTCAGCCGCGTGTCAAAAAGATCGGGAAGAGCCCGCATCCAAGATGGACGGGATTCCCATATACCGTCACACTCCTCCCCTTAAAAACATACTTCTTTGAAGAAGAAGTATGTGAAGTCAGACACGGGACTGAAAGTAGTATGGAGTTCTCATTCAGGAAGGTTCATCTGAAAAACTCCAAAGCTGATAGCTTCCATCCTAATGGTACTACTGAGAATTGTTACTGGTGGAGAACTTAGCTCCTTATCAATATCACTTGGCCGACTTGGACAAAAAAGAAAAGGAGTCGTTGTCAAAGGTTCTGGTTCAGGAAAGTTCATCTGAACAACCTCTGGGTGACTAACCCCCATCATAAGATGGAACAACTGGGAAAACAAGGGGAAAAATTGGCATTGAGCGCCTTAAGAATAATAATCAAGTTTGATAATAATAATAGTAATAATAATAATGAGTTTGATTTGATGAAAAAAGGAAATCCAATGGCCGAAGTGTATATTGATTAACAAAGGGGTTATTAAAAAGAGAAGATATTAAAAAGAGGATTCCTTCTGGAAAACCTCAGAGCTATTCCTTCTGGAAAAGCTCTCAAAAAGTGGAGGGGGTACCGAGGATAAAATCCAGCACATACCCACCAACCACGCTCTGCTACCATGTAATGGATGAGGGGTTTAACTACGCCGCCCATACAGCGTAGTTTCCCCCTCTCCATCCTCTAGAAAGGTAGGGAGGCAGTGTGACAGCTGCCCCCAGAGACAAATGGTTAGATTATAACGCAATGCCTCCAGGAGTTGACGATTCGTTTCCGCGAATCGACCGCCCCTTCAGCCCCGTGTCAAAAAGATCGGGAAGAGCCCGCATCCAAGATGGACGGGATTCCCATATACCGTCACATATGACAAACTGACACCGCGTGTTATCGGTTTTGATTATTGTTTTACAGCATCAATTTGCATGCATTCGCGGTTACATTAGTTTTTGGTGCTAAGAAAGTGCTGTAGCTTTCCGGGTAGAAAATTTCTAATAGCCAATTATTGTACAGCATCACAAAGTATCGCCAGAAAAAAACCGGGTTAACTACAAGTGCCTGGCATGTTGAAAGAGAAGTTCGATGAAATGTCTAGCTTGAGTTATTGAGCGTGCATACTTTGTAGTAAACAAGAAAATGTCCTTTGACGTGGTTCGAAATATGGAATCAGCAGAAATAGCTGGAATAATTAAATCAATCTTCAGTTTTTGTTTTTCTAGGCTTGTAATGATCCTATTAAAACCCTTATGAGATTTAGTGGCCGAGCCCAACACCGAGGTTCCTTCCCCTCCCGAAAGCTACAATAGGAAGGTAGGTACTGTTGAAAACTATATTGCCAAGTAAGTCCACATTTTCACTATTTCCACCAGTGTAATACAGGTTTTGAATACAAATGTTATAACATCAAAAACCAGTCCGTCCTCCGACCTTCCCGAAGCATGGCAGGTGCAAAACCAGATCCTTGAAGAGCGTTTTCACTCATGATTATTAATCAACAAACGATATAACACATCTCACGGCTCTTTTAAGCGTAATAAGTGAGGAAATAAACTTTCGTGGGGGATTAAAATTAAATACCTAATTTATTCGAGACTGCTAATTTAACGACCTTAAAACATTCAGAACTTCCTGCCGAAATAGTTTTGATTGATATCGTGACTTGAAATAAGTTTTCTATTTCATTCTCTCTTGGAAATGCGTTTCCTCTTCAATATTATAGTTGGGGAGGTTGAGGGATTAATTCCCGGCTGATTTTGAGTGTTCATCATGTAGGTTTTGGTTTCAAGGAATACCACCTTATAGCAGCCAAAGTTTTTTATTTGTCGGCGACGTTTCAATCCCTAAGTAATGGGATCCCAACCATGCCTATAATGATAAATACTAGATTGAAATAAATGGGGGAGAAGACCGTAACAGACATACACTAGACATACACTAAATAACTGTATAGATAATGGTAACAAAAGTCTTGGAGGGGGTCTTACCTTACTGGTAGAGCGGAGTTTTATCCATTGCACGTTCTTAATATTATATATTTACACTATTTACAATGATGTATTTACAGTTTTTGGCCGATGAGCAGGTTTGGAAGAATTATTGAGAAGATAACGGTGATAAGACCATGGATTGTGTGTATCCACGGAGTGAAAGGTTGCTGCTGCTGTGGAGGAAGGCTAACTATGGCAAACAGAAGTGACTAGAAAGAATGAGACTGGAATGGAATGAAACTGGGAATGAATGGGTTATGGTTTTAGAAGGCTATGATAGATTAGGTTTAAACCTTTCACGTCCTGTTTATAATTAATGACTTTGTCTTTGTTCAGTACTACGTGTGACATTTCTTTAAATTTCCGTTTGAAGAAGTTAGATTCTTTTGATTTTATGGACCATTTACCAAATTGGGGGTTATGGTTAGTTTCAGCAACATGTTTAGCCAGTGCTGATTTGTATAAATCTCGTGGTCCGTCTTGACTGGCATCCCTAGCGTTCCTGATGTGTTCTTGCATTCTTTTTTTTTTTTTGGCTAATTTGGTTTCTACAATGTAGATTGTATGACAGGATGGTTGACATGGTAGGGAGTACACAACATCGGAAGTTTCATCTTTAGTTATTGGTGTTTTTAATTGGGTGAAAAGTTTTCTATTATTGTTAGGGTTTTTATAAGATATTTTGAGGTTGTTATCAAACTGTTCTAATCTATTGCCTACTTTAGACACTGCATCATATCAAAAAAAGTAGGCAATAGAAATAAGGTGGTATTCCTTGAAACCAAAACCTACATGATGTTCAATAATTATAAGTAATATTTTCTCACCAGCGTGCCGTACCATTTATTCAACGTATACATATATAATATATGCAAGTTTACTTCAGAGAACATCGCATTTGGATTTAAACATGCAGACTACGAATATCAAGAATATAAAATGACCTAAGCTATAAGGTAGAAAACACCTAGGTATTCAATGTTGGTGAGATTAGGCAGGCATGAATAATTACAAAAAAAGTTTAACCAATTATTATAACAATAGGCTTATTTGTTCATAATTATTTAACTGGGCAGCAATTTGTTGATGTTCCACATTAAAAAACGATAACGTTGATTGCGGTCATGATAGGCAAGCATCAATACTTTTATAATAAAATCATTGCGAATTAAACCAACAGGTGCAGGAAGTAGGTATCCTCTGCCCAGCAATCGATTCTCTGTCCTCTACATTCTGGATTTTTCGTAGGAAGGAAATAACAAGTAAGAAGCCCTCTTAGAAGGTAAATTTACTTCGCAAATGAGATCCAGAGAACCCCCTTGGAGGTTGCGAGGAACCCTCAAGTGGAGGTCCCTTGGGAGTTGGGGGGAGCTAGAGCAACACCTTGTTCGTAAAGGGACTTCGATTGGATTGGGCGAATGTGAGTCACTGTGCTTCCTATGAACCACCAAGTCGCAATAACGTCAGGCAATGGTGTGCAATTTGACTGTGACAGGCAGTTGATGGCCAGGTACAGCTATCCAACTACGAACCTGTGCATTCTTCCGTGCCTGGTACAAGTAATTTTTGTGAAGCTAATTAAATCAGTCGATCTATGCGGTAAATGGATGAAAGAATAGTGATAGTTTCGCGTGATAGGTACATAATAATTATGTACTTATACACACAGGATAGGGTTTATGACTGACTGATCAGGTGGATAACACATGCAGTGCCTTGGATAAAGCTAACTGGTGTTCTGTTGGTAAATTCTGAACACTTCCCGGTTGGGCGAGAAAGTTGATTTCCCTACTTTGTAAAAAAAAAAAAAAACACAGTTTTTGTTGTAATGCCTTACACTAATTCTACCTATCTTGATAAAGGTTGAAGGTTCCAATGTCGAACCTATCTACTGGCAATGGTCCAGAATGGAATTTCGACAAGTCTTGGAACGTTTGTTAGTGCAGTTCCGATCGAATCGAGGTGAATATATCAGGTACTAAAATAGCAAGCTCAATTCAATAGCACTACCTCATTATTTCTTCTCATTCCATTTGATTCTTTTTTTTTCTATTTGTTTAGTCGACCTCGTGTTGATGTATTCATCAATGAAATACCTATACATTTTAAATTATTGAAATCCCAAATCCCAATGGTCGCAGATTGCAAGTTGGACTACTCTCGACATATTCCAAAAATAATAGTGCAAATTGTTTACAAATAGCATAAAAAATATTATATTATCTTGAAAGAAACATGGAATTTCGTCATATTTCGGATCTTTCAGTTCTTGTTACGTTCTGTGCTACTGTTTCCAACATATTATTCATCAGTTTCCAACAAAACATCAAAAAAGATTAAATTCCGTTTTCAGAAAACTGAATGGTTGATTAGTAAAAGAGTTGCACTGAATAGACGAGTCTGGTCCAATTTACGAGTCAGGTCTGATTAAGACTGGGGAAGCCGACCCTCCCACATTCTGTGGCGGCTGGATTTTATCACTCCATTCACACTCCCGTTCTGCGGCCTGATAAGTCGAGGTATGTACCTACTGCGAGTAACTATCCGCGGTAGTATTGTAGACGTCTTATCTTACTCAACACTCTTAGCTACTTCACCTCCGCCGATAAGTGAAACCTCGTCTATCCGTCTATACTATTATCTTGGATGTAACTCTTCTGCGTCATGAATGCTTCAACGTCGTACAGGAATTAATGAGAACCAAGAATGCATTCGCTACACCCATGTAATCAGGAGATTACCTAATAGGTATTCATAGTTTTTATTTTCAGCCGTACTTTCACTATTCAGTACTTAAGTATCTAGTCCCACTACCAGTATTCTATCAGCGGTCATTCTCAGTCAGCAAAATGCGTCGTCTTTAGCTTAGTATAGTGCAAATGGATGAAATTTAATTTTATTTGTAAGTATACCTAAGTACAAAAATCCTTAGGCACCATCGTTCTAAAAAGCAGAATTTCCAAATGTTCGGACACTATTATGAGTAGTTATGACCAAGAATGGGTAATTTTCTTTTTTTTCTTTTTTTAAATATACTGAACTTTTGGAAGATGGTAGTTTGCCGCCCGTTTTCAAAAATTAGCTATATTTTTTTAACGACGGTGGTTAAAAGTAAAAATGCGGCAAGAAATGACGTATGTTCATCGTTTAAAGGACGCACCAGCGCTGTAAGCTGGAACTGAGTTGAATTGCTCGGCGATTTACCTGATAAGTACGTCATTTCTAGTGGGAACTCAGAAATTCAAATTTCGCACTCGTTTTCTGCATAATATACTTTCCGACATAAACACTTCATTATGTTGTCAGTAAGTGTTAACTTCCGTTATTGAACAGAATTTGGCCAAAAAAAAATGAGAATTTGTATCTCAAGAAAGTTTCCCATTGTTACTGTGATTATATTATCTGCAATAAAATCAGCTGAAATTCCATCAGTCGCCATTTTTTAAACAACATTTTGACATTTACATCATCGTTGGTCCAAAAATCAATTATACTGTTACACTTATTTTGTTTGATATTCTGCTGGTTTCTTATATACTTTTAGGTAATTAAGTTGGTAGGTTAACATTGAAACTATTATTAGCTGTTTTTCTTCTTCTTTTTTCATGACGTTTCTATGTTCTTGTACTGGGGATCATTTTGAAATTTGCGCGATGACACCAAAAATTCCAACCAATAAAATAAGTAGTGTATAGTAAAGGCTATAATTTATTTCGTAACGTCCGTTTCGTTCTATAACAGAACCATTCACCCCAATTGGACCAACCAGTACCTACATAAATTACGACTGATATATATAACGAAATAGTGAGGTTGCAATGCGCAACAGCTATGTATGAGCTGTCAGTGTAACATACTAATCTGCTCAGTTTCAGTTGCGATGTCGTGTGACATGTCTGCTTCAGTGTCGACGAGAAGAGAAGGACCGCGCAGAACGCAAGCCCAACAACATATAAATCCACGATTCAATTATTTTACATGTAGTGGAGGAAATGTGCGAGTACGATGAGCTCGAGGTTTTTTCCGAGGGTGTTTACCACACGTTTTTCTTGGAATCCATAACATAAATAAATGTCACCGTTGAGACTGTACTAATAGCTCGACTATGCGCAAAGTCGCCAGTGAATTTTCTCATCCCTATATGAAGTATAGTTAGGTTCATACCAACAACACACTATGCAGGCACACCGTGCGGCGTCGGCATTGTTCTTTCGACCTGATCATTAATTTGAAAAATCAAAAATGAGGATGGAATAAAGTAACAGTAACACTGTCGTGATTCCCTCACAGTAACCACTCCTGTAATATTACGAGATTTAACCAAATAAACGCGGAGAACGTTGAGCGGGTCAACACCGAGCGTTTTCCCCCAACCGACAACTGCCTCAACGGTCGTAACGGCCAATTGTGGACAAGGGACGGGTGGAAAAGTCCCTATAAAAACAGCCCTTCTGGCCCAGCTCTTCATTCGAAGATCCGATTCCCGACCTGCGACCCCTCCTCCTCCTCGGTCTCTCTCTCTCGTCCCCTCTCTTACCATTCCTAGCGCCTGCTGTGGAGAAAACCGCGGGATGCACTCCCGTATCTGCTGTGGTGAAAACGGCGGGATACCTCCTCCTCACTAACACCTGCTGTGATTAAAACCGCGGGGTGTTAGCTTCCATCCGCCTGGTGTCTGCTGTGGTGAAAACCGTGGGACACCTTCCTCTCCACTAGTGCCTGCTGTGGTGAAAACCGCGGGGTACTAGCTCCCACATACCAGCATCTGCTGTGGTGAAAACCGTGGGACATCTTTGTCTCCCCTAGTACCTGCTGTGGTGAAACCGCGGGGTACTAGATCCCACATCTCAGGCGCCTGCTGTGGTGAAAACCGCGGGGAGCTAACCTTCCTTCCAAACTAACTCCTACTGTGGTGAAAACCGCGGGAGTTAGAAAAAGACTACATAGGAGCACATCCTTCCTCATCTAACCTCTCACCCTGCTCACATCACCCTCTAACTCACTCTATCCATCCAACCTTCCGCCCGACTGTCGTGACCCGAACCCGCTCACGACAAACACGAAATTTAATGTAAGTTTATGATACTGCTTCTACTGAACCTGCAGTAAAAGAGTTTTATGACTACAGAATCATAGCTAATGGCCTATTAAATGACAGAGCCAAAAACCCTTTTATCCTGTCACTGAAATTCATACCCAACGTCTACTAGCCTTCTTTATAAACGAATGCAATTCATTTTAGATTGAGGAGCAAATGAAATTTCGACTCAGTTCACTTCACAAAATGGGAAAATCAAATGAAATTCACTAAATTTTTGGTTTTAGTATACGATTGAAGGGTGTATCTAACTCGAAAAATTCGATATGGGGTAGGTTAATATTGCGCGCGCGTTGATATTCCCGCGGAGTATATGCCCCATAATGGCGCTCGGAGACCCTCGAAGGTTACCAAAAGGCCAACGGACCCTCGCATAGGAACAGACTATCTAATTAATTATATATTCCCCCAACAATAATTAGACTCCGAAACCCTGGCGGGGGGGTCGTATTGCCACACGCAAGCCATCGAGTAATTATAGAGCAGTGTTTGTTTTTAAATGCAGCCATAAGTTAAATATAAAGGGGGCGTGGAGGGCTTCGAAGCTCGCCATTATCTGTGTACCTACCTTATATGATTGATACTGATATCGGATGGTGCCTCCCTTCCTACTCGACTATTTTTTTAAAAACTTTCCCGTGTAAAAGCATGGCTCCAAAAGCAACGCCCACTACGAAGGAGCAACACTGTAACGATACAACAATGTAGACAATAGAAGGGTATTATGTGATACGTGTATATAAGTAAATCAGCGATAAACCGTAATCATCAAAGTTTCTTTGGGGATATCAGAGTGAAGCAACAGCCTTCAGGTACCTAACGAATAAGTTGCGAAATGCTTCTTTATAAGCATTATAGGTAGGTATATTTACCAAGTCTAATAACGCAAGGGATATTGAAATGAATTATAAAAATACTAGACCTGTTCATTTCAATTCTCTGACAGCCGAATTGAAACAAATTTTATTAAAACCTAATCTAAAAATTGATTGATATCTCAGGAATTTTATCTCCAAATGACAGGTTTCAGGACCCCGAGAGTACTAATTATAGATGGCGCTTCGGCGTTTGCATAATTGTTAATAACAGGTTTTGGCTATAGAAAGAATATTTTTCTTTTATCTCTTATTCATCCTTGGGTTTCGAGAAGTTTTATCTCGCAAATAATTCCAGTGAGTAATTTTTTCCCAACGTGCTGCCCCCAAGTTTTAATTATAGCAATACTTATACTCGCACTTAACGTATCAATAATACCGAGAATACTCGGACTGAAAGAAATATTCGATACCTTTTTTCGTCCTTGGAAAAAGATTTGTCGATGGTCTCATAGTATCACCAGATATTACTTGGCATTTTTATGGACGAATCTACCTTTCCACCACGAACGTCAGAACTGATGAAAGTTATCTTTTTGCGGTGCCTTTAAATCAAAAATCCATGGTATTCCCCCGAAGTTTTCCCCTCCAATGAGAAAACAACAGAGGAGGTCGTTCCAAATACTGTGTATATAGAAAGTTTGTGTTAACTCGACTAAATAACTCAGAATACACTAGTCTTCAACCAAGGCTGGATACGAATCGCCAACATTCATCACTCCGATATCTCCGGTAATATACCGCCTCTAGCTGATATTTACTTATGCAAATATCTCGGTAGCTGTTGAACGCCAACCGACGCTGATAGGGGTAGGGACGGGCTAATGACGTATACGTGTTTCTCAGACGAGAGAAGGGGTCGACATGAGAAAAGAATTATTTCTTTTTACGAGACAAAAGCCGAGTAGTGTGAAAGAGACGGGAATAAAACGGGGGAAATGTGAAAAAGATACCAAAAGGATTTATCTTAATTAAATACAACCGGGCACTTGTAGCTGAGATAACGTCCATTCGATGCTCCTTCCAAGCTATACAGTCCTTTCGTTCCAACTGATATACAAATTAAAATGGGGATCTGAGGTTGGGAGAAGTGGAATTGGAAATCGAGGATTTCCCGATCTCGGGTGACACTAACATGTTTATAGTGGCAATAGCCGACCTCTTACAAAGTCTGTGCGGCTTATCAACCTCCTCGTGCACGCCACTGGTGTTGGTTCAACTTTCGCGGTATTTGAAAAAGATTTACTTATTTATTTATAAAGTTCGAGTCGAGTGGCAGACGAACAGGCAGACAGGGATTCAGATTTGATCGGAAAGGTCTAAAACGCAGAATGGCAATGTTTGGAAAACAATATTTTTCCCTCTCAAAATTAATCATAAGCCCTCCACTACAACTTATCCAATACAGTACAATGGTAATAGCTCTTTTTCACTGATCTTGAAACGGACTCCGACCAATACAAACAAACGATCTATATCTATCTGTAACTTCATTAATATAAAACCACGTAATTAGTTCATTTTCGTAAAGCCTCACTGCAACATTTCCATTGTTAAAAATAGGGAAATGGGTGCACATCAACTCCATCGATAAAGTTCACTTTAGTATTTTCAAACTATGGGAAGCGTATAAAAAGGGAGTGCGGCCTTCTCGTGAAAAATCGAAGCTGTCGACTTGTGTTTAAGAAAGTTGAAGAGGAGCCTCCCATAGAGAGATGGATGTCTCGTCATTATGCCCGGAGATCACTCTGGCCAATAGGAATAAATCAGCACCTATTCATAATAGGGGTTACGTCCTTATGGAGTTTGTGAGAATGAGAAAAAAAACTCTTTTGTCTTATCTCGTGCCACTTGATCATCTAAAGATCACGGCTATTGCTTGTCCCACGCTAACTCCACAACGACTGTGTCAAGAAACCCTACAAAAGGTATGTACTGCTTCGTATACCCGTCCCATTGCAATACAGTTCAGAAACGCACTTTTGATTATACGTAGCGTACGTTGATTTTGACCCAATCATCAATTTCCTTCCAGTCAGCTTGAGTATAGATAGCATAGGCAGTATTTTACTAAAAGGTAAAATATAGTTAAAATACACTGCCAAGGTGATGGCACAGGAGCTTCCTCGTCACAATCAGAGTGACCCATTATAAAATAGAACAGACTCTGAAGCAAAATAACATAACATAACATTACATTACATTACATTACATAACGTGAAATATACATATTACATAACATTACATTACATAACATTAAATTACATAACATTACATAAAATTACATGAAATATACATATTACATAACATTACGTCCATAATACATTACGTCCATTATACATAATTGCGAAAGTTATGCGTGTTTGAAGAATTTCACGTTAGCGCATGCGCAGGGCGAACCGCTGGCTCTATCATGTTGAAATTTATATGGGACCTCAATGGGCCCTACCCGCTTAATCCCTGATAATTACATTGAAATTGGGTGAAATCTTTGGTTACTACGGCTGTAACAAGGAAATTGTATCTATTTCACGCCAGCGCATGCGCAGAGCGCACCGAGGGTCCGATCATGCTGAAATTCATACTGGAACTCACTAGGCCTTGTCCAAACAACCATGGAAAATTTGAGCGAAATTGAATCAAAATTGTGAAAGTTAAGCGTGTTTGTTGAATTTAACGTTAGCGCATGCGCAGGGCGTACCGCTGGATCAATCATGTTGAAATTTGTATGGGACCTCAAGGGGCCTTATCCGCACCATCCCTCAAAATTTGAGCTGAATCAATTCAAAATCGTGGAAGTTATGGCTGTAACAAGGAAATGCGGACAGACAGACTCACAGACCCACAGACCGACAGACACGGAACCAAATTTGTTCAGTAGGCTTTGAAACGCAAAATGCAAGTGGAAATTTTGATTTCTGAAGACAAAAATTGTTTGGCTCACGAAAGTGAACACAAGGCTTCCGCTGCTTCGCAGACTCGGAAGCAAAATGAAGGTAAATAGCCGTTTCAGGCTTGGAGGTAGCGCTCGACGGCCCTGCAGGTGTCGTGGACGTTATCGACTGCCCTCGCAGAAGGATCAGAATCAGAATGTGATCTGATCGTTTTACTCAACGCCACCCACTGCCTCACCTCCCTGCGTTGAGACGAGGGGCTTTGGGATTCGAACCGACAGACCAGGTGAGCTACCTACATGTGAGCGTGCAGAATGTGGCACCTCCCGAAAAACCGTATGAGGGTGGACGGATAAGAATTGCGATTTAAGCATATCTAAGTACTGTTTAATTTTGTTGATGTCAGGTTTTTCCAGCGACCCCGTGGTACTCTTCTACCTCCACCCGTCTTGTCATTTTAGATGTCTTTCTGTGGTTAAAGCCTAAAGATGAGCATGAAGACAGACCGCGTAGAAATCAGAAATCGGCACCTTCCACTGGGCCAATTATCAATTATCATTTATCCGCAAATAACACTTTTGGTACTGATCACTGAGTGTGGTCCAGGATACGCTAACTTCGACTTGACTCACCCTGAATCCCCTTGGCGATTAGAAGTGGAACTATCGGTATTTTACAACCAAACCAAGCTATGAAATCAGCGATTCCATTTCCTCTCACAAAAGGTTGCTCAGGATTCATCGGATCTTCATCATACTTTGGAAACATTGGGATGCCAAGTGGGCAGGGTGACGTTCAGCTGAGTAGCGTTTCCGTACTAAAACTGAGAAACATCCGAATCCGTGATCAATAGAAATAATAAGTTCCAAGTGCAGTTATTTTTTAAATTCCATCCAAATAATTACTAGACCACTTTATTTACATTAGAACTACGTTAATAGAATCCAAGTTGTGCACCACTGACATTTCCGATCTTTGAACATGAAGCAACTAACTTGACCGGTGATGCGGCGGAAAACCCGCGGGGGCACTGATATTGATAAATGTTCTTTTTTAAAACCTTGGACAGGCCGTCAGGAGACGAGTAAAAACGTTTGGAACCGGTCCCGGCAGCTTGACAAGGCCCGCGCGGATCGTTTTCAGGGCTCCCCCCTATAATGCAGCTTATTCAACGAGTGGGGGAATCGTGAATTTCATCGGTTCATAGTTTTTTCTAACTTACATTGTATGCTTAGTATTGTTATATAGATGCGGATGAAACTAGAAGAGTATGGCAATATTGACGGCAATAGAAATTTGAGCAATGGGTAGTATTGTATAGGTACTTTGTGCGTAAACATACATACAGAACTTTAAACATTCCAACTGAGCGTGTCAGAGAGCCTGGAATACAAATTATCATACATTTGAAAGTAACCGAAAAACTGAATACATAGTGATAAAAATGTCACACAATACCGCAAGAAACAGCCGCAAAATTACTAGGTACTTGAAGGAAACGTCGTTGACCTATTTACTCATACGTAAATATTCCATGGAACTGGGAATACCTGCCTAACTCGATGGAAGAATTACCATCGAATTTGCGGTATAGTTTTGGTGCACGACCGTACCGGCGTCAAGAGGCAGAACCAGAAAAAAGCAACGGTGCAGCACAAAAAGCTAATTTTTGGTCAGGTTACTTTCCAAAAATGTGGAGTTCCCCCGTGTTCACCCTCCATACTTTGAATTATGTTAATTTTATGACGAAGATAAATTCCTCAATTTTTCATGCAACTTTGAAATTGAAACACTGCAAATTAAGGGATTAAATTAATTTATTTGACGAATGATAAATTCCTACAATGTATGTTTCGAAGTGCTCTCCAATTTGAGTCGGTATTCAGAATTTTTTTTTTTAATAAATACAAAAGACACTAAAAGAAAAAGCTGAAAGGTAGTCGGAGGCGTTACTGTCAGTCTTAAGGGGTTAACAATTGAGGTTGACATTTCCAAGACGCCGTGATTACGAATTTTTTAAAGTTTTTAAATTGATCTCGAACTTTGAAATTATTTGAGACCACCCCCAGCTGTCCAGCCGCTCGTTCACAGTAAGGCCCTGAAGTGTGCACCGAAAAGCTTCGTCAACATGATCGTGAATGAAACGGTATATAATATCTAGCCCAGATACCACTGGTAGGCAACACCTGATTTGCATGGCTGTATGAAATCGAGTTGGATGTTCCGTGATACTATTTAATTTGAAGAATTATGGTTATTTTGGGTTTCGTTGATTGATATTTTGTAACTTGAACAAAGTTATGCTTCATGAATAACAACAAATAATCAATGAGGGAATAATGAACCACTGTGTAATAATTTGTAGCGTTTTCTAACTGGAAGCGGAAGACATAACGAAAACTACAGGAATACACTAGCTGTTGAAAGGTGTGATATTACTATCATGCGTAAGCATCTTTGGATGAAGGTGCTGAAGAAGAGTAGTTTATGTTAGATGACCTCAAGGTCCAAATGTACCGCGGAAGACGGGAAAACAGCACCCCCTGAAGACTTCGCTGCCATCAACAGCAATGGGCAATAAATTGTTTATGTATCCGTGATCAGTTTAAAATTGCCATCAACAACTTTAAGTTAGTCCACGTGATCTGAGGCACGCTGTAGAGATCATTAAGGTTGCCTTAATTAGAAGGGTAAAGTGAAAAAAATAGAAAAGAATTGGAACAATGAAATAAAATTAATGGCGTAGAACAATGAATGAAATGGTTCTTTAAGCGATAAACATTAAACGATTTATTTATTTCCGTAACTGCCTGGTGCGCAACTGAAAAATAGCTGCTCGAAAATTCCACAGTTAATTAAATATTCCGTGTTGCAGTCATTTGTAAGAAGAAAAGAAATGGGAAGGTCGAAAATGGGGGAAAAGGTTTTTTAAATTTGTCGTACCAGATGTTAACAGTCTTTTTGCCCTTTTATTAAGTTAGAATGAGAGAGGGAGAAAGAAAGAGAAATGAGAAGCAGTGAGGAAAAAATTCGAAAAAAGAAGGGGGTCGCTAAATTCTTTCAACAGGGTGAAAGTTGAAGAGGGTTCAGACTTCTTGAAATGAGGTGATGCCAAGGGATGGGGAAGTGAATTTACATATAAAAAGGAATTAGCCTACCGCTGAGAGGGTAGCGCCGTTTCTTAATTATTAGCGTCAACAGGATCACTGTTAGAGGGCAATGGGGGATTAACTGAGACAATATTGTTCCAGCAATTGATCTATTTCACGAGTTTGGGGCCCCCTATGATGGAGCCAATGGAGTCGAGTGCTTGGAGTTGATGGAGAAGATCGGAAACAAGTTTAGAAATTTCGTCGGGGATTTTGGCTAATGTTGTTGTACGCTAAATTGCAGCTTTTTACGTCGATTATTGCATTGGTCTTCGGCAGGTAGAATCGTTTCTGGGGTATTACTGGGATTATTATGGCTGGGCCAAGGATGAGCCGCAATAATAGTAGCGGTAGTCGGAGACAACCCCAGAGCACCGGTTAGGGTTTTCTGGTCAATAAATTGACCAGAAGGCAGCACGGAGGAGTGCTACAACCATACAGGTCTTAATGCAGGTAGATCTGATAAGGTTGCATTATATCTAAGCAGCAAACATCCAGCGTCAACATCAGCAAAGCATCAGCATCAAGCTAAGCGAGTATTAGTATAAAAAACGCTGCAAAGTCCTTGTCACATGGGTTTATTATTCTATTGGACATACCTACAGAAATGCTGGCTGTTCATTTATTGTTTCTTTTATGCGTAATAATCGAAATAGCTATTTCTGATGGTTTCCGTTAATTTTGGCCCCTAAAACACAAATTAGGTACTTTTTTTCCCCCCCTTCTAATAACTATCTTTGATCATTGCTAGTGCCATTTAATCGTCTTGATCCACGTTTTGACACTTCTTCCAGTGTTATTATACAAAATGATGGTGATTCCATACGATTTCCCAGGTTTTTCACTCATAAAAAATCAATTTTGGGAGCTGAACATTTGGTAGAACCTCAATTTTCCACTCTTCGGTCAAAATCGACTTCATATTCGGTTTTCTCGTCCCCAAAAACATGGAGAACGATATCTCAGAAGCTCATGTTACCAACATGTTGCTAAACACGCAAAAGTACCTATTTTTACACACATTTTCACTCATAACACCCCTGGGTATATTCCGATCGGGCTGAAAATTTTCGGGACACAACTAGGGCCCAAATGGAGCATGTGTGCGAAAGAACGAATTTTTTAGACCGAAAATGAAGCCTGTAGACGTGATACGGCGGACGGCGTACGGCGGACGGCGGACGGACATTGCATTTTTGGAATCTACGCACCTTGAAACGGAAAAGAAAAAATTTTGAGGGGGTGTTATAAAAATTTTTTGCTGAGCGAATACATAGGTGTATTATTCACAGAATAATAAACCAACAGAATGGGAACCATTCGTCAGTATAGTTATGTACGTTTCAAGGATTTGAAGGCAGACAGAGATTTGAATTTGAGGGTACCACATTTCTACACAACGGTCGTAATCGTATAGCGTTAGCAAAACGCGATGAAGCTTCTGGAAGTAGAATTTTAAAAATGTTTTCCTCCCAAAGTGATCACAATCTAACTAGTTGGTTCCTTGGGAAAGCAATGTGACAGATTTTCAAAAGGCAACGACTTCTAAGTACATAGAATCCCAAGTTCTTATGTATCTGATTGCCGTTCGCTCGGCAATAAAACCAACGGTAGGTAGGGGTCGGTAGGTAGCGTGTGTTCTCATAAGGATTAGTCTAACGATGAATTTCATCGCTACCAATTAGGAGGTAGAGACAATGTGACTTACTTAGCCAATAACGGGCAGTGCACATGCACAAACTTAATTTCGGATAAACAGGCCGACTCCTATCCGCAGGTGTAGGACATCCGATTCGTCGACTGATCAAAACTGCTCCTGGGCCTCAGCGGACATCCGAAAACTTTCGTTGAATACAAACTCTGGAAGTTGCGTTAATCCTTGATCAAAAAGGCGTAGCTCGACTTCGACGCCGAACAAACTCATATTCATCTTCAGAAGACTTTTGGTTTATTATTCTGTGAATAATACACCTATGTATTCGGTCGGGAAAAAATTTTTATAACACCCCCTCAAAATTTTTTCTTTTCCGTTTCAAGGTGCTTAGATTCAAAAAATGCAATGTCCGTCCGCCGCCCGCCGTATCTCGTGTACCGGCTTCATTTTCGGTCTAAAAAAGTCTTTCTTTCGCACACATGCTCCATTTGGGTCCTAGTTGTGTCCCGAAACTTTTCAGCCCGATCGGAATATACCCAGGGGTGTTATGAGTGAAAATGTGTGTAAAAATAGGTACTTTTTGTGCTTTAGTAACATGAGCTTTTGAGGTATCTTTTTCCATGTTTTTGGGGACGAGAAGACCGAATATGAAGTCGATTTTGACCGAAGAGTGGAAAATTGAGGTTCTACCAAAGATTCAGCTGCCAAAATTGATTTTTTATGAGGCAAAAATCTGGAAAATCGTCTGAAATCACCATCAATTTGTATAATAACACTAGAAAAAGTGTCAACACGTGGATCAAGACGATTAAATGGCACTACCAATGATCAGAGATGATTTGGAAAAAAACGTACTACCTACCTAATTTGTGTTTTGGGGGCCAAAATGGTGGAAACCATCAGAAATAGCCATTTCAATTATTTCACATGAAAGAAACAATAAATGAACAGCCAGCATTTCTGTAGGTATGTCCAGTAGAATAATAAACCCATGTGACAAGGACTTTGCAGCGTTTTTTATACTTCAGGTAGGTAGGTAAGCATTAACCATAAAATTGGCAGGAAAAAACGACTGCGTGAGAAATGCGACTCCGCCAACTCCCCGAGCGTGACGTCACATTCCGCGTATCTTATTGTCTGGATCCACCATCCACTTCCCCTGTGCACTTCACGTTACTTTTTGGTGCTGTTCATTCAACTTACGATGATGCACTCCATATTGATGCAACAGTAATTGCAATAATGACCAAAATACCTAAAGTGAAGGATGGGTATGAGGCGTCGTCTTTCAGCTTACCACCTCTCGGTTCATTTGGCCTGTGCGATTTTGTATCCAAAATAACACTTGAGAATTTCAAAATGAAAGGAGTGAAGATGACGAGATAAGCTGTTATTGTATGAATCAATTACTACAAGTAGCTAATGTGGTTGTCTATAAAATTATGTACCTAACTAAATTTCCAGCAAGAGGGATTGATTCGTAGGTGGGTGCAAAACGCACTGAGTTCTTGTTGAACCTTTTTCCGAATTGATTCGTACGTACCGTTCATCTATATTATTCTGCCACAAGCGAATTCTCTTAGCCTATCAGTTCGCCACAATACCTAGGCTGGCCTAATTTTACTAGTTACCTATTATCGAACTATTCCTGACATAAGTTAGTAGAGTAAAGAAAGGGACTTCCCAACATTGCAGATTCTATCTTCGAACAGTATTTTCTATAAAATTCATTATAATTTTCGAAGTCAACCGCTCATTCATTACTTGCGGCTCAGTGTAGTTGGGGGTGGATGGTCTCACTAAAATATGATGACAATCAAATGAATACGAACTAAATCACTCGCGAAGAAATCGTGGAATCCCATTTCAAAGAAAAACGCTGCAAATCCAAAAGTCAAAAAAATGCAAATGGCAAAAGTGAAAAAAGTGGGGTTTTAAGCGGAGTAAAAAAATGTTATAGGACACTTTTGGTCGGAAATTAGATGTAGGACACATGGGAGAGAGGTTTTGCATCACTCACGTTACACCCTGTATAATAGGATTACACACGTTTTGGTTCATATTCGACGAATACTGTGTTAAATGGCATTATTGGCTAATGAGTCTATATTTAGTGCTTGATCAGACCGAACGCGCGAGCACACATTACCATAAACACACTCGCTGGTACCACTAATATATAGGTGGTTTATGCAGATGAGGTCACCGCATGGGTTCTCGGCGCCTATGGAGGTTATGGAACGCTTGTTTGATTCATTCGCTCGTTCATCGCGTGAAAGGGTGAATAACAATATTTACGTTTTTCGATATCCTCCTATTTAAAAATATTGGGTGACCACTGGAACCACGAAACGAAGAAAATTCCCAGGAGTGTCTACTGAATGTCTTCGAGGATTGGTTTTAGCTGCAAGGGCTGGTATCAATAAAATTTTGAGACATGCACAGGCAAAAAAGGTTCGCAGGTTTGATAACAGCCCACTAGCATAGTTTTAAAATAATTCACGGCCGCGGAAATGTCAGAGCCAAGAGGAACGAATGGTTGTTAGTTACATACGTAATTGGCTTATTATTTACTGTAGGAATCGCTTATAGCGACTTTCAAGGCATCGGCATAATTTCTTTGATATAACCGATAGTTACTGTAATTACATATGTATATGTAATTACATAGGTAGATTAAGTGTTGTTACATATGAATTTGTAATTACATATGTATTTATGTAAGTGGAAAATCAATTTTCATTTTTTTTAAAGTCGGTGATTTTTTATTGTACTTCAAAGTGTTTTTCAATTAAAGCCTTTTCGATTTCTCTTTCTATCAAAATTAGGGCAGCTCCTGTAGCCTCAGATTTCTACCCAATGAAAGCAAGGATCTCCACGCCAGACGCTGATTGGAAAATATGTACATTAAATATGCACGTTCTATTTCGTTCATAAATGAACGAACGAGGGTTGAATAAACAAACATTTCAGTGAATAACTCTGTCTGTTTCTATCAGAATCTGGTTACTATAACCGATGCTGCTCCCCAGCCAACGTAATTATAACCGACACCGTTTCAACGTTGAAGTAAAGCGAACCAACCAATCACTTGGAAATTCGTTGCTATAAGCGGTTTCTTACTATAACAGACGATGTACGTTGTTATTTCCACTGTATTTAACAAATTTACCGATAAACATATAAAGGTATGTAAATTAATCTTATTTACCGTACTGTCTTCAGCCACCATTCTACGCAATTCAATTAATTTATATAGATTAGGATTTGGATTTTGTATTATTAGGTTTTGTAACAAAAATGTAAACTGAAGAACTGCATAATCTACCTCATCGCAAGGTTTAACGGTGGAGGGGGGGGGGGGCCTCATAAGGAAGTATCTTTCTGAAAGGGTTGAAGGGGATATTACTAATGTTGAGATGCATTATTTTCCAAGATGTGGAATTTTAAAAATGAATTGACTACCTATCTTACAATAACATCGAAAAATAAGCTAATCAGTACTGCGATGAAAACATGTTCTCATAGGCTGGTTTTATCCCATCCGAACACAAACATTCCTAAACACCTACCCGCACAGATACGCTCACACGTGATCCTTAATTTTGTGCACAATTTTCTAGAAATGGTCAAGGTTTTTTGGTGAACTTTTGGTTGTCAAACATCAACTACTGAACGGCTTTGGACTTTGTTTCCCAAATTCTTCAGGGTCAGACGAGCTTTCCGATTTCCTGTACGGTTTTTAAATTCGCCCACTTGGAGCGTTCATATTGTTATTTCTTTTAATAGGACAAAATCAGTTTTTCCAACGAAATGTGTTCGCTGGCCATATTTGATTGGAACGTTCTAATGAGCTCGAATTGGTCTTCTCTTCATTCGGATGAATTGTATATTCTAAGAAAATCTATAATTCGTTGGAGTGGAACAATATTTTTTGACCGGTCATGTGCAAATATGTGAAACTTGTATTTTTTTTAGGGTGGTCCCCAGTGTAGTTTTCGGAATTAGGAAGCTGCCGGAAGTATTTTGAACGTTAGAAGTTTAGAAGGTTGCACAGAGATATAAAGATTGATATTCAGCAAAGGGGTAGAGTCAACTTACTCTTCAAGTAGATGTTGCAAAGCTCGAACTTCTGCCTCTAGCCAACACCCACTCATTTCGATCTTTCGTTTCATGTGAGTTTATTTATAGGTATGAGTGTATAAGAGAGTTCGTGAGCGATATGCGAATGTATAATTTAGGGCTGACAGCAGGGAAACAATAATATATCATTTCTACCTATAAATCCACATGGGTAGGTGTCTATATCATGGTGTTGTAATGGTTGAGAATATTTGCAAGTCTGAAATACTAATCATTAAATAAATAAAATGCCGTATTTAATTCATCTCAGGCACCAAATTAAACGTAAATCTGATCTATCAAATATAGGGAAGTTGGACGAATTCAGCCAGTGGCAGGTTAACAGACTAATTATTCTAGTTGGTAACTCTACACAGGTGACGTGAATACTCACAGCTGTCGTGATCAAATTTCAAATATCTAAATAGGCACTGGATAACACTGAATAGGTGAACCTCCACTGCAACCAACCACCGACCGGAGAACAGCACACGAGTGCTGTTCCACACCCGTCGATGTTTCGAACCGAACTGAATAAATGAAAAGGGATAATATCCAACCGGAGACGCCAGATGGCCTGAATCTTGGCTACCTGAGTTTAGAGAATATCCGCACGCACGATGTTTGGCACCAGGTCAATGTTCCAAGAAGTCAGAAAGTCCCATGTGACAGGTTGTCGTGCAGAACAGGTACCTGAGTACTACCCAGGTTTCGATATTTGCCTTGTTACCATCTTGCCTATGAAAAATCATTTCATTCCCTCTAGAACGTTCTTCTAGAATAATAAATTCATTATTCTCTAGAATAATAAACCAAAATTAAAACAGGGGGTTCTCTCCATTCAAATTGAATTAAGTAGGTAGCACATTTTTCTCTTTTGAAGCTGGATTTGATGATAATAATATTTCTTGCATAAAACTAGCAAGAATTGACATGTTGCGGCTTCGGTGGCCACCAACCACATCTTTACGTCATGTCTTTTCGAAAAGCGATCCGAACTGGCACATTTAAGATTTCTTGTTGGTAGGGTTTGGGTTGGTAGTTAGGTATATCTATTTCATAGTAATTTCTGCGTTTTATGAAATCGGTGCTGTGCGTCCGTACGTTCTGTTGTCTTTTTATTCAGTGATCACTTCGAATAATTTACCAAACAAACTCTATTTTTTCCACTTTATAACTGAGAAGCAGCCCGCGTCTCGTAAACAACCACAAATGAAAATAACTCAGACACAAACTACTCGGTTCAAACGGGAGTAAAAAGTTTAGAGCAAAACAAAGCCATAAAACGACCAATGAGAAAAATTGAAGACAGAGAACTTGGAGTAGTAAAGTATGACTTGGAAAAAAGGCAAAACGTCACCATTCTATTTTCGTCCCAGAGCCAGATGCCGAGTTCCTGCAACAATGGGGCTATAAAAATGCCATCTGATTTCGCACATTGCTTTATTACGCGAACTCGAACAAAATACCATGGCACCTATTATTCCGAATGGCACATACAGTATGAGGCCAAATATCCGAATTAACGATCATGTTTGCCATCAATAGTATATACGTCTGAGGCTTACAGAGAATCAGTTTAATGACCGATGCCATGCTGATTGATCACTGGGTATTAACCACAAAACTGGTGGCTGGTCCTTTGAATAATGAATTATTGTTTAATGAAACTGCGAAAAGGCACGTAGGGTCTTTTGTTGCAGTTGCAAACACAGGCACCTTCTTCATATCTACAAAGCCTAATTTTACAGGGAACAACGTAAGTTATTCAATGAAGATATCATCTCGAACTTCGGAATAGCAAAAACATTATTCTGCTCGATAATGAAGTATTAAGTATATTATGATGACACAGAAATAGAACCTCATCAGTTCGACTGTTTTACTACAACTTCCTTTTATTTTTTTCGTGCTTTCAGGGAGCATTTTTGTTTGTCTTAATTTTGTTTCTCTTGATAAATTCATTTCTAAAGGGAGAATTTACCTATGATGTTTAAAAAACAATCTCTTTCCTGACATATTCATTTTAGGGCTGCATCCACCAGACTAATTTGCAGTTAGTTTGCCTTTTCATAAATATAATGGTCGCACCTGGAAATCTGACTTGGAATATCTGGCCAAATAAAATAAAATGTCCGATTTTGAGGGTCACCCTGCCTATGTACCCAGCTTTCAGACTTTTTTGTTCATGTACCCAACACATAAGATATTATAATGAAAGTTACAAAAATTCAAATATTTACTCCCCAAAATTCGCCAGTTTTATTTCCTAGCTCAACTGATGTACTTCCAGCAAAATTTCAATTCTGCACATTTCTGGTTTTGAGTTGAAAGGGGATAGGTAGGTAATGTTCGGAACCTTGCCCCATGGGTGTTAACTAGTTCACTTTTGCAAACACTTACGAGCGGAATTACTTAAGAAATAACTAGGTATTAGTTGAATGAAATTGAACGTTTTGTATGAACGACTATACGTTTTTTTCCTCTTCCTTTTTTTTCAAGTAGGGCCACTGAAAGAGGAAACGAAAATTGGTGGGTTTTGTCCAAGGCGAAATTACTATTGCTCAGAGAAATTGTCAAAATTCAACTTTTCAGTTTTGCATTGTCACGCCGCCAAAATTTATTTTTGTAATTAAAATTATATCGTTCATTTACATACATATTGCACGCGCTTGTGCCCGCTAATACACAATAAATTATTATTATCACCTACTGGCAATTTTTGGGTATTTTTTTGTGCGGATGGTTAGTATGTATTAAATTAATGGTACGTATCAACAACGACTGTTTTACATTTGGCGGCAATCTTTTCATCACACATTACGATTCATCACATCTTTTTTCTTAACTTTTCTTACCTGGTGAATGGTTAGGAGTATGGTTAGGTGTGATGAATCGATTGACGCCATTTACATTTAATGTGGAGGAATATTGAAATAAATTTATGGGATCCGAAAAACCTCGTATTATCACACTGAAAAAATTAAATTAAATTAAAAAATCCTAAGCAGCGTCTGACTAAAATGAATATTAAGTAGGTACATTATAAATATTATTTATTAACTACGTTAAAAAAAAACATTTGTTAGTGTACCTACTGATCAGGTTGTGATTGTGTAGCTAACAAAAAATGTTTTGATGAATGTTGAATGCTCGTTCGCGAACAAAAACCTCAACTACCTACATCTGCCTATAACTTTGAACAAATTGTGATAGTCACTCCTTGTGACTGTTAGGTACTTACTGTGATAGTTACTCCTTGTAAGAGTGATCCCCTAGTCATACTGATCCGAATTGTGACAGTTACTTAGTTTAGAGAAGAGGAGTACTTGGTTAGTGTTATATAGATTCCTATCAGATTTAGATTTCTAAACTGAATAATGAAAAAATGACAATGCTGACAATGTATAAAAAGGAAAATTTGGATGCCAACAAGTTCCTATACATAGAAGGGTCTTAGTACATCAGGCTCAAACCTATTGTACCTAGAACCACCAAAAAATGTTTATAAAATCATTTGCAAGTATAACGGCGGGTCCTACTACTGTTAAATATACCTAGTAACTCTTAAACGTGTCGCATATTACCTATTAGGTTTCGTAAGAGTTTTTCATGCGTGTTGAATTAGTAGGTATACTTTGTTTTTGTACTGCCCACCACATGCATAATATTGATGAGTGCATACCTAAATAGTACTTCAGTACAAAAAATAATATAAGGAGGTAATTGATATATTATGCGTAAGCATAAGAAGAGAGAGAGAAATACCAAGGTAGTGCAGGAAGTACCTATCTCCTATCTACTGAAGTACCTACTGAAAGTAACAGGAGCTTAAATGTTTATATAGATTATATGTTTACATAGCTTTGATATTTATATAGATTATATGACTGATTATATGTCTGAGTTATTAATTATTTGCATTATATGTTTATTTTATTTATATAGATCATTTTATATAGCGTAGATGTTTATATAGTTTATACGATAACACAACCCTACCCGCCCATCTGACTGAAACTGGTAAAACGTAAAGAGGGAGATAATGATACGGCAGAGAATAATAATGAGAAGTAGGAAAAATATAGTAGTACATAGTAGTAGGTAGGTACCTATTTCTGTATGCCTAACCTCATAACAGCAATTATAATAAATTATTGTTGTCTAAGTCGCAATTCTACCAAAATTAGCAGCGCCCCAGCAATATAAACAACTCACAACGGAAAAGAAAACCTTCAGCTTACCAAACCCATCCGCAAAATAAAATAAACCTTCAGTTTAACAAACTCAACCGCAAAATAAAATTTGAACGTCGCTAATAATATTAAGTGCTACCGATACTGGCCCATACTTTGCAACATAGAACTATATGCATGATACTTTGCATGCATTATACAACTTTTTATTTTTTCTCTTTATTATTGCCCCTTCTGCGTATATCCCTGTTTTATGTGGTCAATACCCCCCCCCCCCCCCCTTAAAACCCAGAAAAGCCCTAAATCGAGTACTGGAGCGGCCGAGTATGCGGTGGATTCAAGCATTCTACCTAAACAAAACCCAAAAGAGCCATCCATCTTCAAATGAAATAATATCACGGAACAACCAACTCAATTTCATACGGCCATGCGTGATTGTAATCAGGTGTTCCCTGCAATGATATCTGGGCTAGAAGTTGTTATTTATTTATTTATTATGACAATATAATTCATAACAATTATTATACAAGTCTCGTTACAATACAATAATTACCTGCTTTGATGTGTGATTTGAAAGAACACAAAATAATAACAATAACAATGAATGTAGGTGGGTAGTACGAGGAAAGTAAGGAGGATGCTGTAAGGCATCAGTGGAAACGCGGGAAATTTTACAGAAGCACGCTCGGACACCTGTTGCAACGGACTGGCAACAGGATTTCCGTCATTGCCGTGAATCGGCATTTAGCAGTTGACTATCATTGTCATTTTTAGCGAATTTTCAAAGAAAATTAAGCTATTGCAATGGGTCCAAAATTTCAGAACACGAATTTTTGAAATTTTTTATAGGCGAATCAGAGCACCCTGGATTCATCCCTAGATAACAATTTTCAAAAATTCTAAGGGGGTGAAATTTGAGTTTTTAAGGGTATCGGCAAAAACGGCTAATATCGCAAAACACTGGTATAAAATCACTGAACGTGGTATGGAAGGGTGAGTAAAGACGAAAAAATACCATTTCAGCTGTTTTTCATACAGACTAGGGGTCAAATTTGGATTTTGGGGGTCAAAAATTTGTATTAAGAGCTGAAATCGATACTAACTCACCTGACGTTGTTTGGTGATTCAAACCTGACTTTATAAGGGTCAAAAATCGGTACAAATGGCTTCAATCAAGAAAAAATTATTTAATTTTACGAAACGTGGAATGGTTTCTCGATATACCTACCATGTTTTTAAGGAGTAGCGCGATTATTTATTTGAAAATTCGTTCGTATAGCCATGCTGCATGTCTGTTTTCATTAATTTTATATTTTTATTTATAGCAGTGTTAATCATCAATTCTTACCGGTAATACGGGAAGGGCTGGGGTACATGAAGGTCCATAGGGAGGTTGTGGGCCGGAGGCGGCTGGGGGTGGTGGTGGTGGTGGTGATGGTACTCGGCGGGGTGGTGGTGAGGCAACCCCGCGGCCGCCGCCCCCAGGACGGCCGTGGCCCAGGGCGATGCCAATCCCCCTCCTGGATCCAGCTCGACGAATCGTACCGACGACTTCGCAAAATCAACCCCGATATGAAAATCCACTGTTGTATACGTGTGTTTTTTTTTTATCGCATTTACGACGAATATATGATTTTTTTTCTGAATTTTCAAGAATTTATTAAATTGTCAAAGACATCGCACATACACATTGCCCGGGCACCCGGCGGCGACTGAGACGGTCTGAGTGAGGCGCGGGTGGGCGTGGCCCCGGCGTTGCCTGGTGGGAAGGGGGTACCGCCCACCCTCTCACCACCACATCCACCGACCGACCAATCCACGGTCACGTATTCTACTCTTCCGTCACTACTACATTTACCTTACACGGAACTTTGTTTCTAAATTAATGACATAGCCATGATTAGTGTCATGTAATTTGTGAGAAAATTCTCCTTATAATAGATTTTTTTTAAATTGTGGCATTTTTGGTTTATTATTCTGTGAATAATACACCTATGTATTCGCTCAGCAAAAAATTTTTATAACACCCCCTCAAAATTTTTTCTTTTCCGTTTCAAGGTGCTTAGATTCCAAAAATGCAATGTCCGTCCGCCGTCCACCGTACGCCGTATCACGTGTACCGGCTTCATTTTCGGTCTAAAAAATTCGTTCATTCGCACACATGCTCCATTTCGGCCCTAATTGTGTCCCGAAACTTGTCAGCCCGATCGGAATATATCCAGGGGTGTTATGAGTGAAAATGTGAGCAAAAATAGGTACTTTTTGCGTTTTAGCAACATGTTAGTAACATGAGCTTTTGAGGTATCTTTTTCCATGTTTTTGGGGACGAGGAAACCGAATATGAAGTCGATTTTTACCAAAGACGCGGAAATTGAGGTTTTACCAAAGGTTCAGCTCCCAAAATTGGTTTTTTATGAGTCAAAAACCTGGAAAACAGTCTGAAATCACCATCAATGTGTACCTATAATAACATTGGAAAAAGTGTAAACAGGTGAATCAAGACCATTAAATGGTACTACCAATGATCAAAGATGATCTGGAAAAAAAGCGTACCTATTTCATGTTTTGGGGTCCAAAATTGGTGGAAATCATCAGAAATAGCTATTTCAATCATTCCACATGAAAGAAACAATAAATTCAACAGCCAACAAGAATCTCTAGAACTCCAATAGAATAATAAACCCATGTGACAAGGACTTTGCAGCGTTTTAAAATACGAGTTGGGTTTATGAAAAAAAAAATGAAAAAAATATTGGACCATCTAGAAGCTAAGCCCCAACTACCCACAAAATTTGAGCAAAATCGGGCCATAGATTCGCGAGAAATTAAGTGCCTCAGATCCTCGTTTGCGCTCGCGCTGTGAATGCACGAATGATTCGATCGTACTGAAATTCATAGGGGACCCGCCTGAGGCCCAACCCGCATGATCCCTGAAATTTTCAGCGAAATTGGATTTGAACTGTGGAAGTTATGCGTGTGGCCAGGATTTTCGGTCACGCAGATGGACACACCGAACCGTATTTGTTCAAGTTAAGTACAAAAGTACCTACCAACAAAATCCAAAATAATAATCGTTGTTCAGATGAAATAATATCACGGAACAACCAACTCGACTTCATACGGCCACGCGTGATCAGGAGCGTCCCAAGCAATGATATCTGGGCCGGATTTATACCTTATGACTCACACACGTGTTGACGACGCTTTCCGGTGCAAATTTCAGGGCCTTACTGTGAATGAATGGCTGGACGCACGATGCTCCAGGTGGTCTAAAAAAATCCTCAAGTTCAAAATCAATAAATTTATAAAAAATGTATTTTATGAAAGTTTTTGAGCTACAGCGTTCTGGAAATTCCTACCCCTATTTTTCACCCCTTTGAGATTACTGACAGAGTGACAGTAACACCGACTTCGGTGCACAGCTTTGCACAACGTGACCCCAAATGGGACGTGTATGTCGAATTTAGCAGCCAGTCGAAAGTGAAATTCTACGTAGGTACCTTACCTTGAAACGTAAAACATAAAAACTGGGGTGGAGGAGGAGGGGTTGTATTTTTTATTTTATATGTATATATTTTTCTTTCATGCATGATGCGTAATGATTTGCAGCGGTTTTATTCCATTTTCGGATTCTTCGTACCTTGAAACAGAAAACATCAAATTTTGAGGGGGGTGGGGCAAAAATTGTTGCATGCCCGATTTTAAAGGCCCATTATTGAAAATAATAAACCAAAACTATTAGTTTCCTACCCGGCATCAAATTGGTTGGTACCTACCTGCTAACTTACTTAGCGCTTTTTGCGATAACTTAATCGGTCTTGGTGTTTCGGTTGTAGATTTGGAATGACTAACGCACAATTTACAGAATCTACTCTGATTCCATATCCAGTAGGTTCTTCTACCTACTTTGGAGTTTTCAAGATGTTGGTCATGACCCTTTTTGATGGAGTTCAAAACACGAGAGCATGACAGGTGGTAAACCTGCTGAAAGCAGAGTCGTACATGTGGCTCATACCTTGCAGGAACGGGTGGGGGGGGGGGAGATAATTTTGCCCATGGACAAAAGACAAATGGACGACATCAAACAAAGCGAGAAGTTTGGAAAACAACAATATGAGTTGTTCAAATATCGGCTGCACCTCAAAATAATAAAGCGTGTCCCGGAAACAAGTAGAAGCGAAGAATCGATTTTTCATGTAATTTCCGTTCGATAATGCTCTTAGCAGCTTTTTTTTTACAGTGTTCAGAAGTGCTGTTAGCAAATTTTTTGGAGTTTAGTGTTTTCGGCATTTCAACATTTTTTTCTTTTCCGTAAATTACGTTTTTCCACATAAAACTGGCATAACGCCCATTTTCAAAACTACAAAAAACAATTACTGGTGACTACCGTTGAAAAGTTCGTTAGATCTTCTTTCAGAATACTTATACTAATTCGAAGAATTTTTGAGTGGTCTGAACCCATGCAAATCGCGCTTGAGAAACCGTAATTTGGTGTATCTCAGGAAATACGAAAAAATTCAATGCTCTCCAGCTTAGAGAGGGCAACCCATTTCACTTGCCCGCGACAAAACTTCCTCGGGATCTCAGCTTTCCAACGGTATGACAATGGTTTTTAATTTTACTGTACTAACTGAGGGAGAAAATTGCTTTTGAATCCAAAAAAGTGGGGTTTTTAAAAGTAATCGAGTGTTTTAGCGTGGTACAGGTACGACTACTCGACCGAACAATGACTGCATGGCTAGAGAAGTTGGGATCGTTTGCCACATAATTGTTGATGCCCAGTCGAATGGTAACACTTTTCATTCATTCTGACTGATAAAAAATTGATTTTCCGAGAAAAATTTCGCATTTTTAGACACATCAACACCACCGACCGGTTTTATTGCTACGCTACTTTCCTAAGGATTCGAAAAAAACTCGATTTTATAATAACAGAAATAATTACCTAGTAATACAACTTCGATTTGGACAATTACGATAGATCTGAGCATACATTATTTGGGAAATTCTATAAACACAAGTAGCGTAATAATCATCGCATAATAATGACGCATGGATTTATGAAATCGAGTTCGTTGTTCCGTGGTATTATTCCATTTGGTTAGCTTCGATTTGGTTGATAGATATTTTTTCCCCCCATTTGTTGACAGGTACCTACCTACAAGTCAGTTGTTCATTGCCAAACGAATCATGGGAATTGGGTGACATTTTTGGAATATGTCGAAGGTCGAGTTGAGGGAAAACAGTATTCCTGTCAGCATGTGTATCTATGCAGGAAAATAATAAACCGTTGAGTGTAATGATTTGCAGCCGTTTTATTCCATTGCCGGATTCTACGTACCGAGAAACGCAAACCGTCAAATTCTGGGGGGGGGGGGGGGGCTGTGCTTTCATGCTCGATTCCAAAGGTTCATACTGGAAATAAACCAAAAAGCGATGGCTTTACGGCCTACTTCATGTTCGAATACATCAACACAGCAACAATTTCTCTGAAGCGCATGTCAAAGCCGGGAGGGAGAAGCAATGGCCACAGGTCTGACAGCCTTGCAGAGCTGCAAAATGTCCCTTCCATTCAGAAATATAAGAAGGTTATCGTTATTTATAGTTCTAAAGACGTACTCGCGAGACTGAGATTCCCGAGCGCAGTAAATCCGTCAAAGGACAAACTGACTATCCCGCGTGTGACAAGAAGTCCACCTGAAAAACGAATGGCGACCGTCATACCCCGTCTGTTAATTGGCTAGATAAAGATCATAAACCACGTCCGGGGATAAGGCTTTTTTCCCTCTTCGAGAGCAGACTGGTTCGAGCTATTTAGGAGAAACAACTGGAGCATTTCTTTCTTCCCAGTCCCAGGTTCGCTGTGCAGTAGCTACACACCCACTCTAATAGCTTCGAGGAATCCGGACTTCTTTGCTGGTTGTTCGAAAGGGGTGATGGCGGGAAGAGGTAATTAAATATCGGACAAGACAGTCGCAAAGTCGCTGGTACGCTCAGAGAACTCAAAGAAACGGCAGGTAGCTAGATACTGGAAGATCTAAACCTTTTTTTATTTCGGAGTTCATGCCAGACAAAGGTGCCTAATGGAAATTGCATTTCACCAGCACCAAGGGCATAACCGTTCTTTTATGGAGGCCGGAAACAAAACACACATGCAAATCCTTCCCTACGATATAATATAAAGATAACCTTTCTGTCTAGTTCAATGTTCCAAACGCAATGCCCTTGAAATGCCATCTATACTACCCGAATGAAACGGACCAATAGATTAATGATGAGGGTAGTTGCGGTTTGAGTGAGAAATTCATCTGCGTATGCGCAAAGTTTCTCCTGAAAATCGCTGAATCACTTCAAGTTTCCTATATAGTATATAGTATCAAGTTTCCTATATAATACTCCTGGTTAAAACTGGATTCAGGTGATGAGATCTATGTTCCATCCTCCTTCTGCTGGCAATAGGATATGTACAGTAGGTACATACTGAGCACTTAGTAACAGAGGTAGGTAGAGGTATCTACCCTGGCTAAACCAAATATAACACGATATTAAGATAATATTTACAGTAAGAAATACCCATCAAAGTGTTTCGGGTTAATTATGGATGATTTTAGTTGACGACTCAAATCTGGGCGAATTTTTGTTCTGCAATTAGGTAGGTAGGTACTTCCCAAAAAATGAAAGGAGTAGGTATAGGTAAATACCGTGAACCATTCTCAACAATCGTTATACCATAATCACACAACTGATGCTTCATACTTCTGTCAACTAAGGATGAAGAGCATCGGAGGGGCTATACAAGAATTATGCTCCGCACAATATCATCGCGTCCAGCACCACGGGCTGATCACCAGTTGTTGACAAACAAAGAATTAGGAAGAAGGACTTTCCATAATGGTCTGGAACTCAAACGCAATAACTACTTGGTTGATTATCCAGAATTCTCAACCAAGCGTTTTTGATTTTGTTGAACCTACTACCTGCATCAAATCCAGGATCTTCGGCTCTTATGCACTATTACGAGTATATTGAGTTATGGTTAGACTCACTTAGTTTGCCTTGTAGATCCTGTACAATACCCCTGACAAGATTGTACCTTACTCCCAAGCTTATTTAGGGTAATAATTAATTTATTAATTGTACTGAAAGACAGATGTGGGAATTACGAGTATAAGGAAGAGGTGTTTTTTTTTTCTCAGATGAAACAGTTAAATTATTTCCGATGTTGCAGTCGTTTCTCAAAAACCACAACAGCCAAGCTGCCCTACAGACTATAACTAGGTTATCCCAGCTGCTGGCCCCAGGCGGTCGGGAAGCTCCTTTACCTGGAATGAGAGGGTAACTTCATAGAAGTTGGATGCTATTCGAGTTCAGTTAGCTTACAGTAATAGGCCCTAAAGGAAAGTCTTAACTACTTTTGTATGGAGTTCGGGATCGAGGGACGGAGAATAGAATCGTGGGAACCTTCGGTTAGCAATCGCAATAGGATAAGGCATTTTAGTCGTTGACGCAATACCTACTTGAAAACTTCTGAAATTTCTTACACGACTTACTCCTAAATTTTTCGAGCGTTTAACTCCGGGTATGTCAATTGTACTCAAACCACTGGACAGAAGACATCTTGGCAGCTTTTATTGACTCGTGCGCTCGAAACATCAAATCCAGAGGGTACTAGGTGTTCATGCTGCGGCCATGATGTTCCAAGCACACACTACTGCTCCAACCGTGAACGGGGTCCATCGAAGTAAACACATTCGTAGACACATTCGCGTTTCCAGTTCTGCGTCCTTCTTTCGAGCAAGAACAGTGTACATCCTCTGCCAAATGAAATCGACGCAGGTACGCCTTCAGTCTCCCGTGTCCACTCAGGAGCATAGTCAGTTTCCATGAAACGCGACGCTGCAGAAGATGTTCCGGAGTTATTCATCCGATGTTCTTATTGATGGTTTGTATCCGCGTCCCCGGCATACAGCAATAAATTGCTCAAGCCCTACAGTGTTTTTTATATGCCCATTGTCATTGTATTAATTGGATTTACAAATCAAACCAATCGCATAGTTTAGCGGTGAATGGTCAATTAAGAGCTGAAACTCCCGAACAGCTCTCTAAATAGACAATTGAATTTTTTTGAACAATCACTGAGGAAGTAAGTCGTCCAGAAAGCTGAGCCTCGGGCCTTTTCAAACGATGCAAGTGACACTAAGACTAACACAAAAAAAACCAAAACCCAGAACGGCAACTGATCCTCACCCCACGACTTAACGCTACGATGGAGAGCGCTATTATTTTTTTGGAGCTCCCCACCCTCCCATCCAGAGCAGAGGCGCTCTACTTTAGTGGCAAAGTATGTTTCTGATACGAACAATAGGATTAGGGGTGGTTGCGTTCCTTGATCCGATTCTTTAAGGGAAGTCATAAAGTGGAAAATGTTTTCAACCCTCACGCAGCCTCAAAAACCGCATCCCACCCCTTCTACGCTCCATTCAGGGTCCGGTGATTCTGTAGAAGATCTGGCAACTTACGAGTCCGTCTACTCCAGAATGATCCGCGCGCAGTAGGTAGGCACAGCTTTATAGTTACCTACGTTGTTTATTGCTATTACAGTGTTTGACAACAGTGACAGTAGTACTGTAGTACCTACCCACTATAAACAGTACTTGTATTCCCTATTATACAGGGTGACCAAATTTTAAGGCCCACCCCTAAGAAGGGGGTTTTGAAAAAATTTTCAGATGTTAAACTCCTTAATTTCTTGCGTAGAATATGATATGACATTTTTGCGCACTCCTCATGCGCAAAATGTGCGCAATGAAACGTGAAATTTCATGAAAAAAAAAGACCCGTCACTCAAAAGAGCGCACATAGGCGCAAAATGTGAAAGCAGAAAATCGAGTTTTGTGGGTGTAGTAAACCAGCAAGTATGGAAATTGGATCTTAGCATAATCGCGGTTCGTTCCTCATATTCCGACCTATTGTTCTGAGTTGTTTACACTTTCAGCAAACTTTTTAAAATTATTACTCCCAATTTACAGGGCCGGTTTTATTACTTCAACATGAGACCTAGGTACACTTATCTCTTAAGGTGACTTTTGAGAGAAAATAAAAAAATGTTTGCTCAAATCAAAAAGCCTACAATACCAAACAAAACTGCACACGTTCGCATGTTTTGTCAACTACAGTAACATTTTAACAGAATAATATCACTTATTAGTTTTGTATTAACTAGATCGTTATGTTGAAATACCTAATAATTATATTTATATTTGTTCAACTAAAATTTTTTCCCCACATTTTTATTCATATGATTAAAATTGGTTTTCCTCATACATGATTAAAACTGTTTATTACAAAACGGACGTTATTGGAACCATAAAGACAATCTGACCAATGGTTTCTGTAGAACGAGTGGTCAGATGAACATTGTAGATAAATAATTGGTTATCGACACTGAGGGAGGACACAAGGTGGATGATAAAGCACGGTCTTCCACAATTAGGAGCCACTTCAGTCTGAGCTATTGCGGTCATTGGGCACATCTGGACCAACCGTTAACCGCAGCTGGCCGTTCATAATCCAAATGCCAAATCAACTTCTTACGGTATTGAAGCCCGTAAATTTCCAAGTTACTGGATCGTCAACATCAACATCTAAACTATTGTTTCGACTGCAGAGATTGGGTTTAAACTAACTACAAGTAGCTCCGAATATATCATATTTGGGTGTACTTACACTAATTGACAGTTCTACTGTATAACTTGTAGCTAATCTGTGTATGTATGCCTAGTTCTCTGTGAGGTCTCATTTCAAATTTCAGCATCGTAGGCTGAATACAGGATCGGAATAATTACAGTAATTAGCCTGACTGCCTCGTCAGATGGTGTCAAGAAATAAAACGATTAAATTATAATTTCCTCCACATGAGGTATATATCATTATGTAGCGTAACAAATTAATGGGTATACTATTCAATATCGTCATCGTCGAACAGATCTTCGAAATCTTTAGGGAAATCAGTGTGAATATGAGCAGTTGATGGGTTCTCATTCGTGAACAACGGGTCGCCGGTCGGTCCTGTTCCAGTGCTAGGAGGCGCCTGTAGGTCAAAGTATATGGGTTGGACTAGACAGTGGAATTAATGCAAATTATTCATGCATAAATCGTCAGTGGAAGGGGTTCGCATTGATTTAAAAAAAACGCTGCAAATCCCTACATAACGTTCATTATTTAGTAGCTGTGATCTGTTACAGATCACAGCTCTCTGTGTAGACAAACCTTCTATGTAGATCACAGACCCTCCGTAGGTTAGTACCTAACCCCGTACTCGTTACTAGGTACCTACCTAAATCACGCGTGTTGCTAAAATAATTCTGTCGATGACAGACAGTTGCTAAAATGGCAAAAAGAAACACACATTAAGTTCTGAAGGGAAAATTTTCCCGGTAGGGTTTCGATCCCAGGAACTTTGGCGTTACAGTCCGCCACATATACCACTGCATCAACCTGGCCGGCAGACCAGCGATCTGCGCTCTCAACTAAGTACTCAGCTTCATGCCTGCATACACCTTGCCCTTTACGGTCAATTGTATAGCAAATTTTATGGAAACCTCGTAGGCTGGTCTCAAAAATTCAGAAAAAATCAAACTATCTAAAAATGCGAGAAAAAAAACACCTCAAAATAGTTTTCCGAGATAGGGATACTTTGGATATTTCACCCTTTATTTTTTCACCCCTTAGAGTAGAGTGACAGTAACGCCGAGCTTCGAGGACCAACTAGAGCCCAAACGGGACCCAAATTTCGTGAATTTTGGTTAATGGGGACGGCATTTTTTTTTTAATTCGATATTCGTATTCTACGTCCCTTGAAATGTAAAAACGCTGCAAAGTACTTGTCACATGGGTTTATTATTCTATTGGAGTTCTAGAGATTCTTGTTGGCTGTTAAATTTATTGTTTCTTTCATGTGGAATGATTGAAATAGCTATTTCTGATGATTTCCACCAATTTTAGCCCCCAAAACATGAAATAGGTACCTACGCTTTTTTTCCAGATCATCTTTGATCATTGGTAGTGCCATTTAATGGTCTTGATTCACCTGTTTACACTTTTTCTAGTGTTATTATACACAATGATGGTGATTTCAGACAGTTTTCCAGGTTTTTGACTCATAAAAAACCAATTTTGGGAGCTGAACCTTTGGTAAAACCTCAATTTCCGCGTCTTTGGTCAAAATCGACTTCATATTCGGTCTTCTGGTTAAACTTGGGAAAAGATACCTCAAAAGCTCATGTTACTAACATGTTGCTAAAACGCAAAAAGTACCTATTTTTACACACATTTTCACTCATAACACCCCTGGGTGTATTCCGATCGGGCTGAAAAGTTTCGGGACACAACTACTTAGGGCCCAAATGGAGCATTTGTGCGAAAGAACGAATTTTTTAGACCGAAAATGAAGCCGGTGACGGCGGACGGACATTGCATTTTCGGAATCTACGCACCTTGAAACGGAAAGGAAAAAATTTTGAGGTGGTTATAAAATTTTTTTGCTGAGCGAATACATTGGTGTATTATTTACAGAATAATAAACCAAAACGGTGAAATTTTGAGAGGGGGGGGAGGGGGTAAAAAAGTTTCGTCGTCGATTCCAAAGGTTCATTATTGAAATAATAAACCAAAATTAATTTTTCCCAACTAGGTACGTCGGTAAAGTAGGTACCTGAGGATGATGAGGCAACTCTTCCATCTTCCACAAGGAGTCTGCCAAGCTGTTCCTCTGGCTGGAACGCTTTCTAAAGGGTTTGCCGACGGGTGTGCCGGCGCTGCTGTCCATACTTTGGTCGGCTTCAAGTATTTGGGATGTTTCCATATTGAACGAGTCAGACTGGCTGTCCCATTCCGCCATGTTAAGAGCCACTTTCTGGAGTAAGTGCTCAAGCTCTTGACCAAAGTGATTTAGTGAGAACTCAGGTAGGTACCGATTAAATTTTGAAACGAATCGCCAGTTAATAAAATGTCAGAGTAAAATTACGACCAAAAAACAAAATTTTCCACGTGTAGATCAGAGCAACGCCTTATCATAACTACTGTCAAAGTGTCAAGTGTCAAACTTCATAGTTCTTTCCCAATCTCTTATCTTTATTCGGCCATCTGATTACGAAATCATAAGCGCGTCGATATTTCTGTAGTTGATTGATAAGAAGTTCCTAATATTAATATGAAACCTAGTTCAAATTTAAACCAGCAGCGATGGATCGACCGTGAAGTTTATTTAGGTAGAACATGTAGGTACATATATATAGCACATATTTGCGATTCAAACGGCATTGAATCAATTCAGTAAGAAATCTAAAAGAAGCATAGTGGTCTAGAGTAATCCATGGATTAAAAGGCTCGGCCTGGGTACCAACCATGGGTGGTGTTAGTTGCCCGTGTTCATAATAGGTAGCACTGTGTAGGATATACTAGGATAGTTCGAAAGAGAGGATTTTTGGTTTATTATTCTGTGAATAATACACCTATGTATTCGCTCAGCAAAAAATTTTTATAACACCCCCTCAAACTTTTTTCTTTTCCGTTTCAAGGTGCGTAGTTTCCAAAAATGCAATGTCCGTCCGCCGTCCGCCGTACGCCGTATCACGTGTACAGGCTTCATTTTCGGTCTAAAAAATTCGTTCTTTTGCACACATGCTCCATTTGGTCCGTAGTTGTGTCCCGAAACTTTTCAGCGCGATCGGAATATACCCAGGAGTGTTATGGGTGAAAATGTGTGTAAAAATAGGTACTTTTGCGTTTTAGCGACATGTTAGTAACATGAGCTTCTGAAATATAATTTTCCATGTTTTTGGGGACGATAAGGCCGAATATGAAGTCGATTTTGACCAAAGAGTGGAAAATTGAGTTCTACCAAATGTTCAGCTCCCAAAATTGATTTTTTATGAGTGGAAAACCTGAGAAATCGTCTGAAATCACCATCAGATTATATAATAACACTGGAAAAAGTGTCAACACGTAGATCAAGACGATTAAATGGCACTTCCAATGATCAAAGATAGTTTTAAAAAAAAGCGTAGGTACCTAATTCGTGTTTTAGGGGCCAAAATTAATGGAAACCATCAGAAATAACTATTTCGATTATTACGCATGAAAGAAACAATAAATGAACAGCCAACATTTCTGATTTCTGTAGGTCTGTCCAATAGAATCTGTCGTGGATCCTCCCAGACCCACAACTATTGTATTCGCCAACTTTAGATCTCGCAAATAAACACGCAGAATTGGGGACGAAAGACGCAGGAGGTAGAATCCCAACCTGGGTCCCCACCATCCCCTACCAACTAGGGGATGGAGGGAGACGACTACAGGGTCTATAAATACCCAGCGCCTGCCTCTTTTTCCTCATTCTACGCTTCCTCTAGTCGGTGACTACTCTCTCTCTTCCTAACCTCGCCTCTCTCACCCATCCTCAAAAGATGCTGTGCATGGTGGTGGTCCGCCCATAACCAACAGCCAAACAACCTAAAAGATCCCAGGAAAGGGTGGTGATTCGCTCATAACCCGCCTGGGCGTATCCAAAAAGATCCGGGTGTTGGTGGTGGTCCGCCCATAACCTTACCCGGCAACATCCCTCAAAAGATTCCGTGCATGGTGGTGGTACGCCCATAACCAACGGACACCTCCAAAAAGATCCCAGGAAAGAGTGGTGATCCGCTCATAACCCGCCTGGGCATATCCTCACATCACTCGCCAATTTAAATTCATCACATAATAATAAACCCATGTGACAAGGACTTTGCAGCGTTTGTTTTTCAATATAACAATCCGGGCCATTGGGAGATTTTAAGAAGTGACATTCACAAGGTTTGACTGTATTGACAAGGTTTGAACAGCGATCTAAACTTAAGAACACTGGTGTCGTGAGTCCCTCCCGGGAACACTCCACTAGCAACCTTAAAGCTCTCACCAATATCCTTATGTAAAACTTACTTTCCGCTAATAAACATCTGAGTGGGGAGACAGGCAACAGAATCCAGGGGACACAACCTGGAGCCCCACTACCAACTCCCAACAGGGAGTTGGAGGGAGGGGCCTCCAAGTCCTATATAACCCTGGATCCTGGAGCTTTAGCTTCATTCGACACTTCCTCTAACCAGCTCTCTCTTCTCTCTCTTGTCTCTTACCTTCCCTCTCAGATGATCGGTTGACTACAGCCGCCTGAGAATTTACCTCCTCTCCTCCTCCTTGTCTAGATGATCGGTTGACTACAGCCGCCTAGACAAGGGACCTCTCCTTTACCTAGATGATCGGTTGACTACAGCCGCCTAGGTAAATTCACTCATCCACCTCCATCTCCTTCCAAAGTCGTAGATGTTCGGTTGACTACAGCCGCCTGCGACTTTTCCTCCTTTCACGCCACCGTGATGAAAATTCTAAATTCATCACAGTGGTGAACCCGACGTTCATCCAACCTTCTACCTTCTACCCTCTTACCACCTCATGTGTCGCCCCAGTCTAGTTCGGTGTCCCAAATTTTAAATTCAAATTTAAACAGTCAGTATATAAATTCGCAATTCTTGGCCCAACCTCACCGCTCAACTCCAGCTCTCAACACACCTCCGCTTCCGCCGTTTGCGAATTTCAAATTCAAAACCACCTCAATTTTGAATTTTAGTTACAGCCATGGACCCGAACTCACCGACGCCGCCGCTCCTCCGGCCATCCCTGCTGCAGCCGCCAACCGCTGCGACAACTGACGCAGCCGAGAACCCCTTCACCAGCCTCTCGCCACCCGGCTCCTCCGCATCCACCGCCGCCGCTACCGCCGCCGCTGCAGCAGCCGCACACGCCGCCGCCGACGTCACGACGGCCTCGGCGCATTCCCGCTGTCACTACCCCCCTTCTACACGCACGACCCCGCGCTGTGGTTCTTTCAAGTCGACGCTGCGTTTTCGGCCGCCAACATCCGCAGCCAGCGGACCCGTTACTCCCGCATTATTTCGCTGCTCCCGTACGAGATCCTCCTCCAGACGTCGGACATCTCGCCCGACGCCACGGCCGCATACGATGACCTCCGCACCCGCCTCGTCTCGCTGTACCAGCCGTCAAAGATCGCGCGGATCGCAGCGCTCTCCCAACCACAGCACCTCGGCGATCTGAAGCCCTCCCACCTCTACCGCCGTCTGCGTCATCAGCTGCACGACGTATTGACGGCCGACATCGCACGGACGTTCTGGCTGCGAGCCCTACCACACCCCATGCAAATGGCGCTCGCCAGCCACCTCGACGGCCCAGACGAACCGCTCCTGCGGCTCGCCGACACGGTCCACGATCTCACCGCAGCCGCCGGCGTCACGGAGGTCGGCGCACCCCGCACCCCCACCCCGCGGCGAGACCGGACGCCGTCACGAGAGCGCCGCCGGCCCCCCTCCCTCAACCGGCGCCGCTCCCTCTCCAACGAGCGCCGGCCAGCCCCCTCCATCGACCGCCAACGACAGCGCTCGCCCGACCGCCGCACCACTTCCCCCCCTCACCAACGCAGGGGACAGTCTCCAGCAACAGCGACCCCCTCCACCTCCGTGCGCCCCTCCAGGGCCGCCTACCTCCCAGCTGACCCCCCCCACCGATGTTTCTATCACGTTAACTTCGGTGGGGAGGCCCGAAAATGTCAGCCCCCCTGCTCCTTCACCTCCAAGCAGGGAAACGCGGCCGCCCGCCGGTAAACCCGGCGGGCCCCCCTCCTCGCCAACACGGGGGGGACCGTGACAAACCCCTCCCCGCCCGCATTCACACCACCACCACCAAACCTCGTTACCCCTCCTACGCCGCCGCCACGGCTGCCAACCTCCCGGCCGCGCCTGCCAGCACCGCCAAGACCCTCACCCCACCATCAACCGTTCCCCCACCTCGGAACGGCCCCCCCACGCCCGCCTCCCCCTCCTCACCGGCCTCCAGGAAAAAACCCCCTCCGGCCGCCACTCACGTTCCCCCACCACGGAACAAACCCTCCACGCCCGACTCCAGGGCAAATCCCCCTCCGGCCGCCACTCACGCCGCCGCTACCATTCCCCCTCCCCGGAACGGAACCGCCCCGCCTGCTACCAAGAGGACCAGCCCCCCAGCCGACGCCCCCGTTCCCCCTCTCCGGAACGGCAAGAAACCGCCCCGCGTCTCCTTCGCAGGGGACCAACCACCACCAACGCATCCGCCCACCGCCGCTGCCACATTACCGCACTCCACCCTGGCTCACCAGCGCCTCTTTCTAAAATGCTCCAAGACGAATGTCCCTTTCCTCGTCGACACAGGGGCGGCGCTCTCCATTTTCCCGAACAATATTCTCCGGCGACAGGCGCGTTGTTACCGGCAACTCCTCTACGCCGCCAACGGTACCACCATCCCCTCGTACGGGACGTACCGCTCATCCATCCACCTGAGCGGGCTCGCGTACGAGTGGGTATTTACCGTGGCGGACGTGGAGAAGGCAATCCTGGGGGCCGACTTCCTCGCTTATTTCGGCCTCCAGGTTGACGTCCGTAACGCGCGCCTGCTCGACCCCTCCACCCAGAAGCCAATCCCCGGATTCATACACGCCGTCGATCGCCCCCCAACCCAATTTGAAACACTCCTCCTCCAATATAAACCCCAGTGCCACCCCTCCGCACATATCGCCCAAACACAACACTACATCGAGACCTCCGGACCCCCAATCTCAGCAAAAGCCCGCCGCCTCCACCCCCTCCAACTGTCACAAGCCCGGCGGCATTTTGATAAACTGATAGCGGATGGTATTATCCGCCCCTCCAAATCCCCGTGGGCTTCACCGTTACACATCGTACAGAAGCCCAACGGGGATATCCGCCCCTGCGGCGATTACCGCCGCCTGAACGCTAAGACCACTCCGGACCTCTACAACGTCCCCCACCTCCGAGACTTCTCCTCACACCTCCACAACACAACCATATTTTCAACCCTAGACATCTCCAGAGCCTTCCACCACATTCATATATACCCTCCCGACGTACCCAAAACCGCCATCATAACACCTTTCGGCCTTTTTGAGTACATAAAAATGGGCTTCGGCCTCCGGAACGCTGCCCAGACGTGGCAGCGTTATATGGATAATATTCTACGGGGACTACCTTTCGTGTTCTGTTTCCTGGATGACGTATTGATCGCCTCCCGGGACCCGAAAGAACATCTAACACACCTCAAACAAGTCCTCGACATCTTCGCCGCCGAGGGCCTCACCATCAACTCTCAAAAATGCGTCCTCGCCCAGCCCTCTGTCCGCTGCTTCGGCCATCAAGTCTCGTCCGACGGGATCAAGCCCCTCCCGGACAAAGTACACGCCCTCACCGACTTCCCACAACCCCGCACTGTCTCAGAACTTCGCCGTTTCCTGGGTATGTTGAACTTTTATCGTAGACACATCAAACACGCAGCACAACACCAACAACCACTCATACACGCTATCCCACAACCGGCCAAAAAGAACGATAACTGCCCCATTTCCTGGACCCCGCCCTCACAACCGCCTTTCAAAATTGCAAAAAGGACCTAGTAGACGCCGCTCTATTGGCCCATCCCGATCCCCATGCTCCTCTCTCCATCACCACCGATGCGTCTGACTGGGCCATCGGGGCAGTACTCCACCAACACACCGGCGCCACCCCCCAACCCCTCGGTTTCTTCTCAAAAACTCTGTCCCCAACGCAAAAAAATTACTCCACCTTTGACAGAGAACTCCTCGCCATCCACGAAGCCATCAAACACTTCCGTGACTTCGTGGAGGGCAGGCAGTTCTCTGTCATCACTGATCATAAGCCCCTCACACATGCCCTTCTCCAAAACCGAAAATCCGCCTCCCCCCGTCGCCTCCGGCAACTCGAATTTATCGGACAATTTACGTCCGATATTCGTTATTTGCCGGGGGCCGACAACTGCGTAGCAGACGCCCTCTCCCGCCCCACCCCCGCGCCGGTGGCGGAGTTACTGCCTTTCCCTTCCCCACAAACCCTCAAAACTCACCAAACTCCAACTTCCGACCCCGCACTCTCCAACCTCATCTCCGCCTCCAAATTGGAACAACTGCCTCCCCTCGATCTCTGGTGCGACGTAACGGCCGATTCACCGCGCCCTTACGTCCCGCCGGAGCTGAGGCGGCAGTTGTTCCTCCACTACCACTCCCTCCATCATCCCGGCATACGGGCGAGCCGGGATCTGATCAAGACGCGGTACTTCTGGCCCCACATGAACACAGATATCCGTACCTGGGTTCTGGGGTGCCAGAAGTGCCAGCAATTTAAGGTCTCGGCTCACCCCCATGTACCTCCTCAACCCATTCCCGACTCCCTCCCGTGGGAACATGTCCACCTGGATCTGGTCGGCCCTCTTCCCCCCTCCGAGGGGAAGAGGTACTGCCTCACCATGATCGACCGTGCAACCAATTGGGTTGAGTGTATCCCACTCGCCCACATTACCGCGGACGCCGTCGCCACGGCCTTCCTCAATCAATGGATCAGCTGCTACGGCTGTCCGCGGACACTCACGGTCGATCAAGGGAGGCAGTTTGAATCAGCCCACTTTGCCGACCTGCTCCGTTCCCTCGGGATTCAAAAAATCCGCACCACTCCTTATCACCCCCAATCCAACGGGAAAATAGAGCGGTGGCACTCGGTCCTCAAGCAAGCCATCTCCACATCAGCCACATCTCCCTCATGGACCAAAACCCTCCCCTACGTATTACTCAGCCTCCGCACTTCCGCCCGTCCTTCAGACAACACAAGCCCCGCACAACACGCTTTCCGAGACCCTATTCGTTTACCGGCCGACATTTTCCCTCCACACAACACCCCGTCCATTAACAGGGAACCGCTACACACCTCAACACCGACAAACGACACCACTTACCCCAAACGCTTTTACACTTCCACGCACATGTACTTGAAAGAGCCCGGCATGCATAAAACCTTTCAGCCCCTTTATGCCGGGCCCTTTCAAGTCATCCGCACAACACCGACCACCGCGACCCTGCTAATGGACGGGAAACCCCACACCGTACCTTTCGCCCGCTGCAAACCCGCCCCTGTTCTCCCTCAACCAACACCAGCCATCAGTCTCCCGCCGTCCGTTAGCCATGCACCATCACGTTTTCGTCCCGGACCCGCTCTCCCCCCCTACCCCCTTCGCCCGGGCCGACATCACCGCTTTTATTTGTTCCGCCACGGATCTCCGGGTTACCTCCCCGGCCCCGGCGGTGGATGTACCCCCATTGGCGCATACTGCGCGGATTTCGCGCAGCGCAAGCCACCGGGGTACACCCTCCTTACACCCCCGTCGACCCTTTGATGTCCTCAATCCTGCACGAGTTCCGCCTCGCGGAACTCATGCCCCCCCCACCCCCCGTTCAAATCAAAACCCCCCCTATCACTTCCGCACAACTGCCTCCCGATCTTCAGCCCCCAATTTCAGCTTTTCAATTTTCGACCCCCCAAATTCAAATTCTCCCCCTCAAACACCCCAACCCACCAAACCCACAACACCCCCTCCCCCCCCCCCACCGCCGCCGGGGATGTCCATAATAGCTTCCGCCGGGACAAAACGGCCCGGGCGGCGAAACGGACGGAGGGAGCGTCCCCGCATTCCCCGCGTCCCGGCGGCCAAGTCCTCCGCCCCGCTCTGAGCAATCACGGCGGGGCCTTGAGACTTCGGGACAGTGCTTGTGTTTTATTAACCCACACGCACTGTACCTAACCTCACAGCCCCGCCGTGGCCGCCTCACCGCAGCAGCCACCACCCAAACCCACCCACACACTTCACTCACACACTTCACTCCACCCACACACTCACTACAATTCACCACACACTGTCCACACCCAGGGAACGGCGGACTTCAATACCCCGTTCCAATCTGTCAACTCCACCCAAATTTGTACATACCAACCTTGTACATACCAACGTTGTAAATACCAACCTTGTAAATACCAACCTTGTAAATACCAACCTTGTAAATACCAACATTGTATATAACAACCCTGTACATATTATTCTACTATCTCACCATCATCATTGTAATCATGTCAACTCACTTCATTGCCAATATCATTCACCTACAACTATGTTACTCCTATGTTACTCCTACTTACCTCTTACTAACTATGTTGCTCCTACTTACCACTTACTACCTATGCTTACTTACTATGTTACTCCTATGCTACTCCTACTTACCACTTACTAACTATGCTCCCTATATGTTACTCCTAGAATTAAGTCACGACCTATCAGGTTTCTGCCTTCAGCACACCGATTGTTTGCATCAGCCTTCAGCTTCTGTCACCTTGCGCCTTCAGCTCCCCTTTTGTTTTCCGCAGCCCTCAGCCCCTGTCACCTTGCGCCTTCAGCTTCTCAAACATTGGTTCGAACTGGGGGGACCTCTGTCGTGAGTCCCTCCCGGGAACACTCCACTAGCAACCTTAAAGCTCTCACCAATATCCTTATGTAAAACTTACTTTCCGCTAATAAACATCTGAGTGGGGAGACAGGCAACAGAATCCAGGGGACACAACCTGGAGCCCCACTACCAACTCCCAACAGGGAGTTGGAGGGAGAGGCCTCCAAGTCCTATATAACCCTGGATCCTGGAGCTTTAGCTTCATTCGACACTTCCTCTAACCAGCTCTCTCTTCTCTCTCTTACCTTCCCTCTCAGATGATCGGTTGACTACAGCCGCCTGAGAATTTACCTCCTCTCCTCCTCCTTGTCTAGATGATCGGTTGACTACAGCCGCCTAGACAAGGGACCTCTCCTTTACCTAGATGATCGGTTGACTACAGCCGCCTAGGTAAATTCACTCATCCACCTCCATCTCCTTCCAAAGTCGTAGATGTTCGGTTGACTACAGCCGCCTGCGACTTTTCCTCCTTTCACGCCACCGTGATGAAAATTCTAAATTCATCACAACTGGAGAATATTGGACCAGATTAAAGAAAGTTCAGCCATGCAGCACGGCTATAAGGACGAATTTTCAAAGAAACAGTCGTACTATTGTTTAAAAAGATGATAGAGCAAGAAATCTTACCACTTTTCGTAAAATTATATTTTTTTTGTGATTTCAGTCATTTTTACCGATTTTTGACACGTCGAGTGTCAAATTCGACCCACTCTTTTTAGAGAAAATATTTTTATAATCGAAATAGTCTTCCTGTCGTGAATCAACATCCCACACATCGTCCGGTGAATTAATATTGATCTGAGCCCTTAATACCAATTTTTGACCCCTATTCGGTATAAAAAACAACTAAAATGGTATTTTTCTGACTTTACTCACCCTCCTATACCACTTTCGATGATTTTATATCAATTTTTGGCAATTTTAGCCGTTTTTACCGATTTGACCCCTAAAAGCTCAATTTTATCCCTTAGAATTTTTGGAAATTGCCCCATTTTCTAAATCATCCTTTTGTTTGTCAACATAACATTTTGGCGCATTTTGGAATTTTTATCATGAACCCAAGTTCAGATATAGTCTGGAATGACACATAAATATATATAAATACATAATTATATTTACCTGTTTTCACGTTAGCGCATGCGCAGTCGCTACACTACTGATAAAAATGCTACGAAATTCATATTTATGGGACCAGCTAGCTACCCCTGAACTACCATCAAAATTTGAGCCAATTCGGACAACTGGGTTGTTTGTTACGTGGGTTGGACGTTTATCTCTACTACTGATCCGAATGCGACGAAATTCATATGGGACCAACTCCGGCCTAACCCCGAACTACCACCAACATCTGAGTCAATTTGGACCATTTGGGCGTGTCGGATTCGTGTTCAGCGTGTTCGAAAATGAGGAGTACCCATGACTTTTTTTTTATATTACTTTCCCATTTTTACATGAAAGTAGATACGATTCTACGAATTTTGAGATGAACCGCACTCTCCTAAGGTGAGTAGTTCTTTTTCTATGAGCTTTCAGATTTTCAGCTACAAGTGAGTCATTGCACCCCTCCCGCCAGGGCGGGACCCCCTTTCCCAGTGTGACGTCACTTGTTGCCGAAACTTTGAAAGCTCATAGAAGAAGAACTATTCATCGTAGGATAATGGGATTTGTCTCAAAATCCTTGAAATGGAATCTAGAATGGAATCATTCAAAAATATAAACGGAAGTCATGGATACTCCTCATTGGCTGTCCTATCAAAATTATTATTTAAATAAGGGGGGATGGTGTTAGGGGGGATGGATGGAGTGATGACAGGGCAGTTGGGGGGCCTAGCCCTGGGTTGCTAGAGTAGCGAGGGAAATAGTTGAGGCTCCAGGAAGGTGGGTATCAAGATGTTCCCCTTAGCTGGTTCGAGGCGACGGGCATGCTCAAACAGGGGTTTTCCAAGACATACATTCAGATCCTACTGCTATCATCGGCCATTGCGTCCAATAAGTGTAAATAAGAGACAGGAACGCAATTTTCTTTTTTCCGGAGCGGATGTGACTCCTCGTCCAGCGGTCACCACTGGGTCTCTGCGAACATGACTCGGAATGACCTGATTGTCCTTCTATTGCATCTTCAAATATTCACATCCTGCAGGGAACTCCATTTCTCCTGCCCTCCGATATCTGTGCTCCGTGCCCACTCCCACTCCGTCGCAAAACTTCTTCCGCAACGTTTCTTCGTTAAATATTTCGTCGCTCTGCAGCACGTTGCTAGGGACTTGGTGCTGTTCAAAACTTCATTTATGAAAATCATCCGAACAATACCAGATGATGCACAAGTCAGTCCGTCAATCGGTACAAGTCAGAAATGAGAGTGAGCATATATATATTTTTTTTAAACAGGTAACCTACTACTTATAAATTAGAAGCTTCTATACACTTTTACAAAAAGTCACCGGAAGAAGGTATTGCACCCAAGTAATCCCATAAAATAATTATATTAAATTACTACGAAGACTATTTGGGCACTCGGCGTGTTTTCTCATTATTTTCCTTATTTTGGGGGGAATAAGATTGGGTGCTATCGGAAAGAAGTTGTCACAGCGGTTTCAACAGTTCTAAAACGATTTTTGTAGGACATGCCGTTCAGTATTTACTCGACGATCGTGATTTCATCGTCAGTATAATAATAATCGCTTAGTTGCACTCATGTTTCTTACCGTCCAATGTGATTCATAATAAGATCGTGAAAATGTGTGTCCAGTTTTGAGGATGGAGTGGCTGGGGTGTTACTTTGTTCCTGGGTAGCGATGAGATTCATCGTCAGACTAATCGCTCCGAGTAGTAGTGGACCCACATTTTTCATCATTTTGGTTTATTATTTTCAATAATGAACCTTTGGAATCGAATATGAAAAATGAAACACCTAAAAATTCCCTCCCCCCCCCCCCCCCCCGCCCTTTCAATGTATGTAGAATACGAAAATGGAATAAAAGATTCAAGCCCGTCTGCTGTAGGCCGTAAATTCTGTCCGCCGTACTTCATACTTTCCTTAGTTACCATGGACAAAAATTAATGAAATTTGGTTTGTGGGTCCTATTTGGGGTCTAGTTGGTCCGCTCGGCGTTACTGTCAGTCATCTCAAGGGGTGAAAAATAGAGGTTGACATTTCCACGACGCCGTTATCTCGATTTTTTAAATGCTTTTAAATAGGCAGTTCTCGAACTAGGAAATTTTGAGACCACCCGGAGCATTATACGTCCAATCGTTCGTTCACAGTGAGGCCCTGAAGTTGCACCGAAAAGCTTCTTCAACATGATCGTTAATGGAACGGTATATATCCAGCCCAGATATCATTGCTAGGGAACATCTTATTATAATCACGCATAGCTACATGAAATCGAGTTGGATATTATTTCATTTTTGAAGAATGGTGGCTCTTTTGGATTTAGTTTATAGGCACCTAACAATTGTAACTTAACTTGAAAAACGTTATGCTTCATGAATAACAACGAATATTTAATGACAGAATGCTTGAATCCACCGCATACTTAATGAAATGTAATTACCCGGCCGGCTCCAGTACTCGATTTAGGGCTTTCCTGGAGGGAGCTCGAAGGTAGGTATTCACCAAAGAAAACATTGACCTACGCAGTACGGGAATCTATACAGGTAAATAATAAACCTTGCGTAATAATTTTCAGCGTTCATAACCATGAACATAAATATGACATAGACGGAGAGACATATGAAACGTATCTTTGATACATCTGGTTCGCATCTTTGAGAAATTTGTGCAACTGCCATTACAAGTGCGAATTTTTCGTGGATTCTCTTCGATGCCTATACCGATCCAGAGCCCGTTGTATTAAGCGCAGCGGTTTTTCCTGCTAGTTTGAATATGGAAGGCTACCGTAATGAATAATTTCTTTACATTCCTATATTCATTCCCAGGGCCCTATAAGTTTTCATCTCGGACTTGAGAGATAGCCTAGCTGAAATTACGTCCACATTGTGTGATTAGTGAATACTAGTGTAACAAGGTATAATATTGCTGTGGCATTCTGGGGATCCGCGTGCACATACATAATATCCTCAAAATTTCAGCTTGTTTGGATTGTTCATTCGATATGATATTGTGGTTACAAGAGTTGCGTACAGACTGACACCGAAACAAATTTTTTTCCTTGATATCTGTTAACTGAAAAGGAAAATGCGCGGAAATTTCGATTTTGGAGGACATAGTGGGGTATTCCTGTAATTTTTTTTTTTAAATTTTTTCCTCCTAAATACCTAGGTATATTGCTTGGGGTTATCGAAAATCGGGTCTGTTTATCGAGAAAATGTTCGCATAAAATTAGAGAAGCAAATTAATGGTTTTCGGAGTTTGAAAAAAAGGCGAGCCGTGACGTACAGATATTTCACTGCCTCCTAGTGAGTGGGACAAATTAAAACGGAATAAACAAGATCGAGATGGAAATAATATAATAGCGGATGTTTCCCTCTAACGTTACTTCACCATTCTTGAATGATTAAGTAACGTTAGGCAGAATGTGGAAACCTTGCTCGCTTAGATCCATATGGATACTATAATACCTTATCACTTTTACGCATGCACGCACACACACCCACAAACATAGCTCGGCAGTGACGTAGAGGGCCCGCGCTTTTTCAACATCCGATATCATTATTTCGCATTTGCTTCCTCATATTTCACAACGATCACTTTCTCCCACACTCTGCGCCCTTTTCAGTTACTTGAACTAAAATATTCCAAAAATCATCTTATTTTTAGACTCACTGGAATACCCCATTGTTTTTTGTTTCAATACAAGGCTGGCAGTGAGGAATAAAAAAAACTTATTAGCTAGGTACTACCTATCCAGTTTATTTCCCGAAATTAAGTTTTACACAACATTTCACACATTCTCCATCCCGGCGAGGTATATTGAGGGGTCTGGGTTCCTCCGACAGGGAGTAGGGAGCTGGGAGTAGGTAGAGTTTCCATGGAAGGCACAAGGTAGGTATAGTCGTGATATGCGGGTGCCGAAGATTACGACGAAAAACCCTGTCATCTTCTTTGAAGCCGCTCTCAATTAGAGCGGGTGTATAATGGAGCGTAGACCATCCCCTTCTCACGACCGGTATGTACCTATCCGATACAGCCGCGCTGTCTGCCATCTCCTATTGCCTGGTTAGCACGTCCGCTTCCCAACGACCTCAGCCCTTTTCCATCTCCTCAGGGTTATCTATTACTGGTGCGAAACGTGTTTCTCTGAATACCTTATTGGTGGGAGTCGCAGCTCGGGGAATCCAGATACGGAAGAAAATGTGGCACGATCTGAGAAATTGGATGGGATCCATCAGCATACCCGAAATGAGCTATGTAGGAAGTAGGTATGTACACTACAAAATTACAGTGGCGGTTTAGGAGAATAATAATAGAAGAAGAATACTGGAAGAATAATAGAAGAACATAATAAGAATAATGTGAACAAAGGTAGTCGATATTTTCCTTTAAAACATTTCAAAATTTTATTTCTGTAATATTATTATAGTGGAGTAAAACTGAGGATAGAGACCTAGTTTCGCTACTATCGGGTGTCACTGTAGACTCACTATCACTCCATAAAGAGATTAATGAATAGTTTCAGATTTCAACAGTTTCGTTAGGTATTATCGATCCTCAGAAATTATGGGTGGTTTTCATATATCTTAAGCGTAGGTATGGCACTTAGCTATTTGTTTTTGGCATGGGACTTAGTATTTGGATTTAACCGCCTTCAAAAAAGGAGGAGGTTCTCCATTATTGTATGTGTGTGAGTGAGTCTGTTTTACACGATGTCTTCGCCAATTGTGGACCAATTTTAATTATTTTATTTCATTTATTTATTTTTCCCCCATTTAAATTTGAAGAAAATACTCCCCCATGAACCTCGGTTATCTTTAAAAAAAAAATTAACCTACTTCAAAAAACGCAGCACTAAAAGTATATAAAATAATATTCATCAAGATAGTTTTTAAAAGAACTGGTATTACCATCAAAATAACTTTCACCAGTTTATCAAGATGGTACTAAGTGATCTATGTGCACTAACAATCCTATTATTGCTCTTTAAAGAAAATATGGCCCTTTCCATGTTGGCACTCAAAAATACAATGGATGGCACTTTCCATATACGTGTTTAAGATATAAATGTTGAAACTGGAAAAAATTGACCTGAATGAAATGAACAAGCGGTAAGAAGAAGAATCGTCAACCACACCTGGTTCAGTCTACTTATCTTCGGCTAACGATTACCTCGAACAATATTACTGATATCTAATGTGGTATTCTTCTAAGCAGTATGATCCTTTTCATCCACTACTTAGGTATGTAAATAGTGTAATAATTGTTTACCAAAAATGTATGTAGGCACCATCTGTGTACTCTACCAGTTGTCAGATCTTGAATTCGGAGTATTGCCAACCTTAGGGAAATCTCATAGGTACTTTTGGTTTATTGTTTTCTTACGAATCTTTTTTCTCTCTCGATGTGCACTTGTTATGGGGGGAAACACCATTCGTTTGTTTGTATTCTACATCGGGAAAAGAGCGTACTTAGTGTTCTTTTTGAACTCTTTAACCCCTTTCAAGGAAATTAGTTTTTGGGGTACTCTGTTTAGTTCTAGTTCTGTTTCTGCCCTACTATCACGTCGCACAACCACGGTAATTAATCAACAATAATAGCTGCACCTTGATAAGATTGCCGATAGTGATCATGTGATACGAAAGCAGGAGAGACCGTTGCTCATGCTGATCCTCAAGAAGATGGCTGATCGTAGATAAGGCGAACCAGCCACCTTTACCCGGCGATGTAACAAGAAACCAACTTGGAGGCTGGAGGAGCCATGCTGTCTGGCAGGGTCCTCTCCCACGGTATAATCTACTCGGAACACACGTCCGTGTTCTTGTTTCTTTTTAACACCGTTAGCATCAAGTGAGAAGGCGAGGTCTGGAGGTACCTTCGAAAATGTACATTACAGAACACACGTACTGTGGCCCTTTCCGAGAGTAGAAAACCGCCGATCCTCATCTTTTCCTTGTCAATCACCCGTTGTGAAGGCGTTCGAGGCGCTTGTTATCCTGTTTCTTGCCACGACGAAATGATGTTTTCCCGGGTAAATGGCGTCGGTACCCTCCAAGTCCATCAGCTCTCCACAAAACCTAACACTGTAACTGTGATATTCTACCACTCCGAGCCACAAGTCCGCGAGTGTGACTTGCGATATTATTTGAAAAGAAAATACCTGAGTCCTTTGAGTTTTACCTAACAACGGTGCCAGAAAATCCATGTTGACCATATCATGTTGACGTTTCATACGTAATATCGATCGAAAAATCGATTGAATAACTTCCGGTATCGATCCATTTAATATTCAATTCAAGATTGAATTATCTCTCAAGATATACTAAAACTAGTGGGTTCGATGACCAGATGCCTCATGCAATTTTGAAAATAAGTTCAAATTGAATTTGCTGGCAGGTAAACTCTCAACGACCTGGGCTTGAGAGGGACGGCAAATTCTGTCATGCTCAATAATAGCTATTTTTTCGTAAAATTGTATGGCTAAATATTTATCAATCGCTGTAAGGATGATTCGTAGATTTTTAAAGGTGCCTATTCCATTCGATTCAGCGTGCTGGAAAACATAAAAAATATCAAACACCTTTTTCTGACAGATGCCACCACTCGAGCCAGCGTGGCACCGTTCCCTGGCACCATGGTGGCATCAAAATTATACAGCGAATTCTGGAGGCCTGAGCACATTTTTCTGACTGATAAAACCACTGGTACCATAGTGGCGCCGGCGTCGTTCCCTTTCACCAATTAAACTTTGAACTGTTATTTTGAACGGTTTACTTTGCAGTTAACAGTTTGCTCTGAACTCAAAGCGGCCCATTTCAACTTGGTAGGTACCAAGAGTATTTGGTGGAACGGGGGGGGGGGGGGGGAGGATTTTATTCTGATTAGTCACAGAAAGCTCTCAAATTAGAACAAGTCTTACCTATCGTGTCATGCCTATTGGGTCAAATAAGTTGTAACGGCGTAAGTTGAAAGGTATAAAAACCAAGAAAATTTTTTTTAGATTCATCTGAAAAATATACACTAGTCACCAATAATCATAGTTGAATAATATAAACATTAATAGTAATACAATTGGGTAATCAAAAATATGTGTTACTCTGGGTATAAATTAGAATTAGTCACACTTGAAGTGGGTGATTATAATTTTTTTTTTTTAATGACTGATGGTATTAGCCTATGGCCTAAATATCACAGAATAATATAACAACTAATGGTTCAACGGAAAAAAATACATACATACAAGATTGAACAGGAACAAGAATAATGGTAACTAGAAGTAGGAAATAATTTTCAGGATTCAGGAACTAGTAGGTCTGAGTGCCATTTCCGTTTGAGGCGTCTTTGAAGTCGGGGTGGGCGAGGTTCGTGAGGTATAGCCGCAATGGTAGGGTTAGGGTGATAGATCATACGGGAAACCATGCTGTTATATGCTGTAGAGATAGTTTCTGGAACTGTTGGCATATTGAGATCTGAATGCAGAGTCGCATTTCGCTCGTACCAGGGTGCTCCTGTGAGAATTCGAAGAATTTTGTTTTGCTGAGTGGTAGGTAATACGTTGGATTTGGGTGTCGCTCGCTGAACCCCATATGGCGCAGGCGTAATGCCAAATGGGCTTCAAGAGGGTTATGTACATAATACGCTTTGTATTCAGTGGGATTTGGCTGCTTGTAAGTAGGTAATAGAGCTTGCGAGTGCGATGACGGAGACTGGCCACAGTGTATTTGATGTGATCATTCCAGACTAGTTTGTTATCCAGAATAATGCCCAGATATTTGACTGAATCACTTTTTATTGATTATAATGCGCACTTTTATTGATTATAATAACTTTTTAGTGATTAGAATGCGTTGTCTTATACCCAATATCTTCAAGTCACCATACAATGCAACAGGTACTATATCAAATAATTCAGGACCTTCATGCACATTCAAATAATTGTAAATTCCTCAACAAATGATGTTTGGAACATTCTAATAATAGTGAACTGGTCTGAGGAAACGAAGGAGCCGCGATGGATGTAATCAACCACATAGCCAAGATAGAAGCTCTGGTAGAAAGAGTTGTACCAGAGGGTACATAACAGAGATACACGGCGGCGGCACCGCCTTTCGCTCCTTATCTCGCGGTTATTATCTTGTATTACAATGGCCGACTGTCCGCCATTTTCTCGTCTTCCAGTGGCGAGTAGTGTTTTTTTCAGTGGGGATAAGACTATCACGAAGGTAAAAGACGACAAGTTTTATGGAATCATGTGCTTATCGACCGTTTTTGGTCATCGTTATAAGGTTCCCTATTGAAACAGTTTCCGATAACAACCCTCAGTGAATTAGTGAGAGTGTTGGGAAGTTCTATAAATGTTGATCGAAATAGAACTGCGCATGACAAACCGCAAAACCTTTGTAACGCTCCTTTCCCTGGTTTCAGTTGCATATAATTTTGAGGGATTGTTTAGTTTGGGCCTTCCGGTACTTATCGGTTAACGGGAGGCCACTCATCTATTCAGAAGTCCCAAACAACCTGCTCATTCACGGGATAGTTTCTGGGATTGTTTATCTTTTTTGAGATGCGAGCGCTAGCGAGCATCCAGATCGCTTGACAATGCATTCCACTAATCTATTCAGAAGTCCCAAACAACCTTCAGCTTTTTTTGTAAAACAAATTTGAAAGAATTGTAAAAAATCGCGTCTTTACCCAACTTGGTACCGCCTGCCACACGTTCCACGTTTGCCATCATTCGACCCTGACTGAAAACACATCCAGACAACGAACGAAAGCGATAACTAATAATTCAGAAAATAATAATTTAAATAATTTTAAATCATTAAATGAGTGGCCTCCCGTTAACCGATAAGTACCGGCCTTCCCCAAACTTCCATAAACCTAGGTCCGTGTAGTCCTTTTGGAGCGTCTTTGCGATTAGAGCAACGTCAGATCCTCGCAAACTTCAAATTGTGGACGAACATCAAACAATGGACTGAACAAGCAACGAAACTTACTTAGTTGATAAAATTAACATATTATATTTGTGATGAATTTAAAATTCTCATCACGGTGGCGTGGAAGGAAGGTGAGTGAGTGAATTTAGGTAAAGGAGAGAAAAGGAGGAAAAAGTCGCAGGCGGCTGTAGTCAACCGAACATCTACGACTTTTGGAGGAGAGAGAGGTGGTGTGGAAGGAAGGTGAGGAAAAGTCGCAGGCGGCTGTAATCAACCGAGCATCTACGACTTTGGAGGAGAGAGAGGTGGATGAGGGAATTTCACCTAGGCGGCTGTAGTCAACCGTTCATCTAGGTGAAGGAGAGGAAAGGAGAGGTCCCTTGTCTAGGCGGCTGTATTCAACCGATCATCTAGACAAGGAGGAGGAGGAGAGAGGAGAGAGGAGGTGAAATTCCCAGGCGGCTGTATTCAACCGATCATCTGGGAGGTAAGGTAAGAGAGAGAAGAGAGAGCTGGTTAGAGGAAGTGTCGAATGAAGCTTGAGCGCCAGGATCCGGGGTTTTATAGTACTTGGGGGCCTCTCCCTCCAGCTCCTTGCTGGGAGCTGGTAGTGGGGCCCCAGGTTGAGTAACCCTGGGTTCTGTCGCCTGTCCCCACTCATGTCTTTATTTACGGAGCTTTAGTTTGGCGTTTGAATATTGGTGAGAACTTAATATGATAGGAGTGTTCCCGGGAGGGACTCACGACAGAGGTCCCCCCAGTTTGAACCAATATTGGTGCTGAAGGCGCAAGATGACAGGAGCTGAGGGCTACGGCAAACAAGAGGTGGTCGCTGAAGGCGCAAAATGACAGGGGCTGAGGGCTACGGCAAACAAGAGGAGGCGCGGAAGGCGCAAAGAGACAGGGGCTGAGGGCCGATGCAAACAGAGGTTGAGCTGAAGGCGGTGCTTAAAAACTAGTAGTAACATGGTAGATTTAGTAGTAGTAACATGGTAGATGAGAAGTAACATAGTAGATGATAAGTAGTAACATGTTAGATGATAAGTGAGTAGGTAGAACATAAGGTAGGTAACATGGTAGATGATAAGTAAGTAACATAGTAGATGATAAGTAGTAACATAAGGTAGAATAAGTAGGATGAGATGGCGAGAGTATGTACAGTGCAGTGGTCATGATCCCTAAACATGTGGCATTTAGGGAAGTGATCGGCAAGGGCGAGATGAGGTAGATGAACAATATTTACAATGAGATGAACAATATTTACAATGAGATGGAGTATGTACAGAGGATGAATGAGTAGTTACAGATGACGGGTGAGTATTTACAGTATTTACAGATGAAGTAGTATATACAGAAAGTACAGAGGTATGTACAAACATTTGGTCACTTTGTGGGAGGCGGTTGCGAGGATCCGCCGGTTCCTGGGTGTGGTGTGGCGAGTGGTTGTGTGTGTGTGTGTGTGAGTATATTGTGTGGGGGCGGCGGTTGCTCCGAGCTCGTGGCGAGGTGGGCACGGCGGAGCTCCGAGTTCCGGTACAGTGCGAGTGGATGAAAAAGACACTTGCACTGTCCCGGAATCTCAAGGCCCCGCCGTGATTGCTCATAGCGGGGCGGGGGGTTTGGCCGCCGGGACGAGGGGAACATGGGGATGCTCCCTCCGTCCGTTTCGCCGCCCGGGCCGTTTCGTCCCGGCGGAGACTATCGTGGATATCCCCGGCGATGGAGGGGGGGAGGGGGTGTTGGAGGGGGTGAAGTTGATACGGGGGGGTCGAAAATCGAAAACGGGGGGGGCGGTAAATTTGGTGGGGTTACAATTTCGGGGGGGTTGGTGATTTGAACGGGGGGTGGGGGTTTGAAATTTATAGGGGGCAAGGAAATTTGAACGGGGGGCGGTGGGGGCATGAGTTCCGCGAGGTGGAACTCGCGAAGGATGGAGGACATTAGGGGATCTGTGGGGGAGTAGGGAGGGTGTACCCCCGTGGCCTGCGCTGTGCGAAATTCGCGCAGTATTTTCCACTGGGGGTACTTCCATCGCCGGGGCCGGGGAGGTAGTCCGGTGATCCGTGGCGGGACGAAAAGAAGCGGTGTAGTCGGCCCGGGCGAAGGGGGTAGGGGGGAGAGCGGGTCCGGGACGAAAACGTCCCGGAGAATCGCCGCCATTTCCGGATCCGAATCGAAATCCGGAAACGGCGACGGAGGTGACTGGTGCGTTGGGAAGAGGTGCGACATCGCGAACGGACGGTGGGAGACTGATAGTGTTTGTGGGTTGGGTTAGCACAGGTGCAGGTTTACACCTGGCTAACGGGACTGTATGTGGTTTGCCGTCAATTAACAGGGTCGCGGTGGTATGTGTTGTGCGGATGACTTGAAAGGGCCCGGCGTAAAGTGGTTGGAAAGTTTTATGGATGCCGGGCTCTTTCAGGTACATGTGTGTTGTGGTGAAAAATCGTTTGGGATAAGTGGTGTCGTTTGTCGGTGTTGTTGAGTGTAGTGGTTCCCTGTTAATTGACGGTGTGTGGTGTGGAGTGAAAATGTCGGCCGGTAAACGTAGTGGGTCTTTAAAGGCGTTTTGTGCGGGGCTAGTTTGGTCTGAAGGACGGGCGGATGTTCGAAGGCTGAGTAAAATGTAGGGGAGGGATTTGGTCCAGGAAGGGGAATTTGTTGAAGTAGAAATGGCCTGTTTCAGGACCGAGTGCCACCGCTCTATTTTCCCGTTGGATTGGGGATGGTATGGGGTAGTGTGGATTTTGTGGATGCCGAGGGAACGTAGTAAATCGGAAAAGTGGGCGGACTCAAACTGCCTCCCTTGATCGACCGTGACTGTTCGCGGACAACCGTAACGGCTAACCCATTGAGAGAGGAAAGCCGTCGCGACGGTGTCCGCGGTGATGTTTGAGAGTGGAATGCATTCCACCCAGTTGGTGGCACGGTCGATCATCGTGAGGCAGTATTTCTTCCCCTCGGATGGGGGAAGGGGGCCCACTAAATCCAGATGAACGTGTTCCCACGGCAGGGAGTCGGGAATGGTTTGAGGCGGGACATGGGGGTGGGCCGAGACCTTAAACCGCTGGCACTTCTGGCACCCCAGAACCCAGTTACGAATATCTGTGTTCATGTGGGGCCAGAAGTACCGCGTCTTGATAAGGTCTCGGCTAGCCCGAATGCCAGGATGGTGCAGGGAGTGATAGTGGAGGAACAACTGCCGCCTCAGTTCCGGTGGGACGTAAGGGCGCGGTGTATCGGCCGTTACGTCACACCAGAGGTCGAGGGGCGGCAGCTGTTCCAATTTGGAGGCGGAAATGAGATTGGATAGGGCGGGCTGAGTGTGATGCGCGCGCAGCTGCTGGGGATCGACCTCTGCGCTGGCGGGGAGGGGATGCGTTGCGGCGCTCGGGTGAGCGCTGGCGGCGGCGGTCGGCGGACGAGTCGCGTTGGCGATCCGCCGAAAGTGGTCGACGGCCGTCGAGGGAGGGTGCCCGGCCGCGGTCCCGGGATTTTGTGCGGTCCCGGAAAGGCGGGGGGTGGCGCGGCGTACGCACCTCACTGACGGCGGCCGCAGCGGCCAAGTCGTGCACGGTGTCCGCGAGGCGCAGGAGGGGCTCGTCGGGACCGTCGAGATGGCTGGCCAGGGCCATCTGGATGGGGTGGGGAAGGGCACGTAACCAGAACGTGCGTGCGATGTCGGCGGTCATGATCCCCTGCAGCTGGTGTCGCAGCCGTCGGTAGAGGTGGGAGGGCTTCTGGTCGTCGAGGTGTTGAGGTTGGGAGAGGGCGGCGACTCGGGCGATTTTCGACGGCTGGTAGGTGTTGATGAGGCGGCTGCGGAGGTCGTCGTACGCAGCGGCGGCGTCGGGGGAGATATCAGAGGTCTGCAGCAGGATCTCGTAGGGCAGTAGTGAAATAATCCGGGAATATCGGGTTTTCTGGCTGCGGATGTTGGCGGCCGAAAACGCTGCGTCCACTTGGAAAAACCAAAGCGCCGGGTCGTGCGTGTAGAAGGGGGGCAGCGACAGAGGGAACGCAGCGGACGCCGTCATGACGTTGGCGGCGGCTGCGGCCGTAGCGGCGGCGGCGGCGGCGGTGTCCGATGTCGCAGAGGTCGGCGGGGAGAGCGTGGAGAAAGGGTTGTCGGCCAATGCGTCGGATGTCGCAGCGGCGGGCGGCTGCAGTGTAGCTGGTCGCAGGAGCGGCGGCGTCGGTGAGTTCGGGTCCATTTCTGTAACTAAAATTCAAAAATTTGACGTGGTTTTGAATTTTGAAATTCGCAATCGGCGGGAGCGGTGGTGCGTTGAGTTGAGAGGTGAGTGTTGAGGGTTGGGCCAAGAATTGCGAATTTAGACTGACTGGTTAAAATTTTGAATTTAAAATTTGGGACACCGAACTACTTGACTGGGGCGACACATGAGGTGGGAAGGTGGGAAGGAAGAAGGTTGAGTGAACGTCGGGTTCACCACTGTGATGAATTTAAAATTCTCATCACGGTGGCGTGGAAGGAAGGTGAGTGAGTGAATTTAGGTAAAGGAGAGAAAAGGAGGAAAAAGTCGCAGGCGGCTGTAGTCAACCGAACATCTACGACTTTTGGAGGAGAGAGAGGTGGTGTGGAAGGAAGGTGAGGAAAAGTCGCAGGCGGCTGTAATCAACCGAGCATCTACGACTTTGGAGGAGAGAGAGGTGGATGAGGGAATTTCACCTAGGCGGCTGTAGTCAACCGTTCATCTAGGTGAAGGAGAGGAAAGGAGAGGTCCCTTGTCTAGGCGGCTGTATTCAACCGATCATCTAGACAAGGAGGAGGAGGAGAGAGGAGAGAGGAGGTGAAATTCCCAGGCGGCTGTATTCAACCGATCATCTGGGAGGTAAGGTAAGAGAGAGAAGAGAGAGCTGGTTAGAGGAAGTGTCGAATGAAGCTTGAGCGCCAGGATCCGGGGTTTTATAGTACTTGGGGGCCTCTCCCTCCAGCTCCTTGCTGGGAGCTGGTAGTGGGGCCCCAGGTTGAGTAACCCTGGGTTCTGTCGCCTGTCCCCACTCATGTCTTTATTTACGGAGCTTTAGTTTGGCGTTTGAATATTGGTGAGAACTTAATATGATAGGAGTGTTCCCGGGAGGGACTCACGACAATATTGTTCTTTGCTCCGAGGTTTTAAGTTTTAAACACAAACCTGTTAACATGTAACCACAGCCATTCAAGCCAAAATTTTATTTGAATGGCTCTGAGTTATGGTGAGCTATGCTGATTCATTTGTAGCAAACGAAATAATGGACTTTGAAAGCCTCATGATCCAGGAGCAATGAGCACATCTTTGTAAATATAATTTGCGATGTATCTGCACTGACATGCAAATACTCGGCAATTTGGCAACTCGGTTGGTTGCCTGTTGGATCATTGTCATACAAATGACCTTCCTACTTATACCTACGTATAGCCTAATAGACAAAGTTCTATCCTCTGCTCGTATTCCAATGAGGTGGCTAATGAAGTGACAACTTCTGCTCACGAACTCGGAGAGGAAAGAGTCACGTTCAAGAATTTAGTGACTCTTAGATGGCGGGGTTAAGTAACTAGATCAGGGCAACATAATATCATAACGTATGAGGCGTAAACCTCGGGGCGAAGAGTTTCCCAGGAGCCTGGCCTCGCCGTAAATAACATGGCAATCTTAGTTGGAAGATCTGTCCTAAGGAAGTGGTGCTATCTGGTAGCTCTCATCTCTAAAAATCCAGATATATCACTATCCGGCTCACCATAGCTAGTTCGCCTGCCTTCGTGGAAGGAGCGTCCTAGATCAATTTACATGAATTAGAACAGCCTCAGGTCACCCTTAACTGAACCCCTTTTCATTAATGGATTTCATAGTTCTGAAAGACTATCACGATCTCCATTCTTCCCTTCGTTCACGCTTTTCGAGGGTCTCCAGTTTTTGTTCCTGAGGGTATTTTATGACTTTGAAGCAGATAGCAGCCTTTTAAAAAACGGAAGAAGTGTGAAGTTGGACCCAACAAAAATCTTGTTTCTTTTATTATATGACATATCCATAATATACACTGCCGTCAGAAGCAGAAAAGTCGTATCTGACTAAACCTGACTTTTGGAAAAATGGACGTTTAGATTCATTTTTAAGGAAATTTCCCGCTAAATCGATTGGTGGAGTTAAAAAACTAATTTTTGATCGGAAGATACCGAAGAACGGTATACGAATTTAACTCTCTATTTTGGGAATTATGTAGATTTATTCGAGCGAGAACTAATGGTCGAATTTGTCTAAAGCTCAATAAATGGATATTATTATGATTATTAAAGCTCAATAAAGGGATATATTATTATGTTTATTATTATTATTATTGCACGAAATTTTATAACCGTATATCTGCATTTTACCAACCCATATGTGCCCGTATGTGTGTGTGTGTGGGAGGGGGGGGACTGTTAACTAATTTTGGGCAATCATTCAGATACGAATTTTCTGCTTCTGACGGCAGCATAGAGGACTAGTACGGATCTGGTACATATCATGGGCTATCATCTCAGATGCATGCCCACAATTATACCAGGTGCGCCCACAGGTTGCGGACGGTGGAATGGCCATACGCTATTATGGACAGCTGCGAAATAAGCTGTTGAGCTCAAGCCTTTGGAGAGGAGGCAGGCTACCTTTTTTGACATGGGTATCGTTCAATACCTCAATTCGATGATAAGTACGACAGTGGCTAGTTAGTGTCGCCACTCAAAAATAGCTACGAGTCAGGACAGGTGGGTCCTACAGCCTTGGTCATCTAAGGGAATGGACACCCCCGACAGAAAAATATCCCTGGTCCTCCAGGTTTGGGGTTGGACGCAACGAAAAACAACGTTACGAAACCTTGAGGAGGCCCAGGTTCTGTAGGACCGTTGCTCCAAGGAGGAAGAAGTACCTAGTACCTAGTACCTAGTATCTACGTATCTACGTATCTACGTATCAACTGATCATTTTGTTAGGACATAATTTATAGATTTAGATTACATTAGATTTATTTTTATTACTTTTGAGATATGTATACGTCGGTGAAGATTCCTAATTGATCGCAAATTGTTAAATCACTCTGGTTATGAACTTAATTAATAAAATTAATAATTGTAAGATTAGAATAACCTCAGCTCTGAAACCAAGCACCTTTTGGTGTCGTCTTGGACGCTCGTGAAAACCCCAGGAAGTTCCATTTTAATCCAAGTGGTGGGTGCGCAGCCCCCAAAAGCTCAGGGCGGTCTCGGGACGAGGTAATCTAGTTCTGTCTTCGTCTGTTCGACCTAGTAATTCGTACGTTTTTGAATGCTCTGGTCTGATGAGCTGATTTGAATCGAATCATAATCGCTGCAAAATCAAAGCCTCATAATAAATTATTATCCTGACGAAGCTTATTACAGCCTGCAGTTTGTGTGAAGACTTTCGGTTCTTTCAAACGCCTGATCACTATGGGTAGCACCGGTGATTATCCAGATGCTGAAGAAGGAGAAATTAGGGAGGATTAAACTTTAATTAGGGAGGATTAACCATTTAAGTAAAAATTTGGTACACATAAATAAATAAAAAACACAGTAGGTACCTAGGTAGAATTCTGTGCATTACAAAATACAGAGACCTGCACCAGCAGATTTGCGAATAAGTGAACTGACTAATCTAGCAGAAACCTAAACAAGTGAGTAATGACAAAATTACTAATTTGGAACTTTTAAACATCGGTACCTAATACAAAATTTGATGTCAACCACCTACCGCAATAGTTTAGTTGCACAGCAACCTCAGAGTAGACTAGTACTAATGCCACTGATAAACAAGTGATACATCACTTACAGTAAAATGTAGAGAAAAATCCCTCCTCAAATAGCATGATCTCTAATTTCGGCGCTTTCGCCAGTGAATTTCCCCAGCCTAAACGTCGCATTTTTGGTGCATGTGTTTAGTAGTTCCTTCATTTGCATTTAGGGAGTGAATTGAGTACGGAGTAGGGGCTGGATAAATTTGATCCTAGCAGTCGCAAATACTGGGCATAGGATGATGAATCTTTCTGTGTCACTTTTGTGGCCCCAGTTGCTGACGGGACATATTACCACTGTTGGGTCAAATTTTACCACCGACCTCTCGTATAGTATTCGAGACACATGCTTCCCTATTAATCGCAACGGGCTATTTGCACGTATTTATTTTTATTTTTTAATGAAAGTAGATTCCATCCTGAGAATTTTGAAGCCAACCGCACGCTCCTACGTTAAGTAGTTTTTTTTATATGATTTTTTCCAGAGGTTCCTAAGTCACAGTGGGCAATAGGGTACCGCCCATGCGAGAGGATGCAATGACGTAGGAACTTCAGGAAATTTTGAAAAATCATAGAAAAAGAATTACTTATCGTAGGAATGTGCGGTTGGTCTCAAAATTCTCAGGACGGAATCTACTTTCATTTAAAAAATATAAACCGCTTTTGTAACCCACGCAAATAGCCCATTGTGACATCATTCATAAGGTGAGGCAGGCCACCCAGTCCCGAGATATCCCTGCACTGATACCAAGTTTAACTCCAACAGGTCAATCCCGGAGCAGAAATGAAAGGTTACACTCGTGATCCTTCAGTTTCAAGTTTACACTTAATTTTGAGGATCGTTGCCTTTGGGTATATTTCATAACACATAATTTATACAGCGTGTCGAAGTCATATAACACATTACCCGCATCAAATGAATCCCTTCCGTACGGATTTCCCTCATAATGGTGATCTAGATATGCTAACAGATCAGTTATAGTGCTTTGAAATACTCTATTATTTAACTCTAAAGATGAAGTACCTACCTCTTCAAAAAGACAGAAACTAAATAGTATTATTATAATATGAGTTCAGCTCACTTCCACACGTTTTCATCTCAATTCCATATTCTCCACGTAACAAAAGGTCGTCAGCAACAAATTATCGAGGAGGTTTATTTTCCTCAAAACAGCCACTCATGAATGTTTCTCGAAAAAGGCACAAAAAGTAGCTTGGGTTTCATGCAAAAAGTCACTCAATATTCACGCAAAATGTCACTTTGGTTTGACCGTACTTGTGGTGCATGAACATCGACTTCAGACCTTCGAATACACTGCGTAATGTATTCTGAAGAAGATTTGAAGTCACACAAAATTTCCGTTTTAAATACCTACTCTGAATTTCCTTATCTTGACATCTGACACTCGATATTAAGTAAGTAGATATACAGATAGGTAGGTATCTAATCAGTTAGGTACATGCAAACTCGTATGACTTGTTGGTACAGATTCGCGTTGAATGAGTAGATGAGGTTTAGTGCAAAAAGTTCCCTGGATATATAGGCAGTCTCAATACCAACTACAACAATATAACTTGTTGAATTTTGGATCGACCGCAAAATGGAATTATTGTAATACACAGCCGGACCTTTGAAGAATACACGACTCGTGTTGCGGTCCAGCAAAAGAAAAAACTGGAATCTCTCTTTTATCTATCAGCGAGAAGATTGGGCCTTGTTCAACTCCACGCTTTCCCTATTCTGTTATGTTACAACAGACTACAGTTCGGCGGATTCATCTCATCCCATTTCAACGGGTGTATCTCCGAAAGGCACTTGAGCCTTTTCTCAAGCCTTTGGTGCTCGCCGGCCTCCAGGGGCCTCTACTTCTTCTAATTTCATTCCAAATTGCTTCTCTATCGCATCCATTCGTGTAATAGACCGGGTAATAGAGTGCTCCTTCTTCTTCCTCATGTTCGAGTCGTGATCTTCTCCTCTACAATTCCGAAACCCTCATTTCGAAATTGTTTCTGTCCTCTCGGAAAAACATCCGCCACCTTCCCCCATTCCATATTCAGTCTTCACCCCTTCACCGCAGACAAGGGCGCTCCCCAGTGAGCTGGTGGAGAGAAACGTCATGCTTACCTACACTAGATATTTTGACAATTTCTGGAATTGGCGTACACAAACACAATCATTCTGGACCATTTTGTGAGAGGCAAAATCAAACCTGTCGTGACCTGACGTATCACATGGAATCACATTGATCGGACTATCTATCTACATGCTATCTATGTTCTATCTATGCTATCTAAATGCCCACGTAACTATTATGTTGACTGTGAGCCTGTTGTCTGTCCCACACAGGCCCAAACGGAAGAACTGCTTTTCATACTAGGTACCTAATGGAAAGCCCCGACCTCCAGCATTCCTAGATATATATTTTACAACGAAATTAGAATAAATTCATCCGTACCAAAGAAAATGTCCAACGTTTTCGGTCAATTTTTGTGGAGTTCGTCGGAAAAACTTAAAGCTAGGAACGATCATATATTATGATAAAAGATTCATTAATAAATCTCATTTTGCCCCAAGAAATTTTTTGATTTGTATTGAAAAGTAATCTTGATTAATCTTAAAATTAGTCTGATTAATTTTTTTCACCTCAAAAATTGTAAGAAATTAGTGTATAACATATGATTTTTAAACGATACTATTCAACCTCAATAGTGCCAATAGGGCTCTACTATCCAACTAACTTATATAAGTGAAACATGCTATGTGACTAGTAGATATAGGTTTGTTCGCACTGGCTTTTTCTGACGGTTAACTGACTCCTAGAAAACTAAATTTGATAAGCGTCGGTTTGATATAATCGTTGGGAATCGAGAAGACAGTGCATGGTTAGTTTCTTGTCCGCCCTGACTTCAGCGTACTGGAATGACGATTAGAAAACTGGCTTTGGACAGTCAGGAAAACACGGCAAACAGCCGGTCATGGATACTACACAGTCCGAAAAGAGTTCGAGAATCACTGCGAATGGCCAAACGCCTTTCTGGCTGTCAGATAACCGTCCGATGGTCCCTGTTTTTTTTTTGTTTTTTTTTTTAATTTTCTCATTCAAATTCATGATCAAATGGAGTTAGTGACTGTTAATTATTTTAGTGAGAGCTTTCCAAGTAAGATCGCAAATGAATATTGAGTTTGTCTAATTGCGACTTTGTGACGTCGCTCCTTCCTCCTCCCCCCCCCCCCCCCCAAATCCAGCCTGGAACACTGAAAGTTGAGGTGCTTCACGCACATTTTTCCAACCATTGGAAAATGGACTGCGTTTTCTGGTACATAAATATCAACCTTTAATAAAACTTCAGCAACAACGACTGATGTATTGCATTTTCAGCTCCCCATATTCAGGTACATGATGATTGCAATTTCATCAGTCTCATCTTGAATCGTTGAATTCGCGCAGGTATACTATCCAGGTCTTTACTGCCTAGCAGTGGGACTAGAGGTTTATGATCAGTTAAAATTTTAAATTTCTTCCCCATTAGGAATTTTGAAAACTTTTCTGCTGCCCAGGCGACTGCAAGACCTTCTTTTTCAATCTGTGCGTACCTCCTTTCAGCTGGTTGAAGGGACCTTGATGCACACATTACGATCTTGAAGTCGTTTTGTTCTTTCTGCAGCCAAATTGCACCCAGACCGTACGCTGATGAGTCAGCCATGACAGTGGCTTCTGCTGATACATCATACCGAGTCAGACGAATTGATCTCTTGACCAATTCAATAATTTCTGAAAGGATTTTCTGGTGATCCTGGCTCCAAACAAATTTTCTGTTTTTCCTGGTTAGCTCGTGAAATGATTCTGTTTTCTCTGCTAAGTTTGGAACAAACTTGTTAAGTTGATTTAGCATGCCATTCAGCCGACGAATCCCTGATACATCTTTCGGAGTCGGTAATTCCTCCAAGGCTCTGATGCGTTCTGGGTCAACTCTTATGCCCTGAGAATCAATCAGATTACCTAGAAATTTCACTGATTTCTGCGAGAAGGAACATTTTTCTTTGTTCAAAACAACGTTGGCTTCCTTCAGTCTAGTTAAAACTTGGTTTAATCTGTAGTCATGTTCTTCCGGCGTTCTTCCGTGAATCAGTAGGTCATCCATATGGCAAAGAACGCCATCTAGCCCCTCTAAAAGCTTGGACATTTGAGCCGAAAAAAATTCAGGGGCTGAGGTTATTCCGAAAGGTAGCCGTTTAAAGAAGTATCTGCCAAAAGGAGTTATAAACGTAGTTAATTTAGCAGTGTCTGGCGAAATTTTTATCTGCCAGAAACCGGACTGTGCGTCTAATTTTGAAAAAATTCTGGAACTCCCAATTTGGCCCAAGGTTTCTTCAACATCCGGTAATATGATTTTAGGTCGTTTCACGTTCCTATTCAACTCAGTGTAGTCTACGCAGAGACGCAGACTACTGTTTGGCTTTATGACTGGGACAATAGGTGCGCACCAATCAGTCGGTTCGTCAATTCTTTCAATCACTCCAAGTTTTAGCATTCTCTGAAGTTCTGCTTCCACCTTGGGACGAAGGGGGATTGAAATATTACGAGGGGCACGAACTGAATAGGGTTTGGCATCCTCGACAAGTTCAATTTTGTACTCTCCTGGTATGGTACCTAATCCCTCGAAAAGCTCTGGATGATTCTGTAAAACTCGGTCCATGGTGATTGATTGTACATCAGCAGATTGATTCGGTGTTCGAACCGAGATTAGATTGAGTGCTTTTATTGCAGGAACCCCTAGCAAGGGTTCGTTTAAACCAGGTATTACATAAATTTTTTCCTTTACCCTCTGACCGTTAAAACCAAAATCAGCTATGAACATGCCCTCCACGTGCATAATTTTCTGGTCAGCATTCTTTAAAGTTTTGTCTGGCTTGACAAGGTTAGGGAACTGAATGAGGGTGTTAGAGGGGATGGCTGTAACCTCCGCACCAGAATCGAGCTTAGCTTTAACCATCTGATTATTGATGTAGATATTGACATACTAAGCAGTCGAATTTCCCCCAATCGCATTCAGAGCACCAAGGTGAGTCACGTTTGTAACTAGCTCAGAATCAGAAGACTCCCGCAATTCACCGATTTTCTTTGCGAGTTTACCATCAGAGGACCTGCGTTTACACATTTTTGGAAAATGGCCAATTCTCCCACACTGACAAGTATGGTCTTTGGCCGGACAAAAACTACGAGGATGTCGAGGACCCCCACAATTCCAGCACCCATCCATAACAACAGCTTGTGATTTCTGTTGTTTAAACTTAATAGATGGGCCAGAATGGATACGATCAATTTCTGATGATGAAGGTTTTGGATTAATTTTTTCTAGTTCCGAGGCCTGTTTTTTTATAGCCTCCCTCTGCTTAGCTTTCAGTATTGCTTTTTCCAACGTGAGGTCGGAATCCTCTTGAAGCTGAGAGGATAACCTAGTGTCTAAAATCCCAACAACTATGCGATCCCGAACAAGCTCGTCCCTAAGATCACGGAAGGCGCAACGCTCTGCCATCAAGCTAATATCAGTTAAGAAGTGTTCAAAACTTTCCTCATCATTCTGGTACCTGGAATTGAATTTTGCGCGTTCATAAATTGTGTTTCGCTTCCCTACGAATGCTTCAGTGAATGCTGCCTTTACGTGTGTGTAGGAGTTGAGGTGTTCCTCGGGAAGTTGAGAGCGCGTCAAAATGTCATCTGCATCTTCCCCCATACAATAAATTAAAGATGTCACCTGTTTTTCTTCGGGCTCTTGATCGAGCCCCGACGCGATCCGGTATCTCTCGAACCTCTTAAACCATTTGTCCCATGTTTCCGGACGGTTAAAGTCGAATTGGGCTGGTGGTTGGAATGCGATCGATGAGCGGCAAGGAGCACCCGAATTCTGCCGTGATTCGTTGAATGATTCATTATCAGCTTTCTTTCTTCTTCCAGGACTCATGCTGCCACCATGTAGAATAATGAAAAGCTAAAATGTAATGAACGACTCACTGTATTCACCACAGATCAGAAAAGTGTCTAAAACTATAATATTGAACAATTTAAACCACGTCAGTCCACATCTGGAGACGCCTCGTTCGTTGTCTAGCAACAGCCTAAATAGTTTCTGTAGGAGTCACATGTCACAGGTTAAGTACTCATCCAATACGAGCTCAACACCCCCACTCACTTTCCCATCCATAGTGCTGGCAATTTCTTGACGTAGGTAGGTAGTTCGCAATTTTTGACATTTTCATGTCTTTGCCCTGGCACATAGCACAAAAAACTGTCACGAAATTGCGTAACGAAATTGTGTTACAGTGCCTTTATAATGATTTCCGCTTACAACGACCCCGTTGTTAGGTTTGTTCATTTTCTACACTTTTTAACCCACAAAAATCGTTCACCACTCGTTGGAAAGCTCTCGATTTAACGAACATTTTCATGTTCTCCATAACATATTGACTATACGAATAGCGGAGCTATGGGCATAACTGTACTCATATTTTGTTTACAAACTAATGATCGTGAGTGTAGAAGATAATTAATCCGGAATCGTCTATTTTATTGAAATTAGGTACCTACCTCTTAATATTAATAATGTCAAAAGCAATAGGTAAAGACATGAAAATGTCCCAATGCGTTGCAGACTCGTATGCAAGCGTTTTTGTAGAAGGAGTTACCGGCTTTCGGGTTTGACATGTTATCTTTATTGATTCATTATTGTCAATAAGGAACCTTTGGATTCGAGCATGAAAAGAAAAAAAATTAAACCCCATCAAAAATTTGATAGCTCAAAATTTTTTTTGTAATTTTTTAAATTTTTTTATTTATTTTTTTTTCAAAACTTGGACCAAAAGCCCAGCTTGGAGGAGAAACAGATGTACCAAGACTTAACACAACGAAGCCGGATTGTTGAGGGCCCGTTGGCGGCCGAGGCGTCGGTCCCTATGGTTACCTAGGGCTACGTGCTTCCTCGTCGCGCCTAATCAAAACCTAATGACCCTACGAAGAGACACGCTGTCTCAACAAACCAAACACTTTCCACCCTGTGAGAAACATTTCTTATTCCTGTTATTTTCTCAACACCTTCGCCTTATACCTAACGAGGAACCCGTACGAACAAACTAGCGATTGAGTAAGTTCGTGTGAAATCTCCAGGTCCCTTGGATGGAAAGCCGATTTCCCGTATTACTAACTTGTGCTGTCATCTTCAGCGTCGAAAATTGTCTACTTAATAGGTGAGCATTGATGTTTCATTTTTAAATCCAGTTGGCTAGGTACCTACCACAAATTCGTGATTTAGTAGTGGGATAGACAGCCTACTGTCACTTCTCTCGTGTACGGCCAGTAAGTTTGTATGTACCTACGTGTAGGTAGGTAGGTAGTTACCGTAGAATACCACGCACACTCATATATAATATTTATTACGTAGGTGAGACGGCAAGCTGGGGGGTTGCTGGTTCTGTAACGTCATCATTATTAATTTCAACGCTCATTGCCAGCCATCAGATACCGTTCATGCAGCAAATTCTTGGTTATAAAGTAGGTAATTGTACCCAAACAGAGACGAAATTTTGCAAATTGCTTAATTTGAATGAAACAGCTTGGTTTAAAATTTTAGCTTTAACATACCTAGGTACGTCCTTATGCATTTTTAGCGACGAATAACATAATATTATTGCTATTATTATCGTTTATTATTAATTGTTTAGTTATCGAGTGTTGACTGCAAACAATCAAAATGCACCCTGTTCTTTGATCATAATTATGTTGGGATAAAAAAAGAGAGAGAGGGAGAAAAGAGAGATTGCCTTCAAACCCCCCCCCCCCCCCCCCCAACAATACCCTGATATCCCTTTGTTGGGTGAAAATAAAGACAGAAAAATGAAGTTTTTGTTAATTTCAAGTAATTATTTATGCGAATCGTTGGATTGGAAGAAACACAAACGAATTTGTAAGTAGAAACTGGTAAAATTAGCATTGACAAGAATTTTGTTAGGGTCAATTTCGCCACTGTCATGGTCTAATTATTATGTCGAGAATGGTCTAATTAATATGAAAATTCACCTGGTTCCTGATTTACTAGATTTTGTACTTCTCTGTAGGGTAATGTCCAAAAAAAAAAACTTATTTAGTAGAAGATGCATTTCTCTTTCGTTTGGTTTCAAGCAGTCAACTCCGATAGCAGATAGCACTGATAGCTACTGGGGAAAAGGTTAGGTACCTCCTTGAAAATCGCCTATGTACCTATTCTGGTAGGTACCTAGTTACCAACTACCCTTAAATTAGGTAAGTCGAGGTGATATGAGTGATATAGGCACTTAACCTCAGTGATTTTCCTCTTCATTCGTTCAACTTTTTCAGAAAAACTGCTGTCCTGAAAAACAAATTTTTTCAACTTTGGTTAGGTACAAGGTACCCATATTTTCTTCAAGAACGGGTCGTCGCAGTGGAATGAGCCTATTTGCCTATGAGAGGAAGAAAAGAGCTTCAAAGAACTCGGGAATTTTCCTGAGTAAGGCTTGGCTTAGGTGGCACGATTTCATGAACAAATACAAAAGGCTGGTAATTATTACACAATGGTTTATTATTTACCTGTATAGATGCCCCTTCTCGCACTGTTTGCTGTGGTCCAGTACCTACCCACGACCCCCCCCCCCCCCCCCCAGGAAAGCCCTAAATCGAGCACTGGATCCGGCCCGGGAATTAGAGTTTCATAAAAATGCGCAGGATTCAATAATTCAATAATTAATTATTTGTAGTTATTCATGAAGCATAACTTTGTTCAAGTACCTTTCAACAAAATCCAAAAGAGCAATCATTTTCAAATGGAATAATATCACAGAACAACCAACTCGACATCATACAGCCATTCTTGATTATAATCAGGTGTTCCCTGGCAATAATATCTGGGCCAGATTTATACACCTTCATTCACGATCATGTTGACGGAGCTTTTCGGTGCAAACGAACGGTTGGTCGTACGATGCTCCGGGTGATCTCAAAAAATTCTTTAGTTCAAGATCAATTTAAAAACGTTAAAAAAACCACACCATTCTATTGAAAGTTTTCGAGCTAAGGCGTTCTGAAAATGTCAACCCCTATTTTTCACCCCTCAGAGATTGACAATGTCAGTCACTGTGGTTCATGGTAACCAAGGAAAGCGCGAAGTATGGCGGGCGGACAGAAATTTTTGGTTTATAATATTTCAATAATGAATCTTTGGAACAGAGCATGACAAAAAAATAGCACTCCCCGAAGATTTGATGGTTTCCGTTTCAAGAATCCGAAATATGGAATAAAAGAATTTCGACGACTAGCTGTATGAAGTCGAGTTGGTTGTTCCGCGATATTATTTCATTTGAAGAATGATGGCTCTTTTGAATTTTGTTGATAGGTACTTCTGTAACTTGAACGAAGTTATGCTTCATGAATAAAAACCAATAATCAATGACTAAATTATTTAATCTCGCGCATTTGTATGATACTGTAATTCCTGGGCCGGCCCCAGTACTCGACAATAAACCGTTTTGCAGTAGTTCGCAGCGTTTTTTTTTTTAATTCCATTTTCGGCCTCTACATACCTTGAAACGGAAACCATACAATTTTGAGGGGGGGGGGGGGGGGGGGTTAAAAAAGTTATTTATGCTCGATTCCAGAAGTTCATCATTGAAAATAATAAACCAAAATTAGAGAGATACGGGGTTGTTAACAACTAGCTTAGGGGATGCAACACAAATTGTGTTGGGAAGCAGCAAAGAGCATCACGCGACGTGGTAGGTCCTGGACGTGGCACAGCAGAAAACCATTGCTGTCACCTTGCTCAGGGTTCGACTGGTTAGATTTTCTTGTGAGGCCACCGTCGCCAGTCGGCTTCCATGGAAAATCCCTCGCATCTCGCCCATTGGCCCAAACGTTCTTCTGGACCTGCCGGAGGCGGCTTCTGGTCACGTAAAGTCTCAGTCTTCTTCCAGCTGCCCCCTTTAGTCACACTTTCAACATCGGGAACGCCTAACGCTCCGCAAAAACCACCGCACTCACTACACCTAACTGGGTGATTCTCCTCTACTTTTCTTGTCAAGTATTATCTTCACATTTTTTCGGCGCTCTTCTTCATTTTTTTATACGCGATATCCCCGTTTCTGAAGAATGTTAGGCGTCTCCTTAGAAAAATTTCGAGGCCTATCAAGTCGCCAGTCTACGTGATGAGGATCCGGTTCCCCGAGGATTACGCAGGGGCAGCCCTTTCTGTACGCTTCAGGTGTCCATTGTTTACTCAACTTTCTGGTTTTATCAACTTAACCTACTTCAACATTTTGGTTAATTATTTTCAATAATGAACCATTTGAATCGAGCATGGAAAAAAAAAAAATCTAACCCCCCCCCCCCCCCCCCCTCAAAAGGTGATGGTTTACGTTTCAAGGTAAGTAGAATCCGAAAATGCAATAAAAACATTTCTGTCTGTCCGCCGTACGCCGTACTGGCCACTTTTCTTAGTTACCATGAAACAAAATTGATGAAATTCGGGTTGTAGGTTCCGTTCGGGGTCTAGTTGGTCCTCGAAGCTCGACGTTACTGTCAGTCATCTCTAAGGGGTTCAATATAGGGGTTGAAATTTTCAGAACGCCGTAGCTCGAGAACTTTCGATAGAAAGGTATGGTTTTTTTACGTTATTAAATTTGTCTTGAGCTAAACAATTTTTTGAGACCACCCGGAGCACTGTACGTCCAGCCGTTCGTGTGCACCACAAAGCTTCGTCAACACGATCATGAATCGAATGGTATAAATCCGGCCGGGATTTCATCACTAAGGAGCACCTGATTATAATCAAGGATGGCTGTATGAAGTCGAGTTGGTTTTTGTTCGATATTATTTTTCATTTGATAAGTGATGGACTATTGCATTTTGTTGGTAGGTACTTGTGAAACTTGAACAAACGTTGAAGTATTACTGATGGGTAAATTATTACACAACGGTTCATCTACCAAGAAGAGGCTGGATTTTGTTGATCGGTACTTTTGCAACTTGAACAACCGTTGAAGTATTATTGATGGGCCAGTTATTACACAACGGATCATTATACTTATCACTAGGGACGGCGCTAACAGTCGGGAATTGGCCGGAGATAAAATCATTGCTAGGGATCACCTGAGTATGAAGTCGAGTTGGTTGTTCCGTGATATTATTTCACTTAAAAATGATGGCTGTTTTGGAGTTTGTTGATAGGTACTTTTGCAACTTTTTTTACTCCACATCAACAATCTCCCTTCAGAAATTCATTATTTGCGTTTCTTTTTGCCATTTTAGTTACTGTTTGTCATCGACAGAATTATTTTAGCAACATTTAACTCGTGATTTAGGTAGGTACCTAGTAACGAGTACAGGGTTAGGTACTAACCTACGGAGGATCTGCGATCTACATAATATGTATAGAATAGTACATATTATAATTATTATATAGACGGGTTATCTATACAGAGAGGTGTGATCTGTAACAGAAGGGTATTCTGTATAAAATAATAAACCGTTGTGCAGGGATTTGCAGGTTTTTTGTTTTTGGTTCAACAGAATGTTCATGTTCAGGTTGCAATCAGCGCTTTTGGTTTATTATTTTCAAATGAACCATTGGAATCGAGCATGAAAAAAATTTAAACCCCCCCCCCCCCTCACCCCTCAAAATTTGATGGTTTCCGTTTCAAGGTAAGTAGAATCCGAAAATGCAATAAAAAAAATTTCTGTCTGTCCGTCGTACGCCGTACTTCTCACTTTTCTTAGTTACCAAGAACCAAAATTAACGAAATTTGGTTTGTATGTCCCGTTTGGGGTCCAGTTGGTCCTCGAAGCTCGGCGTTACTGTTAGTCACCTCTGAGGGGTGAAAAATAGGGGTTGAAATTTTCAGAACACCGTAGCTAGAAAACTTTCAATAAAATGGTGTGTTTTTTCAAACGTTTTTAAATAGGTCTTGAACTAAAGAATTTTGTGATACCACCCGGAGCACTGTACGACCAGCCGTTCGTTAGCACCGATAAGCTTCGTCAACATGATCGTGAATCAAAAGGTATAAGTAAATCCGGCCCAGATATCATCGCTAGGGAACACCTGACTATAATCAAGGATGGCTGTGTGAAGTCGAGTTGGTTGTTCCGTGATATCATTTCATATGAAAAATGATGGCTCTTGGATTTTTTGACATATAGGTACATACTTTTGCAACTTGAACAAACGTTGAAATGTTATTGGGAAATTATCACACAACGGTAAGTTATCACAAAACTGTAAATTATTACACAACGGTTTATTGTAGTATCTACGTATAAGGGGCACCTATGCAGGTAAATTATTACACAACGGTTTATTATTTGGCTAATGATTCATGAATAACATCAAATAATAAATGACTGAACGATTGAATCCCGCGCATTAGTATGAAACTTTAATTCCGGGGACGGCTCCAGTACTCGATTTAGGGCTTTGGGGGGAGCTCGATGGTACTGACCACAGCAAACAGTGATCTACGCAGAAGGGGCATCTATACAGGTATATCATAAACCTTTGTGTAATAATTTGCAGCGTTTTTTAGTCGTCCTTGAGGTAGAACATTATTATTAAACTTATGGGACAGAATAACTCACCATAGATACAAACTGAAACTACAGTTTTGTTCGCACTGGCTTTTTCTGAGGGTTAGGCTGACTCCTAGAAAACTGTAAGACACCATCCATGATCCAATGCCATCTTCATAAGCGTTTGAAAATGTTTTGATAATGGTTGGGAATCGAGAAGGCAGTGCATGGCCAGTTCTCTTCCTCCCGTTTTTCTGTGGAACGGAATGACGATATGAAAACTGGCTTTAGGTAGTCATGAAAACACTGCGAACTATACACAGGAACTATCACTACGAGCTATACATGGATACTATATACATGGATATTATACCTACAGTCAGAAAAAAGTCGTGTAGTCACTGCGAACTGCCCAATGCCTTTATGATGGTCGGATAACCGTAGGATGGTCATTGTGCACAAAACTTGACCATTTTCATCAAAAATCGATTGGCGACCGTGACGTAAAAGTTGTCGTTCTTTTGTACTCGTAAACAACACACCCATCGCTGTTGTTCTGTTTTGTCTATAATCTATAAATAAAGCCCATAACGTTTACATAGGTAAACCTATCTTTATAGTTTTCGGCTCTGGACAGCGAGGTTGCAAGAATTTTACCTACCTACCTACCTACATAGTTAATGGTTATGAAGTACGTTTCTGTTCTTTTGGTTTATTATTTTCAATAATGAACCTTTGGAATCAAGCATGAAACCCCCCCCTCAAAATTTGATGGTTTCCGTTTCAAGGTAGGTACCTACCTATGTAGAATCCGAAAATGCAATAAAAAAATTTCTGTCCGTCCGCCGTACTTCGCACTTTCCTTAGTTACCATGAACCAAAATTGACTAAATTTGGTTTGTAAGTCCCATTTGGGGTCTATTGGTCCGCGAAGCTCGGCGTTACTGTCAGTCATCTCTAAGGGGTGAAAAAAAGGGGTTGAAATCTCCAGGAGTTCTTGAACTTGGGAGTTTCTTGAGACCATCCCGAGCATTGTACGTCCAGCCGTTCGTTCACAGTAAGGTCACGAAGTTTGCACCGACAGGCTTCATCAACAGGAGGGTGAATCAAAATTATTGTATAAATTCAGCCCAGATATCATGACTAGGGAACACCTGATTATAATCACTAATGGCTGTATGAAGTCGAGTTGGTTGTTCCGCGATTATTCCATTTGAAAAATGATTACCGTTTTGGATTTTGTTGATATGATCTTTTGCAACTTGAACAAACGAAGTATTAATGCGTAAATTATTACACAACAGTAAATTATTAAACAACGGTTTATTAATTGCTTTATGCTTCATGAATAATTACAAATAATTAATGATTTAATTATTGAATCCCGCGCAACTGCATGAAACTTCAATTCCCGGGCCGGCCAGTACTCCATTTAGGGCTTTCCTGGACGGAGCTCGAGGGTACTGACCGCAGATAACAGTGATCTACGCAGAAGGGGCATCTATAAAGGTAAATATAATAAACATTTGTGTAATAATTTGTAGTGTTTTTGAGAAACGAAACAGTTCGTTTATTGTATGAAACATTTTCGGGAAAGCAGTTTCAAAATCAGCTTCGCCAACAATAACGCTTCAAGAAATTTTGGCTCTCGGCCAAAACAACAGAAACGCGAAACTGTTTCGTCGTTTTTCCTGCGCGAAGCTGTCTCTTGCAATCTCGGGACCCAAAATCGAATCAACACCGTAAAAGTTCGCTTCGTATGTGGCCGTTCATTTCAAACAGTTGTTTCAGGTTTTGAGAAATTGTTTCATGTTTTTTCCCCATCCCTACTGAGTAGAAGTTCGTACGCACCTAACATTATTCATGGCGCGTTGGTTATTAGGTAGGTACCCGTAGGTCCCTCCATTGTTAGAATCTAAATTAGTCTTACGTTACAGTTATGAGAAATTTTTGGTTTCTGAATTCTTGAAGTACGCTTATACCTAAACTATGACTGATAATGTGAGGTGGTAGCGTCACTGCGGATGAAGGATTGCGGAGAACCTGGGTCTTGGATGTGCATATATAAACCTGTTCCTTCCCCCCTAATGGTTATGAGTACAAAAACCTGTTCCTTCCCCCCTAACCTTGAAATTTCTTCAAGGGCTGTTTGACGGGAACTTTTCGCTTTGAGAAAAAAGCGCCCTTTTTCCCTGTAAAAATGTGTTCTTCAGTAAAAAACGCTGCAAATCCCTGCACAATGGTTTATTATTTAGTATAGAATACCCTTCTGTTACAGATCACAGCTCTATGTATAGATAACCCGTCTATATAATATAATATGTACTATTCTATACATATTATGTAGATCGCAGACCCTCCGTAGGTTAGTACCTAACCCCGTACTCGTTACTAGGTACCTACCTAAATCACGAGTTAAATGTTGCTAAAATAATTCTGCCGATGACAAACAGTACCTAACAAAAAGAAACACACATAATGAAGTTCTGAAAAGAAATTGTTGATGAGGAGTGAAAAAAGTTGCAAAAGTACCTACCAACAAACTCCAGCCCCTTCTACGTAGATGGTATAATGAACCGTTGTGTAATAATTTACCGTTGAGTAATAATTTACCGTAGTAATAATTTACCCATCAATAATACTTCAACGTTTGTTCAAGTTTCACTACCTACCAACAAACTCCAATAGAGCCATCATTTTTCAAATGAAATAATATCACAGAACAACCAACTCGACTTCATACTCCGCCAATATAATCAGGTGATCCCTACCAATGATTGGCCGTATTCACAAATTCCTATTGTGGGCGCGTCTCTGGTTACGAGATTTGGTTTGGATTGTATACAATTTCATTCACACTGGAGTCGAAAATGCCTGTCGGTGCAAACTTCGGGGCCTTACTGTGAACGAACGGCTGGACGTACGATGCTCCGGATGGTCTTAAAAAACTCGCAAGTTCAAGAACTATTTAAAACCGTAAAAATATTTACGTAAAAAAATGGTATAGGCGTTTTGAAAATTTCAACCCCTATTTTGAACCCCTTTGAGATGACTCACAGTAACGTCGAGCTTCGAGGACCAACTAGACGCCGAACGGAACATATAACCCGAATTTCATCAATTTTTTTTATGGTAACTAAGAAAAGTGGCCCGTACGGCGTACGGCGTACGGCGTACGGCGGACAGACAGAAATATTTTTATTGCAGTTTTGGATTCTACATACCTTGAAACGTAAACCATCAAATTTTGAGGGGGGGTAAGAATTTTTTTTTTCATGCTCGATTCCAATGGTTCATTATTGAAAATAATAAACCAAAATTTGTTCCCAGTAAAAAATGTTTAATTCCGTTTTCTTTGAAATTTAAAAACAAAATTTACAGTATTGTTTTGATGTTGACTGATATTGGTTTATTATTTTCAATAATGAACCATTGGAATCGAGCAAGAAGAAAAAAATGCTTACCCCCCCTCAAAATTTGATGGTGTACATTTCAAGGTAAGTATGTAGAATCCAAAACTGCAATAAAAATATTTCTGTCTGTCCGCCGTACGGACCACTTTTCTTAGTTACCATCAAAGAAAATTGATGAAATTCGGGTTATAGGTTCCGTTCGGGGTCTAGTTGGTCCTCGAAGCTCTGCGTTACTGTCAGTCATCTCTAGGGGTTCAATATAGGGGTTGAAATTTTCAGAACGCCGTAGCTCGAGAACTTTCGATAGAAAGGTATGGTTTTTTTACGTTATTAAATTTGTCTTGAGCTAAACAATTTTTTGAGACCACCCGGAGCACTGTACGTCCAGCCGTTCGTGTGCACCACAAAGCTTCGTCAACACGATCGTGAATCGAACGGTATAAATCCGGCCGGGATTTCATCACTAAGGAGCACCTGATTATAATCAAGGATGGCTGTATGAAGTCGAGTTGGTTGTTCTGCGATATTATTTCATTTGGCAAGTGATGGACTATTGGATTTTGTTGGTGGGTAATTCTGAAACTTAAACAAACGTTGATGTATTATTGATTGGTAAATTATTAAACAATGGCAAATTATTACACACCGGCAAATTATTACACAACGGTGAATTATTACACAACGGTAAATTATGACACCACTGTAAATTATTACACAACGGTAAATTATTACACAACGGCTCATCTACCCAGAAGGGGCTGGATTTTGTTGATAGGCACTTTTCCAACTTGAACAACCGTTGAAGTATTATTGATGGGTAAATTATTACACACCGGCAAATTATTACACAACGGTGAATTATTACACAACGGTAAATTATGACACCACGGTAAATTATTACACAACGGTAAATTATTACACAACGGCTCATCTACCCAGAAGGCTGGATTTTGTTGATAGGCACTTTTCCAACTTGAACAACCGTTGAAGTATTATTGATGGGTAAATTATTACACACCGGCAAATTATTACACAATGGTGAAATATTACACAACGGTAAATTATGACACCACGGTAAATGATTACACAACGGTAAATTATTACACAACGGCTCATCTACCCAGAAGGGGCTGGGTTTTGTTTATAGGTACTTTTCCAACTTGAGCAACCGTTGAAGTATTATTGATGGGTAAATTATTACACAATGGCAAATTATTACACAACGGCAGATTATTACACAACGGTAAATCATTACACAACGGTAAATTATTACACAACGGCTCATCTACCAAGAAGGGGCTGGATTTTGATGATAGGTACTTTTGCAACTTGAACAACCGTTGAAGTATTATTGATGGGCAAATTTTTACACAACGGTTCATTATTGTATCTCCGTAGAAGGGGAACCTATACAGGTAAATTATTACACAACGGTTTAGGTAGGTGCCTAGTAACGAGTACGGGGTTAGGTGCTAACCTACGGAGGGTGTAGAATAGTACATATATGTTATATAGAAGGGTTATCTATACCGAGAGCTGTGATCTGTAACAGGAGGGTATTCTGTACAAAATAATTAACCGTTGTGCAGGGATTTGCAGAGTTTTCTAACTGAAATGAAACATTCTTCTTGACAACTCCTTCCCTACTGCGCAGGTATCCTCAGTCCTCAAGGCGTTAATGCGGAGAAATGTTGAGGACTGTAGGTTTGCCCAATATAAAACTCATGTAAATCAAATTGTAAATTCAGACGGTATGACAGTTGAAAGCAATCAGAAAACCTCGTATGTACATTGAGACCGAACGCAGAGTTGGAAACAGGAAGAAACCTCTGATGGGGGCCAAGAATTACGTAACTAAGACAGATCACTCGTGAACTGCAGTGGATCCAATAAGTATTATATTTTTGTTGGTACTGGACACCAAGCACCAACATCATAATTATTATCAAGAAGGTGTCAACCAATAATCAAAATACTTAACCTTTTTTGCTTGAGCTTGGAGTATCGGACAACTAACTCGATTTCGTAAGATTTGTTCTGCCGTTTGATCCCCGCTCATGTTGATGATGTTGTTTAGTTCAAACTTCAGGGTCTTACTGTGGATTCGAGACGTAGGTACCTACTGAGAACTATTACACAACGGTTTATAATTTTCGTGTACAAATACCCCTTCCGAGTAGATCCCAGTTTTCTCTGCTACCGCCAGAAAACCGCTAAATCGAATACCGACCCCAATTTTATTCTAAAACATCGCAGTTCGGCCCCACGAACCCAAAAACCGGTCATTTTTGGAATTCTGATGGTCACTGAACCTGAGCGGGACATCCCCCCCATTGTCAACTAATTTGAATGATTCGTTTGGCCGTGGACCACAAACTTGTACCTACAAAATCCAAGATAACCAACTTTCTTCCAATTAAATAAATAATATCGCAAAAGAAGAACAACTCGAAATTACCAGTTCGAGAAAAATGCGTTTGGTTTTTTCAAACTTTTGAAGTCACACTAAACCTCTTCGTTAACATTCGGCAAGTTATCAACAGTTGATTCTACTAACCCGTACAACAAAGTTGCTATACAAAACTGAGAACTAGACAGGTTGAAAAATAAAGCTGCAGCATGAACAGTTGCGGTGACATCTTTGATCATTTCTAAATAAAACCATAACGGTTACAGATTGAGTTATCAAATTGTGGCACAGTATAGAGCCACGCAAATAACACCTTTTGAACCACTTATCTAACAAAACAAAATTTCGAGTTGCGAAGCTGTAGTATTGAGGGAACGATACTAACCTCTGATTTCATAAAGCCATGCGTGATTATAATCAGTGTCCCATATCAATGATAATAATATGGCCTGCGGTTACGAATGCCGTACGATACACATTCACGTAGAAACCACACCATTCTATTGAATGTTTTCGAGCTGTGGCGTTTTGAAAATGTCTACCCCCATTTTGGTAACACCGAGCTTTGGTGCACAACTCTACCCCAGATGGTACGTCGAATTTAGCAGCCAGTCGATAGTAGAATTCTACATACCTACCTTGAAACGTAAAACGTCAAAATTTGTGGGCATCGATTCCAAACGTCCTAGACCTACGGAACACTCGTCAAGAAGTAAAGGTATTGACCCAAAGGGAATAACCAAAACTACAATATTTACAACATTTTATTATTTTTTTCAACGAAAAGTATTACAATCGAAATTAAATAAGAACACGCGATAATTTTATTACTCATTTTAATTAAATTACTCTTAACTTCTACTCGTAAAAAGTAAAAGTTCCACGTAAACCTACCGAATTATTCCTTCCTTTACTGAGGGTTAATATCCCACATGCAAGATTCGTTAAATTCTGAAAGTTTCCGTATAAAATAGAGGTTCAAAATAATTTTTTCACTGTAGAAAAATAACGAAAAATAAAATGAGAGAAAATCACAACAAACATCTCGATAACTTGTAAAACTAAGCACACCGTTGATGTTAAGAGACCAAAACAAAAAATTATAAATTTATTCTCAGTAATAAATAACAATAATAAAATGACGATCCTTTCAAATAAGAAAAAATAAAGTTAAAAGAAATTTAAAAAATCATGAGAGGTTTAGAAGTTTATTGGTAACAAAAAAGAAAATTTCGAAAAGTTGTGCGTCCAAAATCCACAACTCTTATCACATTAAATGTACTTGGTTTTCGATTTTTTTTATAAGTTTTTTTCAATGATTTTTTCTTTATTAAAAAACGTGTATTCTCCGTAAACAATGTCGGGAGAAGGTTTACAGGTACTAAGTAAATGTAATTAAGTAGGCGAAATTCAGACATGCGTTTTTAGGCCATCAGGAACCCTAAGAGTTAACATGATTAACCACCATCAGAAAACACTAATCAATACGAGGAAGAATTAAGATTAACATTAAAAGGAACTCTGTTCACCGGATGTGAGAACTCCACCTCCAAACTGTGTTTCCATGTTTAAAAAAACTGTATATGACAGTTAAAGTAAGGAAATAAAAAAATGGTATGATGATGAATCTTCATGCAAAATTCATCGTTTTAAAATGTGGTTCACCTAGTAATAACACTACTGACTTTTGTTCAGGCAGTACGAGATTGAGGTTTCAACCTAGAAAACATCATGAATGGTGGTTCGTAATGAATTGTGCATTTATAGAAACACAGAGGATTTAGATGTTTCTGACGCATTTAGCAGCGATTAAAATGCCTTGTTCAGAATGTATTGCTGCAGTGGGCAGTTCGAAGGGAATCTTTTAAAAGGGGGCGATGGGGTGAACAAAGCTCCCGGAATCCTCCATCCACTATCCTTTAAATACTTAGGAAGTACGTTTTTAAGTTTTCATGATTTTTTTACAAATTACATCCTCATCCGCCACACCTCGAAATGTTACACATATACAACTGTATACGTATACGTTTTCGCAGTCTCTTTAGACGGGCGGTGGCCCCTTGTAGTAGCGGAGCTGCGGGGATATCGTGTAGGGGAAGTTGTTCATGGCGTCGCAGCACTGGGGCTCGAGGAGGCAGGCGATGCATAGGATGGCCATGACGGCAAGCTGAAAAGGGAGCCCGGCCCGGATGGCGCGCCAGAGCCAGGCTTTGATCTTGCCACCGGACGTTTCGCTGTCGTCACCTTCACCTCTGGAAACATAAGAGACGGACATCGTGAGCTAACAAATCAACAAACTAACAACACACTGTGAGTGTCGCAACCAGACAAAGCACATTCGAAGTTGTGGACTAAAAAAGTTCACGACACCACATTCGCACCTTTATCGTCGTCCGTTTGAGAAATCCGCCTTACTGCAATTTGAAGGTTCTCAAATCCATCTTACTGCAATAAAAAGGTTCTTGAATCCATCTTACAGCAATAAGACGGTTCTCAAATCCATCTTATTGTGATAAGGCGGTTCTCAAATCCATCTTATTGCAATAAGGCGGTTCTCAAATCCATCTTATTGCGATAAGGCAGTTCTTGAATCCATCTTACTGCAATAAGAAGGTTCTTGAATCCAACTTATTGCGATAAGACGGTTCTCAAATCCATCTTACTGCAATAAGACGGTTCTCAAATCCATCTTACTGCAATAAGAAGGTTCTAGAAATCCATCTTATTGCAACAAGGCGGTTCTCAAATCCATCTTATTGCAATAAGAAGGTTCTCAAATCCATCTTACTGCAACAAGGCGGTTCTCAAATCCATCTTACTGCGATAAGACGGTTCTCAAATCCACCTTATTGCGATAAGGCGGTTCTCAAATCCATCTTACTGCAATAAGAAGGTTCTAGAAATCCATCTTATTGCAACAAGGCGGTTCTCAAGTCCATCTTATTGCAATAAGAAGGTTCTAGAATCCATCTTATTGCAACAAGGCGGTTCTCAAATCCACCTTATTGCAATAAGGCGGTTCTCAAATCCATCTTACTGCGACAAGACGGTTCTCAAATCCACCTTATTGCAATAAGGCGGTTCTCAAATCCATCTTATTGCAATAAGAAGGTTCTAGAAATCCATCTTATTGCAACAAGGCAGTTCTCGAATCCACCTTACTGGAATAAGGCGGTTCTCAAATCCAGCCTTACTGCAATAAGAGGGTTCTCAAATCCATCTTACTGCAATAAGAGGGTTCTCAAATCCATCTTACTGCAATAAGACGGTTCTCAAATCCATCTTAATGCAATAAGCCGGTTCTCGAATCCATTTTATTGCAATATGAAGGTTCTCGAATCTATCTTATTGCAATAAGGCGGTTCTCAAATCCATCTTACTGCAATAAGACGGTTCTCAAATCCATCTTATTGCAATAAGAAGGTTCTAGAAATCCATCTTATTGCAACAAGGCAGTTCTCGAATCCACCTTACTGGAATAAGGCGGTTCTCAAATCCAGCCTTACTGCAATAAGAGGGTTCTCAAATCCATCTTACTGCAATAAGAGGGTTCTCAAATCCATCTTACTGCAATAAGGCGGTTCTCAAATCCATCTTACTGCAATAAGACGGTTCTCAAATCCATCTTATTGCAATAAGACGGTTCTCGAATCCATCTTATTGCAATACGAAGGTTCTCGAATCTATCTTATTGCAATAAGAAGGTTCTAGAATCTATCTTATTGCAATAAGAAGGTTCTAGAATCCATCTTATTGCAACAAGGCGGTTCTCAAATCCACCTTATTGCAATAAGGCGGTTCTCAAATCCATCTTACTGCGACAAGACGGTTCTCAAATCCACCTTATTGCAATAAGGCGGTTCTCAAATCCATCTTATTGCAATAAGAAGGTTCTAGAAATCCATCTTATTGCAACAAGGCAGTTCTCGAATCCACCTTACTGGAATAAGGCGGTTCTCAAATCCAGCCTTACTGCAATAAGAGGGTTCTCAAATCCATCTTACTGCAATAAGAGGGTTCTCAAATCCATCTTACTGCAATAAGACGGTTCTCAAATCCATCTTAATGCAATAAGCCGGTTCTCGAATCCATTTTATTGCAATATGAAGGTTCTCGAATCTATCTTATTGCAATAAGGCGGTTCTCAAATCCATCTTATTGCGATAAGGTGGTTCTCAAATCCATCTTATTGCAATAAGAAGGTTCTAGAAATCCATCTTATTGCAACAAGGCAGTTCTCGAATCCACCTTACTGGAATAAGGCGGTTCTCAAATCCAGCCTTACTGCAATAAGAGGGTTCTCAAATCCATCTTACTGCAATAAGAGGGTTCTCAAATCCATCTTACTGCAATAAGGCGGTTCTCAAATCCATCTTACTGCAATAAGACGGTTCTCAAATCCATCTTATTGCAATAAGACGGTTCTCGAATCCATCTTATTGCAATACGAAGGTTCTCGAATCTATCTTATTGCAATAAGAAGGTTCTCGAATCTATCTTATTGCAATAAGAAGGTTCTCGAATCCATCTTACTGCAATAAGAAGGTTCTCAAATCACCAGCCCCTTTGCAAAAAGACGCTTGCAATACGACGGATTTCTCAAATAGACGACAACACCCTAATCACCAAGAAACATACGAGACGAGGTTCACAAGGAAGTACTGTTATTCCTCCAGTTACGAAATTACCAATCCAGTTACAAGAAAGTGGGGTTGTCGAAGAACCTTCTCGAGAAAACTCAACTTATAAACAACTGCGTTAAGGCACGCATTATCGCATCAAACAATTCTTTTTACCGCGTATTTATTAACTCGCTTCCTTATCCGCCTTGTCTGTCCGGTAAATCTTGTAATCGATTTTTCGCCCACTTCTCGACGCCCAAATGAGCAGGAATTTTGTTTGCTTCTTCATATTTTATTTGCCAATAAAATAAAAATCAAACAAATCGATTTATTACTGGGAGACGAGGTCCTATATAGATTTTCTATTCCACATATTATTTTGATCAGGTGAAGAGAAACTGAAATGAACCTAAAATTTGCCACATTTCTCTGTCACAATCTCATCAAGAATTTTAAAATCTACTGCAAGATTTCGTACATACAAGACTTAGAAAATGAAGAAAACAATTATTGTTTAAATAAATATTTTTTTCAAACCACGGTGTTAAAACGGACTAAAAAGTATAAAATACGTTCTCGCAGCTCCAAACACAGATTCCTAACTCCAATGAGATTGCCAGAAAATTTGTGATTGTTAATTTTTGACAGCTGTGAAAATACGTGGAAGATCTGTAACGAAAAATGTGCGGCGAAGGCATGACACTAGTAAGGAGAGTAGAGGGCAGCTGTCCAGCTATGCATGCGCCCCAAGTTTGTTGTTTTAAATCTTACTAGTATTTTCACAGCTATGCATGCGCCCCAAGTTTGTTGTTTTAAATCTTACTAGTATTTTCACAGCTATCACAAATTTTCACGAATGTATTTAGTTAGGAACCTGTATGGGGCTACGGGAAATTACCCAAAAGACGTGGTTTTTAATTTTTTTTAAACTTCATCTGATAGTGAGGTTATTATGGTCAGTAACCTATTTTGTTATATCGATTTTAATTTTCGAACATTAGCCGTAACGACGTCGTATACACAGCGCTCCTCAATGAAGAACACGTAGATACTCCATTAAGAGTGCGTCAGGCAGATCGAGACAAGTTGATCGGATTCCTATGGGGAAGACTGAGATAAGCGACAGAATTGAATGGGAGTGAGGGAGGTGACATTGTTAAATCCACCCTCCGCCCATTCCAGGGCTAAAGGACGTTCTGGCGCGGTATGCAAAGGAGGCAATAAGCGGCGCTGGCAGGCGACATATGAGCTTTCCTTCTCCCTTCGACCTTTCCTACTTCATTTCGAGAGATTGCCGATGTGGGAAACCCTGGAGTAGGAATCGCTTCACTACTTGCCATTCCCTGGATGAGAATCGGCATTGCATCCATGTGCCTTATCGTCAATTTCCCCTCGTCTCCCATCCATACCACGGGTAAAAGCCATTTTTCGTCTAAGCAAATGGTTTTTCACGTCAAAAGCGAATATGGCTTATGGACGTTTCTGAAGACACACTGCGGATGTTGAACATTCTTAAGATGGTGCTAGTGGATGCGGGTAAAACCGCCTCGTTAAACTTTAATTACCTAGCCGACGACATCAAAATCCTTTGGGGTTTATGAATGTATGAATCCCTCCCTGATAATCCAATTAAAAGAGAAGAGAACGACCCGTGAAGTGAGCTTTGGCAAGAAACATCGCTATCCACCCTCCATAAAAAGTTAGCCTTTAACGACTCCAGCGGAGACTTAGTTATGGTAGTTACAATGTAGCACATTACGGCACTTGAGGGTTTTTAGATTTTAATTGCTCGAATCTTAGAAAACATTTAGCTTCAAATGTTTACGAGCTTGAGAGGGTTCCTTAACCCTTTAGGATGATCCCTTGTTAACAAAGTTCCCCTTTCAAGGTTAACTATGAGGCAGCTGGATTTCAGTGTTGAATTCATGAGTCGAAGACCGGGGAAGTCATGATGTGAGAAGAATACTATATAGCGATTCTTCAAAATAACGAAGAACCATGTGCCACAGGTTCGAAATCCCAGCTAGCCAACAATCCATGAAGCCATTAAAACGACGATACTTCAAAGGATTAAAAGATCCCCTGGAGAATATCATGCAAGCACAAGAATACACAAGGCGAGCACGAAAGTTTGGGTCTGCAGAATCTGCAGCGTTAATAGCATGAATTAAGAGTGATGGGGATCCCAAACGGATTAAGCTATAACCATTTTTCTTATCTTAACCTTTAGGTATCACAAGAAAGCAATTACAATGATTAGCAATCCAACAGACTGGCTTGGCTTCCACTAAAACCAGAACTTCTAAAACTCAGGTTCCATCAAGTTACTGAAACTGGGTTTCTGCCGCAGTTTTGGGCTGACGCAGACAAGGGATCGCCCACGAAAGATATGTATGTACATACCCAAGGATGCTCTACAAACATTTTTCATCAAGTTAGAATCTTGACGACAGCTAAGACGTTAAATAAATAAATCAATCTGCCCACAAAAAAACGTTAATTTGGACAATATTGCATCATAATAAGTGTGACTTGTATAAGAAATAACAACTATCATGGAAAGAAAGAAATAAGTAAGCAATAAACCCTTGGAGAGCAGTATGAATGGTGAAAGGTAGGAACAAGCAAGCCATCCCCTCGAAAATCAGAATTCAAGCCGAAACTAAGTGCTCCCACGAGTGTACACAAGAAAAAGCAGATGTGAGAAAGAAAGGGAAAAAACGAGAATTGACTGGCACCATTTAACAACACGGTTCGAAATGAAGGGTGCCGCGGCGCAGGAGGTGGAGTATAATTTCGAATTGTCGTGAGAGATGGGGATAGGTCTTGGGAGACTTGTGGATATGCAAATAAGAACGGAGTCGTCTGGTAGGAGACATAAGGTGGGCACGAGGGCGGAGGGGCAAAATGATGGCCATTACTGCGGAGGGAGCTATTTGAGGAGGAGAAGGAGGATCAAACAGAAGAAAATGCTCGGAAAATGTCACTTTGAGGGAAGGAGGGTCGAGTTCTGGATTAACTTTTGATGAAGGGTTATCACTTTGACTTTAACGGCATTGGAATTAAGTGATGGGGCGACGCTGAGTACGGCAATATACATAGTACCAAGTGCTTGGAGCCCGTGGGAGAGCACATTTTGAATTACAGGGCTATACAGCGTAAAAGACCACAACGAGGTCCCAGCACTGAGGGTTGCTCCATCACTTGATTGGATGTCGACATCGTTTCGATAATTCCAAAAGCCTTACCGTTAATTATCGCCCGAGTACTAATCCCCTAAGTATCTTACTAACACCTAACACTTAGTGAAACCAATGACAGGTGAAAAATGCCAAGTCCCAAACGACCCACGGATACGACCCAGCAAGGGATTGAAGTACATCTACCCCCAGGGCCTAACCCACCATCCCGGGATCAGTGATTCACGTGAAATGAACGATTTGTTAATCAATAATGAGCGTTACTCACGCGTTCTTTGGAAGTTTCCTACACTACTGACGTCACAATGGGCAAGGGGACCCGCCCAGGTGGGAGGGGTGCAATGACGTCACTGGTATAGGAAATATTGAAAAATCAGAACAAAAACTACTTACCACAGGAAAGTGCGGTTGGTGCCAAAATTCTCAGGATGGAATCTAATTTCATTTAAAAAAAATAATGACCCGCGCTTTCAGTTAATTTTTTTTCTTTTAATCACCATCCTGAGAATTTTGACACCAACCGCACTGTTCCTACACCAGTTTTTGTTCTGTGATTTTTCAATATTTTCTACACCAGTGACGTCATTGACTCTCCCCCCCCCCCCTTCAACTGGGCCTTGCCAACTGTGACGTCACTACTGTAGGAAACTTATAAACCACAGAACAAAAACAATTTGTAGTAGAACAGTGCGGTGACAGGATGGAATCTACTTTCATTTAAAAAAGTACATACATTTTTCAGACCCAATAACGCTCATATTGTACATACAGAATTTTGATACAAGCTTTTTGGTTACATAATTACTTTTCAGCGACCTGATGGAGAAATGTTTACAACAAACAGTTCCACAAACCAGACCAAATTTTCAAAATACCGTAGGTAGCTGCTGTTCTATTCTGCCATTCATTTACATATAGGACGCCGTCCGCAGTATCATCCATATCTACCTTATTTTCGTCTAAAAAATTCGTTCTTTCGCACATAGGCTCCATTTGAGCCCTGTATCCGAAACTTTGCAGCCCGATCGGAGTATACCTAAGGTGTAGAAATAGGGTTTTTGGTATTTTAGTAACATGAGCTTGTGAGGTCAAGTTTTCCATGTTTTTATGGCGAGGAGACCGAATGGAGACCGGGAATGAAGACGATTTTGACCAACGAGCGAAAAATTGAGGTTCCAACAAAGTTTCAACCATAAATTTATCTTAAATTGTGGTCTAAAATCGTCGTTCTTTCGCACACAGGCTCCATTTGGGTCCTAGCTGTGCTCCGAAGCTCGGCAGCCCGATCGGAATTCATCCAGGGGTGAAAAACGGGTATAAAAATAGGGGTTTTCAAGTGAAGTTGATTTTGACAAAACAGAAGAAAACTGAGGTTGTAACGAAGGTTCAGCTACAGAAATTCATTTTTTATTAGTCAAAAACCTGGGAAATTGCCTGAAACCACCATAAAATGGTATAATAACACTAGAAGTAACAGTGAATCAAGATAATCAAATTTCATCTTCAATATCAATGATAATTTGTCAAAAACAGGAGCCTAATTCGAGTTTTGGGCGGCCAACATTGGTGGAAACCGTCAAAAATAGCTATTTCATTCAATTACTGCACATGAAAGAAACAATAAATGAACAGCCAAAATTTCTGTAGGTTTTCAAACACAATAATAAACCCATGCGACAAGGACTTCGCAGCGTTTTTTAAATAGCCAACTATCAGGGTTGAAAAAATGTGATTAGGTGATATCTGACAGATTCCGCTGTTCAATTCTGAAACAGGCTCAAGTACACTCAATTTGTCACATACCACCTAATGTTGGCAAGAAACTAATGTAAGAGAAAAAATAACTTTAGAGGAGGTCCCTCAGGGCTCACAGCTCACACCCTTCGATTCTTCTTTCCCAATCACTCAGTAATTTCCCAAATGGGGAAATTTTCTCAATTTACATGCGTCACTTGGTGTTCCTGATCGATAGGTCACAACTGATAGTCGTTTATATGTGGGGGGAAAACGGCAGAAGAGACACCGTATTCATATGCAAAACAAGGCACATTTGTCTCTCCAAACAACCAACTCGGTTTTCCTTTATAAAGTGGCTTTTTTAAAACAACCCGTAACTCTCAAGATTTATTGGATGATCCACTTAATTTTACCTTTTTATATGTTTGTTTTCTTGAAAGATGTCTTTGTCCCTTACCCTATTTCATCTTATGCGTATTATGGTAGGAATTTCACTATTTCAATATTATTGTTAGTCGTGGAACGGGATGTTTCTAATGCTCCTTTTAAATAATCCAGTAATGCGAAAGGAAGAACATATCAAGACACTTCAGAAAACAAAGTTCTTCTATTTTTCAACTGCGGGTGTGTTCAATGACGTGAAGGAGGTTCAATAACGCAGTCAGGTTTTTGGTTTATTATTCTGTGAATAATACACCTATGTATTCGCTCAGCAAAAAATGTTTATAACACCCCCTCAAAATTTTTTCTTTTCCGTTTCAAGGTGCGCAGATTCCAAAAATGTAATGCCCGTCCGCCGTAAGCCGTCTAAAAAATTCGTTCTTTCGCACACATGCTCCATTTGGGCCCTAGTTGTGTCCCGAAACTTTTCAGCCCGATCGGAATATATCCAGGGCTGTTATGAGTGAAAATGTGTATAAAAATAGGTACTTTTTGTGTTTTAGTAACATGTTAGTAAAATGAGCTTTTTGAGGTATCGTTTTCCATGTTTTTTGGGACGAGAAGACCGAATATGAAGTCGATTTTGACCAAGGAGTGGAAAATTGAGTTTGTACCAGATGTTCAGCTCCCAAAATTGATTTTTTATTAGTCAAAAACCTGCGAAATCGTCTGAAATCTCCTTCAATTTGTAGAATAACACTAAAAAAAGTGTCAACACGTGGATCAAGACGATTAAATGATCAAAGATAATTTGAAGAAAAAAAGTAGCGTACCTAATTCAAGTTTTGGGGGCCAAAATTGGTGGAAACCACCAGAAATAGCTATTTCAAGTATTTTACATGAAAGAAACAATAAATAAACAGCCCACATTTCTGTTGGTATGTCCAATAGAATAATAAACCCATGTGACAAGGACTTTGCAGCGTTTTTTCTTTCTTTATATCATTACATTCATGTTAGCGCATTCGAGATTGCTCGTTCCCTTCTTCAGACCTAATGAGCCATAGGAAACAAAGAAACACTGTTAAACATGAGTCCTGTTTCCACGTAAATCCCCATTTAGCATCAATTCAACATCGCAAAACGTTGTGAAAAAACGTCAAGGAAAATTTCATCCTACTTACAAAATAAAAGTTCCAGTCATGCAGCATGGCTATAAGAGCGAATTTTCAAAGAAATATTCGTGCTATTGTGTAAAAAGATTATATCTAGCGAGAAACCATACCAATTTTTGTAAAATTGTATAATTTTTTCGTCATTTTAACAGTTTTAATCGATTTTTGAACCTTATAAAGTCTAATTTGACCCACTATTTTTTTTAGAAAAATATTTTCATCATCGAAATAGCCCCTCTGTCCTGAATCACCATCCCACACAATGTTAGGTGAATTAATATTGATTTTAGCCCTTAATACCAGACCCCAAACAATCCAAATTTGACCCCTATTCTGAAATAGTATTATTTTTCTGTCTTTACTCACCCACCCGTACCACTTCCACTGATTTTATATATACTGTTCGCAATTTTAGCCGTTTTTACCGATTTTTGGCAGCTAAAGACTTAAATTTGACCCACTTAGAATTTTTTTAAATTGCTCATCTCCGAACTCATCTTTCTGTTTGGCAATAAGCCCATTAGTGCGAAATTTAGAATTTCTATTGTGTAACCAAGGTCATATATCGTCGGAGTGACATATATACATGCATAATTAGGTCAGTGTTTCACCTCAGTCTTTATGCATACATATAGGTATATACGTATGTATACATATAAACTTTTGTTAAAATCTAGGGATGAATTCAGGATGCTCTGAAACGGATGTGCCTATAAACGAACTTCAAAAATTCATATTCTGAAAATTCGCTAAACTTACGTGTGAAGATCACAGAATTGTCAAATGACTTCCGTTACAGGCAAAATATCAAAAACCAACTGCCATCAAAGACCTTTTTCCTACCATTACGAAACAGCGAGACTGCAAACAATCAACTAACCCCATCAACTGGTAGGCAATCGATTCCATACGAACACCTTCACGTCATTGAAAACACTATGTAAATAACTATCTTATGTATCACTATCTTGTAAATTATTATCTTGAAACATTCTGCATCTTGAAAGAGCTTATTAAACAGGTATACGGTTATTTCCTGGACACATTAAATTTTTATGCGACGGGTAGGTGTAATACATAAATATCAAGATTACTGTTAGTATGTATTGAGAATCTAATCACGAAGAGGCTACTGGAGTAATAAGACGAATCTACACCAAGCACAGGACGAGATAGGAGGCAGAGAAAGTGCAGCAGATTTATCAGGAGCAAGGCGTAATATGTCGGACCACTTGTAGGCTTGTAGTAATATGTCGAAGAAGGAGGGTAAGCAATAGATCACGTGGGGGGGTAGCAGATGTTTAGAGGTGGCAAACGTATAGGGGAGGGCACTGAGGAGGGCGTGCAGCATCGTTTAGTGATTTATGAAGCGCAAAAGGGATGTCTGAAGGAAACTTTATTGCATTTTTTAACAGCAATAATCAGGTTGGAATGGAGTTTCTAAATATTTGAAAAGAATCGTCGAAGGAATGGGATCGACTCTCCAAAAAGACGCGAAAAAACTTGATAACCTTCGCACGACAGATACCTAAATGACGTAGATAAGAGAAATATGAAACCACGAAACTACCAGTGCAATTTAAACAAAATCGGAAGAGTTCTTCGTTGTGCCAGTGGGGATTAAAATTATACATGCTCAAATGTACGTGTACCAATTATAATATAATTAGTACAATCAAATTTGAGTAGGTATAATCTAAAATAAAAATTCGCACCCGTAACAAAATTCAAGAAAGATAAATTTGATTATGAAAACTCTACAATCAGCCAAAGTACATATATATAGACTAGACTTATTTACCATATATTTAGAAATAACCTCCCTCGGTATTTCATTTTATGTATTCAATATTTCTGTAACTCGCTCTCTCTGAATGCCGTCAACGAAAAAGGCGCCGGCGCCTTGAATACACTACGTATTTTTTATTATGATGTATACACATAGTTGGAATGTGGTGCGGGAGGTAATAATTATAGCACTCCTCCTTACCCTTAATTATACAGGAAATCGGTCAAATAAAGACAACACACTCATTTGGCATTTTTTAACATCATCAAATGTCGCACAATCCATATGCATCAATAACGTGTCCTTTAATTTTGAGCTACCCTCATTTGCAATCTCAACGTTGGTTCATCAATAAGGTTAGGTAGGTTCTGCCTCTTCAAATTCTGATGGTTGGAGAAGAGTTTAATTCACGACCCCACAAAGAATCCGGACCCTCTCCAAACAATGTCCAAAGTACAGCTCATATATATAATACGTACCACGTACAAACTTCTAGATGAAACGGACATGAATACAATACAAGCGATTTCATTTTTGTTTTACATAAATTTAGGTACAAAAAAGGATCGCAGTTGCTTTTTCAACTGGTTTGTTTCCCCTGTTTTCACGCAGTTATTTGTTTAATCAAATCCAAATAATCTACTATCCGTGTAATGAGACAATTCGTATGCCTCGGGGGTGAAACGGTTTGCTAGAAACTGCTGTCGTATGCAAGTATGCAAAGGAGGCAATAAGCGGCGCTGGCAGGCGACATATGAGCTTTCCTTCTCCCTTCGACCTTTCCTACTTCATTTCGAGAGATTGCCGATGTGGGAAACCCTGGAGTAGGAATCGCTTCACTACTTGCCATTCCCTGGATGAGAATCGGCATTGCATCCATGTGCCTTATCGTCAATTTCCCCTCGTCTCCCATCCATACCACGGGTAAAAGCCATTTTTCGTCTAAGCAAATGGTTTTTCACGTCAAAAGCGAATATGGCTTATGGACGTTTCTGAAGACACACTGCGGATGTTGAACATTCTTAAGATGGTGCTAGTGGATGCGGGTAAAACCGCCTCGTTAAACTTTAATTACCTAGCCGACGACATCAAAATCCTTTGGGGTTTATGAATGTATGAATCCCTCCCTGATAATCCAATTAAAAGAGAAGAGAACGACCCGTGAAGTGAGCTTTGGCAAGAAACATCGCTATCCACCCTCCATAAAAAGTTAGCCTTTAACGACTCCAGCGGAGACTTAGTTATGGTAGTTACAATGTAGCACATTACGGCACTTGAGGGTTTTTAGATTTTAATTGCTCGAATCTTAGAAAACATTTAGCTTCAAATGTTTACGAGCTTGAGAGGGTTCCTTAACCCTTTAGGATGATCCCTTGTTAACAAAGTTCCCCTTTCAAGGTTAACTATGAGGCAGCTGGATTTCAGTGTTGAATTCATGAGTCGAAGACCGGGGAAGTCATGATGTGAGAAGAATACTATATAGCGATTCTTCAAAATAACGAAGAACCATGTGCCACAGGTTCGAAATCCCAGCTAGCCAACAATCCATGAAGCCATTAAAACGACGATACTTCAAAGGATTAAAAGATCCCCTGGAGAATATCATGCAAGCACAAGAATACACAAGGCGAGCACGAAAGTTTGGGTCTGCAGAATCTGCAGCGTTAATAGCATGAATTAAGAGTGATGGGGATCCCAAACGGATTAAGCTATAACCATTTTTCTTATCTTAACCTTTAGGTATCACAAGAAAGCAATTACAATGATTAGCAATCCAACAGACTGGCTTGGCTTCCACTAAAACCAGAACTTCTAAAACTCAGGTTCCATCAAGTTACTGAAACTGGGTTTCTGCCGCAGTTTTGGGCTGACGCAGACAAGGGATCGCCCACGAAAGATATGTATGTACATACCCAAGGATGCTCTACAAACATTTTTCATCAAGTTAGAATCTTGACGACAGCTAAGACGTTAAATAAATAAATCAATCTGCCCACAAAAAAACGTTAATTTGGACAATATTGCATCATAATAAGTGTGACTTGTATAAGAAATAACAACTATCATGGAAAGAAAGAAATAAGTAAGCAATAAACCCTTGGAGAGCAGTATGAATGGTGAAAGGTAGGAACAAGCAAGCCATCCCCTCGAAAATCAGAATTCAAGCCGAAACTAAGTGCTCCCACGAGTGTACACAAGAAAAAGCAGATGTGAGAAAGAAAGGGAAAAAACGAGAATTGACTGGCACCATTTAACAACACGGTTCGAAATGAAGGGTGCCGCGGCGCAGGAGGTGGAGTATAATTTCGAATTGTCGTGAGAGATGGGGATAGGTCTTGGGAGACTTGTGGATATGCAAATAAGAACGGAGTCGTCTGGTAGGAGACATAAGGTGGGCACGAGGGCGGAGGGGCAAAATGATGGCCATTACTGCGGAGGGAGCTATTTGAGGAGGAGAAGGAGGATCAAACAGAAGAAAATGCTCGGAAAATGTCACTTTGAGGGAAGGAGGGTCGAGTTCTGGATTAACTTTTGATGAAGGGTTATCACTTTGACTTTAACGGCATTGGAATTAAGTGATGGGGCGACGCTGAGTACGGCAATATACATAGTACCAAGTGCTTGGAGCCCGTGGGAGAGCACATTTTGAATTACAGGGCTATACAGCGTAAAAGACCACAACGAGGTCCCAGCACTGAGGGTTGCTCCATCACTTGATTGGATGTCGACATCGTTTCGATAATTCCAAAAGCCTTACCGTTAATTATCGCCCGAGTACTAATCCCCTAAGTATCTTACTAACACCTAACACTTAGTGAAACCAATGACAGGTGAAAAATGCCAAGTCCCAAACGACCCACGGATACGACCCAGCAAGGGATTGAAGTACATCTACCCCCAGGGCCTAACCCACCATCCCGGGATCAGTGATTCACGTGAAATGAACGATTTGTTAATCAATAATGAGCGTTACTCACGCGTTCTTTGGAAGTTTCCTACACTACTGACGTCACAATGGGCAAGGGGA